>JAHEWK010000021.1:600000-987794 GCA_020740775.1 Ilyonectria destructans
CTGGCCTGTCTTTCTCTGATGGCGCGATATGCCCAGGTTTCGCTCCAACACCTCTAGTCAGTGGGGCCAGAGGCCGCCTGTCGTTCAGATATGCTGACTTCTGTGTTTACCATCGTACGGGCATTTTATCATCAAGGACTCACCAATTAACGGACAAGCTATCGGATGCAGTGGTATAGAGAGCCATTATAGACCCATACTAAGAAATGCCAATAAAGTTTCTAGTCACTGGAAAGCATAAGAATCCGATGGACTCCAAATGAGTTCGCGCAACACCAAGAAAAGAGGCCAGCATCTCAAGGAAAAGCAGGGCCACACATGTATGCAGATACGATCAGGCGATGAATGGATGGTCTAAAAAAATATAGACCTACAAGTCCATTAAACCTTGAGACTGTGCCGCAATCTTCATTCTGAGGTGGAGTGAAGATCCGGAGCTTCAAAACCCAAGCAGAAAGCTGCGGAAGGGATCCTTCGTTAACTTCGTCTTGGGAAATATGGCGATGGCAGAATATGTAACATGTTGGCGGGTACTATATCTTAGGATATGTTATTGGCGAGAAGATTATCAATTCAGGTGTGAGTGAGTCGCGATGAACACGGCATCCTCTTAATAGCATGATGCAGCCTCTCTCCGGCAGTTATGCTCGGATTCTGGTACCCATACTCGGCCCCCACTCTTTTGAATAAACTTGACAATCTCAGAATCTATTGCATTTCTATACTGATAAAAAAACGGCCAGATGTCAGTTCCAGAAGAACGTGGTACACTCAAATAGTCCTTTGCCGACGACTACTCTTTCTCCCTTCAGATCTCTGGAGCATCCAAGTACCAGGTAAGGTTAACCTGATCCAAGTCCTCCTGAGTATAGCCATTTCCAAAAAACTGGAACCGATTGTTCGTGAAATAGGTATAATCGAAATCCTCCCATCTGGGTTCTCTGAGGAGTTCACACCAGTGTAGCCGAGTCCCAGGATACTGTGAAGTGACTGGTCCAATCCTTTTGCCATTTTTGTACCAGGAAGCGCAAGGCTGACTGTATACCAGTCTCCTAAACATTGCATGCGAATAGTTGTAGTAATCAACTGCGGCTTCTGGCTTAGGACAAAAGGCTCTGATGTTTTCCCTCTGGATCTTCACCATAGTCTTCATCACGTACCGAGTGAGCCATTCAAGTACTGCAAACACTGGGCCGTGACTCCCTGGAAATCCTGGACCCGGGAATTCTTGATTCGAGTTAATTAAAAGAAACGAGAAAGTGATGAGTGGCACTCACGGTAAAAGTTGGGAAAGTGAGGTGTCATGACAGCCAGATAGCTTCGCGGAAAATCACCGTAGAAGGCTTTGATATCAATACCGTCTCGGCCGGTAACTCCAAACGAGGGAGTAAATGTTGTGTCGAAGCCAGTGGCACAAATGATGACATCCACTTTGTGTTCGTTCCCTTGATCGTCCAGGAGACCGTCCTTTGTGAATCCGGTGACAGAGGACTTGACAAGTTGTACATTTCCTTTGGTGAAACTTGTCATGTATTCGTCGCCGGGTGAGAGCCTGCGACATCCGAGTCCAAACTCTGGCGTCAAGTAGTCTGCGATATCATCGTTGCCAATCTTCTCTCGCATATGCGCCTTCATATTGATTTTCGCTTCTTTGGAGATCTCACTGCTTTCATGTTGCTGGTATTGGATATCGATTTAGAAAAAGGGCATTTTCTGTTTGAATGCGTCAAGAAACTTACCACTGGGAATCTACTACCTAAATCCTCCTCGATTGTCCGAATATAGTCGTCATAAGCCTTTGGATCCTTGCGGAACTTTGCCTTCTGTTCTTCCGTATCTGAGAGTACGTTAGGGCTCATGTAAACTAGGGGTCTCTGGTTGCTAGATGCAGATCAGCTCGCTTACATTTGAAATTGGAGCCCCCGGGTCCTGCATTCTTTGCCGAGAACCCTGGTGTAAGCCAGACTGGAGACCGGACGAAGTTGAGCAGCTTCTTCACATCTGTTTTGGCCATTTTTAGACATGTAATCAGTGAACGAGCTTGCGAAGACTTACCAGGCTGAATGCTTGGAACGACCTGTATGGCGGACGAGCCAGAGCCTACTACAGCAACCACTTTATCCCGAAGGTCAACCTCGGTATTCCAAGCAGCGGTGTGCATCATAGCACCCTTGAACAAGTCACGACCTGGGATGTCGGGAAAACGCCATTTACTGTATCAATCTTCAGCGGGAGTCACTTCCACGGGTATAGGATGGTGTACTTCAGCCCACCGCCGGTAGCAAGAAGGATGTCTGCCTCATCGACGAAGGTGGTGCCATCGGGTCTCTGTATCTGACAGATCCATCTGCCCTTGGCTTCGTCCCATTTGGTGTCAAGCACTCTATGTCGGAAGTTGATGTACTTGTACAAGCCAAACTTCTCCGCGGTGTCTTGGAGATACTTGAGAATTTCTGGTGCAGGGGAATAGAAAGAACTCCAGTCCGGGTTGCGGTTCCAGTAGAATTGATATGTGTGGGAGGGTATGTCGCACGCACAACCGGGGTACTTGTTCTCAAGCCATGTACCTCCAACAGCGTCGTTCTTCTCGTAGATGACCAGATCGATGTCCTGCATAAGCTTTCTGAACTTGTACGCAACCTGCAAGCCGGCTGCACCAGCACCTGTTGCGACTACACGGAGCTTTCTGCGCTTGTTGATGACATCTTCAGTGATTTTGACGCCACCGAAATCTTGTCCGTAAAATGGGTTGTTGTGGATTTCGAGTTCCTTGCCAAAGGCCGCATAGTCAAACTCTGGGGGGCCTTGGCCGGAAAATGGGTTCCAAGAATTTCCGATTGACATATTTGAAAGGTGCAGATATGTCAAGAGACCTTATGAGATGCTCGTGGTAGAGTGTGGAAAGCTCTAGGCGGCCAATTGCTACTTCTTAAGTATTTCCCGAGTGACACATGTACAAATATGGTAACATCCGCGGTAGGAACATCTTTACCAAAGGTCGCGACTAGAAGGACGTCGATCGGCGCGGAGCCGTGCCTCGACTTGACGCATGAAGCCGCGGCACGCTAGGTTACATTTGCGATACGTCTTTGACACTAGGAATCAAGGCCGAAAACGCCGGTTCGGCTCCAAGTTCCGTGGCGCGAGGCTATACAATGCCGCCCCCGCGGGTCGGGAATATAGGTCATGAAGCGAGACGATGCCCCCGCGCTAGGTTAGCAGTTGCTGCCATCACTAATGAAAGAATGACATGACACCGGAGGTTTGAGGGAGAAAAATTTATCGCTGGATGATGGCTTCAGCCTTCTTTGAGGGAACCTGGTTTGTTTTCACTTCCCACTGTGTTTTTTGCACCACGAAATCCATCGCCACGTAATTCATTGCGGCTAACGTGGTTACTTTTGAAGTCAAGATTTGTGTTCGTCTTGGATAAGATTGGTTGAGGCATGAAGAAGCTGCTAGTGCCTATTGCGATGTGGTTGTGGGCTTATATTAGAAATGATTGCTGAGTTACATGGCGTTCGCTATGATGCCTCAACTGTATGAGAATTATACTGTTTTGTCTATTGGGTTGCCTTAATCAACTTCCGAGTGCTGAGAACGACAGGGCCTCACAATGATGGCTTCAACGAGGGTTGAGCGGGAAAAAAGGTGTATAAACAGCTAGCTAAGTTGTTGAGTTTCAAAACCATCTGAATGCAGACCCCTTCCAACAAAACTACGCTTCCAAAAGCCATTGCACACCTTGGGTTAGATCTTGTTTCCACTTAATGCTCGAGGGAAGCCCTGGAAAGTTCCAAAATATATGGGGAAGTCCCGGATAAACGTCCAGCTTCGTTTGCACATTGTTCCTACGCAACACCTTTTCATACAGAAGCCCTTCATCGCGAAGAGGATCCAAACCAGCAACTTGGAAATAAGCCTTTGGAAGCCCACCGAGATTGGGATGCAATAATGGGGAGGCCCTTGGGTCCGTCCAGTCCTCGACTTGGTAATGACCTATGCTCTATTATTAGGATGAAAATAGGAAAGGGCGGGAGATCCAACCTTCGAAAATCTCCATTGATTTGATATTGATGACCGGTGCGTTAGCGTTTTGTTCCAGTGACTGTACTTCACTCTTGTATTCCTGGGGAATATGGTTGCGGTTGACAACAGAAGGACACGATAAAAGCTGGCCAGTAATGGGCGGATCCATCTTCTCATCGCGAGCAAGCTGCGATATTACTGCCGCAAAATTGCTGCCTCCAGAAAACCCTCCCACGACAAATCCTCGCTTCGGGTTGATTTTCAAGGACTCGTAGTTTGCGGCAATCTATTGACTTGATTAATCGTGGGTCTGTGAGTAGGAGCCCTGGCTTACCCATTTGACAACATCGTGACTATCCTGTAAGCCGACGGGGAAAGGGTTTTCCGGAGCCAACCGGTAGTCAACATTGAAGACGGCTGCGCGGCAACTGTCTGCAATGACACGAGATGAGACTACCGTGTGTAAGCTTGCCGCTGTCATTAAAATCGCTTAGGGGGGCTCCTGACCTTCTTCATTATCGAGATTTCCCAACGCGAATCCACCACCATGGAAGCTTGAAATGTTAATCAGGTACTGTGCGGGCCGTGGATATCTACTTACATGACGACTACCGGCAGATCTGCTGCACCCCGGGGCTTGTAGAAACGCACGGCAATCTCTGCTCCGTCTCGGATAGGCACACTCAGGTCCTCGACGTCGAGACTCTCTCTTGGCATTGGTGTCTTTTCATTCATGGCAGCCTTCATTCGTGCCATAGATGTTCGAAGATATTCTAGAGACCCTTGCAACGGCGGAGGCGCCTTGGCTGCGAACTGTGGATATGGTCAATACAGCAAGACAACACCGGAAAGGGGAGATGATACGTTAAGCCATTCCTGCGCAGGTTCGCTCATGGATGCGTATTCAGCCATTGTGATTTTTTAGACTGTTGTAACTTGTTTTGATGATGAGAAATATAAGCTTGTGAAGGACTACCAAGAATGCGGTTGAAGGGTTTCTCTGTCTTTTTCTTTCACGCGCATATGAAGTGCAGAAGAAGGGTTGATATGGGGCTGCGAGTTTGATTGAATGGAGTGGAAAACTGTGTCCAATATTGGCATCAACCTTCCGCGGCCTAGTTCGGCCCAACAGGGAAAGTCATGATTTGCAGAGCTAACTATGAGTCGACCGAGCTTTCCTTGAAACCGAAGAAAGAGCCATTGCAGGATAAATTGTGACCTACACTATCCCCGTAAACCTCTTGGTTGACTGCTTGCCATGGAAAGCTCCTACTACCTCGCCGAGGAACAATCCTGATGTCTCCACTTTCCGCGGCAGCGGTTGATTTCGGTCCCCACTTGCCGCGGCACGTTTGTGGCTTGGCTGACGGCTAAATCCGCAAGCTAAGGCAAGCAAGGGAGCAAGCCTCACCAGGGTTGGGATCACTTATTCTGCGTTCCGCGGCAAAGGAGATGATGGAATCTGGGAAAAGTGGTGACGTGCTGTTGGCCTGACGGGATTCCCCTGCGCAAATTTGTGTTGTGACGCCTAGTATGATTTCCCTGTGATTATATACGTTGTGGTTCGCTGAATATCTCGAGTGGTCACCAGCTAACCTATTGCACAATTGCACAATTGCACAAATCCCATCTAGTTGGCAGCGAAAATGGATAGCCTCACTGGAATTTCGGAAGACTTCTCTAACAAAGTCGTCATAGTCACAGGTAGGTGTTGGTGGCCTTTGATGCTCCTAACTTGGTCTTGGTCTTGGTCTAATAAGCTGTCATCTCTCTAGGCGGGTCTTCGGGAATAGGCTTCGCCATCGCTAACCAATTCTCTCAACGCATGGCCAACGTGATTATCGCCGACATTTCGAAACCGGCACACATACCTGACAAAGCAACCTTCATCAAGACGGATGTAACTAGTTGGGCGTCGCAGCTCGAATTGTTCCAGAAGGCTGTGGAGCTGCACAATAGAATAGACATTGTATGCGCGAATGCAGGCATATCTGAAGATAAGGAAGCCTTTCAAGACAAAGTTGACGAGTATGGCGTTCCGTTGGAGCCTAGGTGGAACACAATTCACGTCAACTTGATCGGGGTATCTATCAGCACCAAGCTTGCTATTCATTTCTTGAAAATGTACGGTGGTGGCAAAATCATTCTTACATCTTCCCTCTCAGGTACGTTTGTCATTGGAACCAGAACGTTTCCAACTTTGCTTATTCCCGATGCCAACAGGGTACGATGCAAGTGGCCTTCCGACGTATGCGGCTTCCAAGCACGGCGTAAGTGTTTCCTAATCCCTGTGGCGCCTGATAAATGAAGGCCGCTCATTCCTTTCAAACTAGGTCGTCGGCCTGCTGCGCGGATTGCGAGACCATTTGCCACCGTTGGGCATCACAATCAACTGTTTGGCCCCCGGCTTCACCGATACCAATATTCTCCCCTCGGAAGAGATGGTCCAAAGCCTGAAAGAGGCGGGCATCAATGTACAGAGTGCGGACACAGTGGCGTTGGCCGCGCTATATTTTGCGTCGCAAGGTGGAGTCAACGGCAAAGCATTTGCCATCATCAATGGAAAGTACTTTGAAGTCGAGGACGGGTTGAACCAAGCATTTCGTGGGATACTCGGCGGGGCGACAAGTAACTCGGAGAGGAAACGCCAGGGTGGTCGTGCCCACGAAGTGGTGGATAAACTGTTCAGAGTTGACCTTTGAACATGTCTTGAAGAGCTTTGGCAGATAAATCGTTGATTGATCATGAATGTGCAAAGGCTTTCCTTGGAGTGGCCCGTCAGAGCGTCCGCGAGGTGTGCCTCTCCGACCCACGAGCCCAGTGACGCAATACTCCACAAAGGATGCGGGGTTCACCAATGAGAAGCCCACGTAATCTAAGCCTCTAAACCCAAAGCGAGCATAGTTTGGTAGTACTGTACCATGTATGTAGGCCTAGCATATATAATGCAGGGACGAGGACCCCGCTCCATCCCACACAATCTCCTGGGCTGCTTCCCCGGACTGCTCGGCTCTCATCACGCATCATACTACCTATCATACCGTCAATCACGATCAGGACTATGGAAGGAGCCCTTGCATTTTTCGCAAACGCGCCAAACGGCACAAATACCTCGACGCGTGGTGAAAGGCGTGGTCGGAAGCGTGCTGCAGAAGCGTGCGCCGGCTGTCGCGCTCGCAAGGTTCGATGCGATGTCATCGGTCAATTCCCTTGCGTACGATGCCAGCTCGAAGGATGCGATTGTGTCACGACAACGAAACAGCGCCCGTAGGTATTTCCTACCTCGCCTTGGGAACGTTTTCCTGCTTACCGTCGTTGCCTACCCCTCCAGGACAAGCACATCCGACCCAAGGGTTGTGCATCAGCAGCAAAACAACGACATTTTCCTGGCTTCACACTTTGGGTTCTCGCCCGCAACTTTGGCTTTGACGTCAATGCCACATGATACGATTGGCGATGCTAGCCTAGACACAGCGTACACCGATCTCGGAGGCTTGAATTGCTGGCTGACCGGTCCGGAGAGAGAGCGAGAAGGCTCCGACACCATTACAGAAGCCCTTGCGATGGGAGAATCCCTGTTCATTGATCCGACCTTCACTCAAGAATTCACTCCTTTGGCTCAATCGGATGGACCGGACCTATACAAGCTATCGCATCTGGCCGAGGATGACGTGGCCTACCTAAAATCCAAGAATGTCTTCAGCCTCCCACCAAAAGAGGTACAAGACGAACTCGTCAACAACTACTTTCTCTACGTCCACCCACTTCTACCCATAATGAGGGAAAAGGATTTTCGCGATGATTACGAGACCAATCTCACTGGGACAAGCTTACTCTTGTACAGAGCAATGGTTTTTGTGGCAACTTCTGTATGACTAATTCGCCTACACCGCTCCTTTGGCTAACTTTTAGGCCCAGTACATGTCGAAAAAAAGCCTTGAAATGTGCGAATTCAGTTCAATCAGCGAAGCTCAAGACGCACACTTTACCCGAGCAAAGGTCGGATTATTGCGCCTTCTTACTCCGGTCCATTCGTATCACTGTGATCCATGACTAATTCCGCCACAGCTGTTGTACGACTTTGACGCAGAGAGGAACATCTTACCGCGTCTGCAAGCTACTCTGTTGTTCTCTTATTGGGCACCACAACTCAAGCAAAACCCTTCCCGGATAAACGTTCACTGGCTCAGCCTAGCCATTGTGATGGCCAAAGAGCTGGGCATGCATCAAGATGCCGGCGCTGAGTTGGCGGATAAAACGCTCAGGAGAAGAATTTGGTGGAGCTGCATTTTCAGAGATACAGTTCTTGCCTTTACCTACAGACGACCTCCCATGGTTCACGCCGTTGACCATGCCAGCAGCCCTCTCTTTATCGAAGATGTTCTCGATGGTCTTCGAGGCTCTTCGGCATACTCCGAACCCGCAACACGGGTAATAGCAAGACTCTTCATACGTGTTACTGACTTGGCAGCTATTGCTTCTCGACTTTTAGAATCGAGGTATTCTCCACGGTCTTCCACAACCACTGCAGGAGACTCAGCTTCAACTATGTTGGATGGTATACTTGATATGGAACGGTCAAACACCGAGTTCAAGATGTGGAAGCACGGCTTCCTGGCCGAGGACTTTAGCTACTTGGACTCGGAAGAAAGTGCCTATCGACCCTTGATGCTACATCGAAATTTCATCCTCATCTTACACAAGTAAGCTATGGCCAATTACCCATGGCCTTGTCCGATTATTTTCACTTGCGCAAAGCTAATTTGTCGTCTGCTTAGTGCTTTCATCATAATCGCAAACCAGCCCCGGCGTTCATTCCTTGACACGTCTTCAACTCTTTGGAACGAGGGTATCCAAGAGGTACTCACGACGTCTTGGGAGCGAACGACCAAGGCTGCATCGGAGATATCAGCACTTGTCAAGGAATTAATTCAACTTGGTCTTGCTGGAATTTTCCCAATCTCCTTGTATGCACACTCAGATAACAGAATATTCCTCCACGGGCTATTCTTTGATAATTCGACCTTACGCTAACTTTACATTGTAGTAGCTCAATTATCGTCAGCGCAGCTGTAATACAGTCTCTCGCGGCCCAGATGGAGAATCAAAAGCAGTTGGACAATAATTCACCAATGCGCATCTGCCTCTATGCTCTTGACGCAATGAAGCAACGGTTTCCCATAGTCGACGACCTTGGCCGAACTCTCGATGCAGTCATGAAACTAAACCCAGATAATCTCACCCAGGCGATTTCACTAGCCCAGCAGCGAGGCGAATCCCTAAGGTCACCATCTCAAACATCAGAGAAAACCCTCAGCGAGTTTTCGAATATCTTTGCCATTCTTAATTTTTTCGACATATCCGTTGCAATCCAAGGAGCAGTGTCTAAAAACGGCGTACCAAACTCGACATTCATCAGCTCTGTATCTAAGATGTCGCCCTAGCTGGCCATTCGCACCAATTCCACGCAGCCCAGCAGCTCCCGGAACCAGAGCGCATATCGGTCGCTCTGAATTGGCGGAGGAGCTCTGTATCCAGCGGAGGAATTCTGGCCCATTGTCTTGCTCTGACCCGGCTTCCAAACGCTGGGCAAGCTTCAACCGCAACCTCTCATCTTTTCTGATGAAGTCAATGTCATCGGCGTCAGTGGCTCCGTTATTGAAGAGCAATCGGCAGCCGAAGATAGCTAGATGCACCCTTTGGATGTTGCTGAGGGCGGCTTGGCGGCTGGAGTGAAAGCCGCCGAGGCCGGGCAGCCCAGTTGTTTGAAGATGCCGCTTGTATTTAGCGGGCTTGATCGCTCCATCGTCGAGAGCGTGGCGGCAGCTGTTCGTGTAGGCTAGGCAGCTCTGGCTATTGTCGCGTTGCTACAAGACACCGAGGATGTCTAGGAATGCAGGCAGCGTGTTGGTCGTGTTGCTCATCGTGGTACTCGTGTGTTGTGTTGGGCTTGGTGTGAAGAAGGAAGCTAGCCTGACTTGTCGGCTCGGCGGGAGACGGTTTTTACATGTGCTATGGTTGAGGATAAGCTTTTTAAGAATGGCTATCAAGGTCACAGGGAGGGACCCAGACGGGTTGCAAAGACAGGCTCAAGGTGTGGGATCAATGCAGACCAAAGAATTGTTAATGGGATACGGTTATTGTGTCTTGTGGTGCTGGGTATAGCATCTAATTGTGTTGCCATTGGGTTAATTAAAGTGGCTATTAACGGCTGAGTTTTGGAGCTCTGAATGGCCTTTTCGCCGAAAATAAATGGGGTTAAGTCACCGCTGTCAGGGGTTGTACTCACGTACACGGCATCTGCCGACTTTCTCTCATTCTTTCGCGACGAAAGGCGTCCCAGTGCCAAACTACAGTTCAGCCCCTGGAGACGAATTTAAACGCCACATCCTCCAAGGCCGCCCTGCATGACTCAAGGCCCGACTGGTCCGCGGAACTCGGGAACCCCTGTTAGTCTCCGTACTAGCTTGGTCGGGCTACACCAGAAGAGGGGAGGGGTCACATATATGACGGGAACTCCTTTGCCGAAGGACGATCTTGCCCTTGGGTCCGTCCTCGCGTCCTCGAGCCCTCAAGCCTCTGACTGTATCGTCATGAAGTGGATTGTACCTTTGTTGGCGGTCCTACGGCCGTGTTCGGCGACGGCGGCAGATGTTTCGACAAAAGAGCTGCTCTCCGAATTACCCCAGTGCACGGTACGCCTCTCCCCAGCTTTGGATCGCCCGTCGCAGTCACGCTAATCTGCCAAGTAGAGATCTTGCCTTGGCGATGCGATCTCCCAATCTGACTGCAGCTCCAACGACACCAAGTGCGTATGTACTAATGATAAGGCCTTGCCAGTGGCATTGATATGCGTATCCGAGAGCTGTCCAGTCAAAGAAGCTTTGAGTATGTATTCATCTGCTCGACAATGAGCTTGATGCTGATTGAGCAGTGACCCAAAATTTGACCAATACCTATTGCAATGTCCCCGTCCGCGATAAGACGAGCTCATTAATCAAGCTCACAATTATCCTCGGCGTGTTCTCGGGTAGCTCAATTCTTTTACGCATCGCATGTAAGGTCTTCATCATGCATTCAGACTTTGGCCTTGATGACCTTTTCACCATTCTCTCATTCTGCTGCTGCGTTCCGTCGGTCGCGATGACCCTCCACGGCACGGCTAGTCACGGACTGGGAAGGGATATTTGGACACTCGAGTTTGACGATATTACTACGTTCGGATTCTTCTTCTATCTTGTAGGAGTCCTTTATTTTCCCCTGGTCTCTCTGCTAAAGATGTCGGTATTGTTCTTCTATCTTCGAATCTTCCTTGGACTTGCGCACAAGCTTCTCTGGGGAACAATTATCTTTAACGCTATTTACGGCATTATATTCACCTTCTTAGGGGTATTTCAATGCACTCCCGTTAGCTATTTCTGGACGAAATGGGATGGGGAACATAAGGGAACATGGTATATCAAGCTGCCTTACATCCCACTTTCAAGCTCTAACATCTTCAGCCTAAATATCAACGCCATCACCTGGGCGAATGCGGCTATCAGCATTGCCCTAGATCTATGGATGTTAGCGATTCCGCTATGGTGCTTGCGACGCCTGAAGCTGCATTGGAAGAAGAAGATTGGCGTTGCTGCGATGTTTATCGTTGGAACATTGTGAGTGCCTCAAGGCAGGATTACTCGCCTAGCGGCTAACCTCTATAGTATCACTATAGTGAGCATTATTCGTTTGCAATCTCTCGTCAACTTTGGATTTTCTCAAAATCCAACCTATGACCTGACGGATATCGTTATGTGGTCCACCATCGAGACCCATGTTGGCGTTATCTGCGCATCTATGCCAGCCCTACGCATTTTACTTGTTCGACTAGTCCCGGTCCTCGGAGGTTCGTCATACAGCTCGAGAAAGTATCAGAACTATGGGGAGCAATATCAGAACCATGCTCTCGGAGAGCTCCCTTCGCGGGGAAAATCTATATCGAGGCCAAAGGACGGCGGAATCGAGTTACAGAGGACTTTCGAGGTCCAGTATGGCGATGGAGATGAGGCGAGGCTGGTGACATCTGACTGCTTTAGCACAGGAGCGGGAGTAAGCACCGGCGCAGGTGCCCAGAGTACGAGCGAGGTATCACTATAAATAGAGTAATTAATAAAAGAAATAGGGCGGATGTCACATTTCGGGGTCATCCTGAGACGCATTATAACCTCATTTCCGGCTTTCCTAGACAATGTGACTTTCCTTTCTGTCCCCTCTTATCTCAGACCATATCGCCGGCCCTGTGACCACGATGCCGATCCCTGTGGCCCACAGGGCCCCGGCCCCTGTGCGGCGGCGACGGACTGCCGCCTCTGGCGGCAGCCGTCTTCATCATGTATAAAAGACGGGCCCTAGGCCCGTCCCTTAGCCAGAATATCAAGAGCTTCTGACACACATGATCTTATCCATTCACTTGATGCAACAGCGGAGCTCGCCTGGATTGGCGTCGAAAACAACCAATTTTGTACGGACGAGTTTATTCAACATTATCGGTACCAGGCCGTGCATTGCTCTAAACACGGGAACTGGTGAGACCTTACTGTTCATGTCGGATTTGACGTCATTTATGCTAACTGTTGCGTAGGCACTCTTGACGACGGTGAACAGGGAGAACGCACCAGACATGGCAGCCATTGTTAACAGGTTTAATTAGCCTTGGGTTGGGTTGAGTACTGCAACTCTTCCCAAGGCAGCTACTACGCCAACCTGCGACGCCAAAATGGACAGGAAGACCCATACGATGTCTGTTTCATCCCGTACCTATGGTTTGAGTTCTTCGGTCACGTATCTTAATTAGTATAAAGGGCTAAATATCCGCCGATGTCACGGTGAGTTGTTTGACAACTTGTGTCGATGATCCACCGGTGTCGTACCGGAGTACAAAAAAACAAATGGATGATCTCCCAGCGCCGCGGTCAGCAGAGCGAGCCATCCAGCACACCGATGCCCTCATCTATCACGTATAAGTCGAGAATAAGAGTCCTGCTGGAATAAGAAGTAGAAAATTTTCTTCGACGAGTGGAACGTTTGGGATTCCAAACAAGCTCCCGGAAGAAAGGGAGCTTAATGTAAGTCAATTCAATCTTATCTGTTGATTCTCCGGTTGCATGCTGATCAAATCAGACATACGTTATCAGATGCTCTGACTGTGGCAGTCTGGCTCAATATGTTTGTACGCCAGACCAAGTATATCGGCATTGCCAATATCGCTCAGTCCGTAATCCTCATCTCGCCTCTAATAACCACCAAGGGTGGAATCATCAAGCATATCAGACAGGATGGACTGGTTGGAACAGCTTGGTAACGATACAAGATCTTATCTCTCTATGTAGTAGGGAGGGCGACCAGCTATTTATCCTAAAGGATCCCTTTAATCCAGATGTTTGATCTAGTTAATGCAGATACCAGATCCGGCTGTTGAGGCCATTCTAAGTTTGAAGCCACAGGCCGGATCTTAGACCTCTGTGAGATAGGTCGCCGGATCCGGACTTATTCATAGACAGGGTTTCCTAGCACAGCTATTCCGTCTGACAAAGCAGACCACCTGGTGGCCTTGGCTCCTCTTTTGTAGGTATATGCTATCAGCAGGATGGATTGGATGGAACTGCTTGATGACGATGGAAGATCTTGTCTATTCCCTGTCTTTAGGAGGGGGGAAAGCTAGCTATTTATCCCTAGAGATCCGGATGATCCAGACGCCCTTAATCCAATGAAGTCGTCTCTAGCCGATGATCTAGGTCGTTGAGGACGATCTAGGTTGTTGAGGTTGATCTAGGTTTGAAGTCTCTATCTAGGTTTGATCCGATCCACGGTACGGATCCGGGCCTGTGCAGAGCTGACTTTTCCTATCGGACCTATTCGTCTGACATATGCATGGACACACGCTTGCTGTTAACGTTTTGTCACATTCAGAATATAAGCCTGTACTGTACTACGCATTAGCGGAGTGTGCATTCCACTTTTGCAGCAACTGGTGATTATTTGACACGTTCAGTCGAGCGAGTATGAGGGATCAACCACCCCGAGTGGATTGGAGGCTAGTCGAGACGCATTGGTTGGATGTTAGCGCATCGATCAACGATGAGGGCATCATGCCCCTCGTAACTGTCAACGTTAGCGAGACATAAAGCTCCTCGACGAAGCTAGATGGAATTCCGTTCGGTACTGAAGTTTATGTTTACACAGTGACTGGCCCAACCGTAATCAGCTTTAACACGGCCGAAAAGACTGGAGTTGTCATAAAGGAGAACCAATGGGTGGCACGAGGCTTCTATAATTATCCAAAGGTCTCGATTACTATGTTGAGGTGGAAGCCATGATTAAGACGCCGAGCTCGACTTAGTAGGGCAGCGCCAGCAGAAGATTAAGACGATTTGATTGATATGTGTTTTTCTTGTGATACAGATAAATTTTAAGTCTCGACGTTATCGAACCATGAACTGTTCGCCGAAGAAGGAAGCGCGAGGGTTCTGTTTATTGAAGCGCGGCCACATGATTCATTAAGCAGTAAGTTCCTTAATTCGTCTTTCTCCGGAGGGAAGTACTACAGCTTAACGAACATGGTGTTGCCCGCATCGTTAAGGGTGTCGCCGATGATGGCATCGCTCACTTTCCCCTTGGCGTGGCAGCCGACGATAGAAACGGTGCGTAAGTAGGGCATGCTGACGATTCGGCTAACCTATACGAGATCTCAGTCGCGCTCCGCGCTCTGGACCATGAGAACAGTCAAGTGTCATTCTTCATATTCATTATCCTATTTGAAGTTAAATTACATGTCCATATTATTCAGTTCCAATTTTAGTCCTAGTGACGGCGTTGCTTTCGATGACGACGTTCCGGAACAGGTGGTACATTTGGCGCATCATCGTCAATAACTTCAACATCTTGGGTTCGCACAGATGATGAGGATTGGTTGATTTGCGTTGACGGAGGCGTGTCAGTCCTTTCCTCGTCATCGAAATCCATTTCTGTATGCGTGCTTTCTACCGAGTCTTGGCTTGAAGTTAATAAACGTGGCTTTTTGGATGGACTTGATTGGGCCCGACCACCCCAACGGTCCTGCCTCTTTTTAGCATTTGATGGTGTTGCAGGTGTGTTGTAGGACGGAGGTTTCGGAAGGTATGTTAAATCCAAGACCCGGACAGCAAGTTGGTTCGTCGAAGTGCGGCCTACTACTTTAGCTGTGACACTAACAAAGGAATCGGTATTTGGAACAATCATATTTTCCCACCGCCTTCCGCTTCCAAAATAGCATGTAACGGAAAATTCGATCGCTTCTGCCTTAGTAGCGTCGTAGATGGAGCTGGTGAGTTCAAAGTTACGAAGCGTATATTGTTCTCCCGGTGCGACGTTTCGGTCACCAACAAATCCAAGCATCATAATAATAGGGCACCATTGTTCTGGGAGATTTTCTCGGTAGTTTTTGAAATCCGAAACATTGCCCGGGTGTCTTTTGGTAGGTTAATAATCCATGAAGCAATGGTTAGTATTAAATATATACCTTTCGATACTCAAAGCGTAAACAGTAATTTCAAGGTTTCCTTCCGGGTTCAGGGCTGTAATAAACCGGCCATCGACATAGAAAAACGCATTGGGCGTATATAAAGACCGTTCTGTTTGTTTGAGGTAGGTTCGGATACAGGTATGAATAGGCTCCACAACCACATTTAGATCGTAGAACTCATCTTCTGGAAAGATGTTAATGTTCGAGTGGATCTCCACACAATTGGGAGCATTGGGCCGGGAACTATCTGGGAAAATATCATCAATGAAATCCCGGATATGGATCGTGTTCGCAAGTTTTGGCATTGGGGAAGCCATCTTATTTTTCGAGATTAATGATATTGAACATGAATGCTTAAAAAGAGTAAGAATCGAGGTGAGAGAGTGAAAGGTTATATGGTAATAGTATTAAGTAGAGAGCTGATTGTCCATGATCTAATAATGACGTATAGTTATTATCCATGATGGTTTATATTATCACGCTAATGCCCTGGGAAATTCATACTAAAAAAAGTATAAAGATTCATTATCTAATCTCCAAATTAAGTTAGCCTTACTGAGGCAAAAGTAGTTCATGGAATACGACATTGGTCGTTTTCTTTTCCTCATTATCTCTGGCTAAAAGGATTCGGAGGTCTGAGCGTTGCCGGACTCGTGACAGACTGGTATATAGTTGACCATGTGCAAAAACCGGGTTTCGAAGATCCAGAACAACCCTATCCAAGGTGAGTCCTTGGCAGCTATTAAATGTTGTGGCATATGCTAGCCGCAGAGGAAACTGTCTCCGTCGGACTGTCCAATTTGTCATTCGTGGTTGGAAATCAAAGCTTATACGTGGAAGACAGAATTCAACATCTTCGCGCCTTATCGTGGCAGTACGCCTTATCGTAGCAGTACGCAATACTTGAATATAAATAAGACGACGACCAAGTCGCAGAATCCGGACCCGGGCATTCTTCACCAATCCTTTGTCAATGAATAAATTTCGCATAAGAGCACAAACTGCTCCTTCTTTGAGGTGTAATTCATGAGGAGGGACGCCCGGTTCGTCTAGCATAGATAGGTAGTCGGATATGATTGCTGAAGGTAGTCTTTGGTCGGGGTCATCCATTTCTTTAATGCAGTTACTGCTAAGGAATGTATCTGATGAAATCAGAATATCAGCATAATAGGTCAGTGTGAGAAGAGTAAATGGGTAGCAACCTTCATTCCCGGGGAACTGCTTCAGCATTAGGTCATTAAATTCGTCCACCTGCATATTAAATGGACTAAGGAATGACCGGAGGACAGATTGCGATGGGTTCATTGTGGTTTCATCTGGAAACAGAAAGTCTACAGCTTCGTGGAGCGAATCGACTTCACCTAAATGGTCGAGGGATACTTCGGTATTGTATGGCGGTATGCCGTCACCTACTTTATCCAGCCAGTCTGAGTAAAGAGGATCAGATGCAGTCCTTATCGGCGTGGTAAGACGTAGGATTTGGAAGTGTGGCCAGATCGAAGACGAACGGACCGAGCTGTCAAGCACAGCTGCAGGTGCTGTTGTAGCTGGTGTGACGGGAGCTACTTGGCGGAAGTCGCCTATACCAATAAAGGTCTTATTACCAAAAGGGTGTTTATCGTTGGTAATATTGCGTAGTAGTTCGTCAGCGCATTCAACAGCAGCCTTATTAGCCATAGGTAATTCTTCCCATAATATGAAGCTTGCGTGACGTAGTAGTTCAGCCCGGGGCGAAGTTAATCGTATGGATGAAAATAGTTCTGTTGAGTTTTCACGCACAGGGATACCAAACATGGAATGAGCTGTACGACCACGATCGTAGAGTGTGACGCTAAGGGCTGTTGAGCCTGTGATACAAACCACTTGTCCTTCACCGCGAATCCTGTCACATAAGGCCTGTACCAGAAAGGTTTTGCCCCTTCCAGCCTTTCCATCAATAAAGAAGCACCCGCCTTCAGGAATAGCAGAGTATATTGTGTCAAATACATGACGTTGGTCCGCATTGAATGCTTCATAAGATCGATGGCTACGGGCTAACAGTTCCTCTCGCTGCGATGCGAAAGCGTCCAACTCTATGTCGAGTTCGCGCTCAATAAAGGCAGGTTCTGGTAGTCCATACTGTTTCAGAGTCGCGCCATTACCTCGCAATATTCGTGATATTGACTGCAAAGTGCATGATTGAGCTTCTTGTTGTCCATAATAAAGATCAAAGTCGGCAGACATTGCAGAATGAAATTGATTCCATAGTTGGATTGCTGGCGAGGGAAAATCCAATAAGAGGTAGGCAAATAAAAAGCGTAACTGGGAGGGCCGACTATACGATGCTATGGCTTCTTCCATAGCATATGTGGCTTCGCATATATCTTGGAAAAGTCCCAAGGCTATCGCAGCTTCCTGGTATGTCTGATATTGTATGCCCTGAACTAATCTTAGTTCGGCGAATGTAAAGGCTGGTCGGTGTTGAAGTAATAAACGAAGGTAAAATAGTTCTCCTACTCGCGGGTGCACAGTATGTATGCGTGTTACAGAGTTGCCCCTCTGTCGTTGAGTCAGTACACGTTGCTTCATACAGTCTCTAGTTTGAGTATGCGAAATAAACCATTGATTTTGTTTCAATGGATGATTAATTGGTAAGATGACATAGTAATACTTGCTGTAGAATTCCGGATAAGTAAGGTTAATAAAAGGGTCTTGCGATGGTCTTTGGAAATACCATAGAAGTTCGGACATAAATGATTGGTTTGATGACTGTATTAATTGGCCGGCTTGTTCGTTTTCCAGATGTATGGGTAGTCCTTGCACAGTCGGTTCTTTGCAGGTAATATTATAAGACAATATTCGCCAGGCGGCCTCAGACGATGAGAGATATCTGGCTGCAATATAATCTTCGTACTCATCCCGGATGTCAGGAGCGGATTCATCTTGGAATCGGAAGCCAGTTCGATCTTGCCCTTTGAACAGATATTTAAAGAGATACATAAAGACATGAGCGGAGAGGCAGACATCAATATGTATATGAGAGTCCATATAGAGCAATAGAGAAGGCATATATGGTACGACCCATGCATCTTCCGCTTCTCGACGTCGAAAATGCACCCGACCTTGCGAATCCATTGTGGTGCGATCCGATGTAGGCTGAGGAAAGCCAAATCTACAGTATCCGTTTTTATTGCAATAAGCATTTCTTCTGGAGAGATGGCTTCGACTGTGTATATTGGACCGGAGAACTGCAGCACGGAGCGCGGCATCGGCGGGTAATCGTGGTAGTTCGGCGGAGATTATCATATCCAGAGCTTCTAAAGTAGGCTCTGGCGATACCTAGAATAGAATTAATCAGTTCTAAGAACTTTGCTGAGATAGAGAACATTACAAACCTTGATCAGCATATGACAATGCGGTAAACCCCGTTTTTGGAATTCAACCACGCTAATAAAATATAAAGTAGTTCCAAAATGATCCTTGATAAAGTTTTTCAGATACTTCATTCTTAGATTGAATGCACGGCAGACAATCACTGGTATGTCCGTAAAGATCTGACCAGGTTTCATATTCGAAATTATTTCAGGCCAGTTAGGATTCGTTGTCATTGTAATAAAGAAAGTTGGCCTGCCGAATTTTCGAGCAAGAGCTAAAGCATCAGCCACTTGTTCAGAGGCCCATGCTCGGGACCCTGTAAAGCTAGACGGTAACCTATTTCGCATCCAATCTGCCTTTAGGTGATCGGTTACATGGTCTAGGCCTGATGTTTGAAGCGTTCGCCCGTATCTCAAGTAATGCAGTCTCGCATCCTCAATCCTGGAAAACATATCTACCAAATATTCGCAGGTAAGGCGGCCAAAATAACAAAAACGCGGCTCCCCAAGAAGTAGACTGCGATACCATTGCTGCTGCGTTAGCTGGTATTGGTCATCTGTCTCATTGGAGTTGGTGTTAGATGACTCCGATATTCCCCAACCAGGATTACCATGCGGGAAGAATAAGGGATACTGGAGAGGTTCATAATGCCGAGAAAGGATATGCATAAAGTGGCATTGTCCACTGCGAGTAAAATAAAGAACTTTCCGGGGGTTAACCGTGCTTAGATTTTGTATATTAGTAATCGCAGCTACTTCTCCGTCAGCTGGAAAGTCTCTCAATTCTACCGCAATTGATATAGTCTCGGGGTTGACAGTGGACATAGCACGGCGAACAGTGTGTACATATGGATTGACTCTTTCCAGCAAATTGCGAACCTTCTCCACTGCAATCAAAGGGACCCGCTTAGTCGTCGCAGTGCGTGATCGAGCTGATTCATCGTATAAAAACCATCGCATACTATGATCGCCTGTCGAAAGATTGGGTAGCCGGTGGTATACTCGGCCGGAAACGACTACATCAGCCGGTGCTGGAGGATGAATGAATCGCTCAGATGAACCTATAAGCGAGAATGCAAAGAGGCTATTAAGACGACGACTCAGCGTCGACAACGGCAAATCTGTGTCGTCTAGCCATTGCTGAAAATATCGTGGATATGGCGGAAGTCTCGGAGCCCTTCTTTTCCCATTTGTGCAACACCATCCAGACCTTTCTGTCGAAAGAAGCGGTATTGAGCAAAATGAACAACGCCGATTCCAGCTTTGACTAAATGGTCGCACTTTGAGGCAGGCTACGCGCGACCACCACATCCTAGTATCTCGTGCTCTTCGATTGGTCTTGGGTCTTCTATCTGGTACATTAGGAGCGGGCGAGGGAGAAGCAGTAGAGGATCTGGTCTCAGTTGGGATCGAAGTAACCGACGGTCGGTTGTTTCGATCGGCTCTGTTCATACGTCGATTGGCTACGTTTGTATGAACAGATGTCACTGTCTGACCAGCACGGCGCAAGGCGATGTTGT
Organism: Ilyonectria destructans; assembly: GCA_020740775.1. Classification (NCBI taxonomy): domain Eukaryota; kingdom Fungi; phylum Ascomycota; class Sordariomycetes; order Hypocreales; family Nectriaceae; genus Ilyonectria; species Ilyonectria destructans. Next base: position 620,442 of record JAHEWK010000021.1, read on the forward strand.
GACGACATTCATCACAGATAATATATAGATCCGAGTGCCAGGGTCTTTGACAGTTTGAACAGACAGAACTACCATTGGTACGTGCTGCTGATAAACGAAATAACCCTGAATCGCGCTGCCGTTTTTTCGCCTTGGCAGTATTCTCACGGCAGATATCGCAAGTACGGAAGAGTGTTGAGTTCCAGGGCCTAAGACAACTGGTACAGCGACGTATCCCATCACCCTGGCGTACGCGTTTCCTTCGTTCTCTGCGAACTGCATCTGCCTTTCGACATCGTGGGCACGTTCGATATGTTCCAGACAGGCCTGAAGTCCAAGGCTGCCCACATCTGCTACAGACGTGACAGGCGGTTGGCATTTTGTTCTCCGCAAATAATTTATCACAGTCAAAGTTATGGAGTGAGAAGAGTTGGAGAGTTGGAGAGTTGGAGGGGTGGAAGAGTTGGGGGGGAACCCCGCTCGTTTTCACCCAACTCTATATAGTTCGACCTTGCTCGATCAGGATTAGATCACATTGGTGAATTATATAATCGACTTTCCTTTATATGTATTAGAACATGCAGGGAAATGTCACAGCAGAAATATTATATGTTCGGATGAACATAATTATTGGTCATGTAGAACACGCTTATTGGTCATGTAGAACACGCTTGCTCACTGATGACGCAACGCACAAGCTAGAAACAGAACAGAAGCATGGAGTTCTAATCTGTGGCCATACACAGACGGCGGATAAGGAGCATGTGATGGAGCAGCTGATGATGTGCTTCCCGTTATCTGCTTTATAGGGTTCTGATCCAGAGAGCCACGCCTCAGCATGTAGTACAAGATCTAGGCACTTATCGTTTGCTATAGCATGCCTGCCATTTGGTTTACTATTAACCTAAATGACATTACGAACCTAGTAAAGCTCAGGCTAGCAGCATAATACTACGCGATCCTAAGGCAGCCAAGGCTCTCCTACGAAGCCTTAACTTATCGTTTAAACGTATACGGTTGCTGGGCACCATCCTCAACCTCGTAGATGTGGTTATTTACGTACTATTTGGAGTGCTCAAGGTAAAACACAGATTTATTCAATGGATATAACCCCATAGAATTCTGTTGAAACATGACGACAAAGACAAAGGCCTCTTTAGCCACTCGATCTCCAAGAGCGGATTGCCTTACAGGTGACTCGTTTTCTCAACGCTGCTACTGATCCACTCCTCCAACTTCTTCTGGTTTCGGGGGATAAACCGCACTTTGAAGGGCTTTGGCTGGGTAACCATGCTTGTCGGAACCGAGTTGCAGTCGATGGTATCCAAAATTGGCCGGCTCTTAGGATCAGTCGTTTCGCGGATGTGGAACGCGAGGACTAATCGACTGAAGATAGCATACAACTCACGGTTTGCAAGATGGGCACCGGCGCACATCCGGGTCCCTGCACCATAGCCATAGTGTTGTGTGCCAGCACCAGCCTCATCGATTCCAAGGAACCGTTCTGGCATAAATTCCATGGGTTTCAAAAAGTGGTCCGCGTCATGGTTGGCCGCCCACATGTTCTGTTCCGATTAGCTATAGCCCGCCAAATAACAGACTCTACAGCCATATTCAACTCACCAAGAGAAATGGAGTACCCGCTGGGATAGTTGCACCCTTGTAGTTGATGTCCTTGATGCTTTGCCGATTGAAAGACAGGTTTAAGGTTGACCAGAAACGAAGAACCTCTTTGACAAAGGCTCTCATATACTCGCTCTTCTCCTCAAGTAGGCAAGCATGCCAAGGGTCTTCATCGGGATACGACTTGATGATCTCATCGTGGAGCCGTGCTTGTAACTCTTGACCATGGGCTGAAGATAGATAAGCGATCGTCATGTTGATGTTTCCTGGCAGCGTGTCTAGTCCAGCAGCAACCATGGTAAGGCAAATTGACTTGAGCTCATCTATGCGAAGTCAGAAATTAGCTCTGGACATACTCCCGTTAACCCCTGTGAGCAGTGACTTACTGTCGTTGAGCTGGGCATCGGGATTCTTCAAAACATTGCCAGCAATGCATGGGTTGTCCGTGCCATTCGCAATACGTTCTTTCAACCGATCAAAAAATGAAAGAATGTATTCGTCTCGACGACCGCGAAATTTGATGGCGTTCGCTTTGAACCCCGGCCATAGTCGAAGCACTGGCACGTAGTCCTGCCAATTATGCGCAATGCCACGAATATTTCCAAGCTCTCGCTCAACAGTCACGACCTCATTCAGAGTGTGGTCACGAACCGTGCCATCCAGTCGGATACCGTAGTTCAGTGTAAGGCTGATGTTGAGTGAGAACCGTTGGAAGTATCCGTTCGGGTCAATGTCCTTGCCGAACTGGAGATTTTTCAGCAGTTCATTAATGCTGGTCGTGGACTCCAAGTCAATGAATGGGAGATAGGTCTGTACTGCTTGGCGATTCAGAGCTGTAGCAGCTGCTTTTCTCGCCCGTTTCACGGATTCGTTCCAAGGGGATGTGCCCAGAGTAAAAACTCCTTGCGTCTCAGACACAACATCATGGAATGTCCAGAACTTGGGACGCGAGATGAGCGCCGATTGATTCTTTATCCACAGCTCCTTAACTGCCTCGAACGAATTTGCATAGATGAATCGCTTGATTTCAGAGTGTTAGAGTGCGTTTCCCCATGTTAATTACTGGGCAAAATGTTCAGATAGGCTATGACGGACCCTATTGCCAAGACGAGCTTGAAAAACATCTCCGTATGTCTTGGACAAGCGTGCGCAGTTTCGTGCATGGTGTTTGCCGAGTAGAAAAAGACTGCCGAACATAGGAACTCCCGGAAGTTCCGGGAGGCCCTTTATCTTGGGAATGTCGGTTTGATTCGCTAGTTTTATGGCGACTACAACAACGGATGCAATCAGAAAGAATGTCAAAGCGGGATGGCCTTCTAAGCGATCAAGAAAGCTCTGGATAAGAGAGGAAGTTGCCGAATCCATGATCAAGAAGACTTTGCTAGATGACTCTGGGTATGTTGTCTGTTGTACCACCCTCAGGCTATGTCATGTCTTTAAGTATTACTTCACCCATTTGTGCATCCTAATACTCAACAGCAAGCGTGGACACTTCCAGCCACGAGATGGTCATGGCCATCTTCATCTCCAGCCTCCCCCAAGTTGGAGGAGGCTCTCCAACATGGAAAACGTAACCCCAAGTTGGAGAAGGCTCTCCAACATGGAAATGGTAAGCTTGTGGAGCTTCCAAAAAAATAGAGCTGCGCACCTCTGTGTAGGTAGTTACCCCAATCTCTCGGCGTCTCCAATGTTGCGACACAACAATGGGCGATTTTGGCAGATAGAAGAGCTTCCCTAATGCCACATTTTGTGCCATTGTTCGTCTTACTGGTCGATGTTTTAGCCTCAACTAGGCGTCTCTCTGTTAGCCTCACAAAATTCAATCCTACAAGATTCAATTCTGAGCGATTCACCCTCTACACATCGCATATCACGTTAACTGCAATCATGACCGACTCCAAGATTCGTCTCGCCATACTCGATGACTATTTTGGCATCGCAGCTACGAAGTTTTCGCATCTCGGCTCCAGGGTAGAAGTGCATTGCTTTCCCGACACTTTAGGTACCGACTCAAAGGAAAGGTTGATAAAGCAACTCCAGCCGTATCATGTCATCTCCACTATGAGAGAGCGCACTCCTCTATCGGGAGCCGTAATTCGCTCTCTTGCGAATCTGAGACTCATCCTCACTACGGGGATGAAGAACGCATCCATTGACATGGCTGCGTGTGCTGAGCGCGGAATCATCGTTGCTGGTGCCAAAGGCATTGGCAACAGTGGCGAGCCCGGTCAGCCGAGTTCGCTCGATTCTACGTTGCAGCATACGTGGGCCCTCATACTGGGCATCGCCCGTAACATTGCCCGTGATGATGCAGTGGTCAAGTCACAACGCGGCTGGCAAACTTCCCCCGCAACTGGCTTGACCAGAAAGACTCTGGGATTGCTCGGGCTGGGCAAGTTGGGAGCAGACACTGCTCGTGTTGGTGCGACTGTCTTTGGAATGAAGGTTATCGCCTGGTCGACGAATCTCACGCAAGAAAATGCTGATGAGAAAGCACGCGCATTCGGCCTCCCAGATGGATCTTTCAAGGTGGCAGCGAGCAAAGAGGACCTTTTTCGAGCCTCTGACGTCTTGAGCATTCATCATGTTCTCTCCGACCGGAGCAAACACATTGTGGGCGCTAAAGAGCTTGAGTTGATGAAGCCTACGTCGTTTCTGGTAAACACATCGCGGGGGCAATTGGTCAATGAAGAGGCGCTTTTCGCTACACTGAAAGAGGGGAAGATCAGGGGTGCAGCGATTGATGTCTATAATGTCGAACCCCTTGAAGAGGATAGCGAGTGGACGACAACAGCTTGGGGTCAAGATGGGAGGAGCGAGGTATTATTGAGTCCTCACATGGGCTATGTAGAGGAAGGTGTCATGCATAGATGGTATGAGGATACAGTTAAAAACCTCGAAAGATGGCTGGACGGACAGGAGCTGGACACGAAGTTCCCATATTAAAGCTTAGATAAGGTTATTTGGTATATAATTAAAAGCAACTCGAAGCTTCTTACAGTGCGTCGCGGTTTATTATGGTGATGTGCTCGCTTTCTCAATACTTAAAAGTAGATTAAAGCAACCCAATAGGAAAAACATAACAATTTTTATACAATTTGAGGCATCATCCCTAATGCCACGTATTACGATAACCATTTCTAATAAGCTTCACAACTGCATCGCAATAGGAATCGGCTTCTTCTTCATGCCTCGACTCGAGGTTTATTATATTCCCCTCTGTCATATAGCTCTCTGTTTAAAACTTCGATTCCAAGTCTCGTAATTTCGCGCTAAGACCTACTGATCTCTTTTGTCTGATAGTAAGAAGCGCAGAAGACTGGCCCCTTGGACCGCCAAATTTAGACAATCGTCTGCTAAGCTATAACACCAAGCGTCGCCACCCTCAGCATCTCCTAATGTATTGAGAAATATCCGAAGGTAAGAAGCGTGCAGCAAAACCCTCACAAGGCTTAAGTATCGCTGACCGAGGTGGAACTGAAAAACCCTTCGCAAATCGCCGTACAGATCTCCAACAGACAAATCAGAACCGCATTGTGGCGCCCACCAGGGTAGCCTCTCCACAGGCTTATGCCAGCTATTACAACTTGTACCTCTCTCCAGGCAATAAAACGGCATCCATCTAGCACCTCGAAAAAAGACGCATATTTGACAGTACTGTTCCTGTCTGGCCTGCTGCTCGGTCCAGTCGCAAATGAGGGTGTAAAAATGTAGAACAAAGCGTTCACGCAGCTCAAGGAGTAGTTGGGTCAGAACTCGGTCTGCTTCTTGGACCGTCTCTTCAGTCAGCGTCGCGGGCATCGCTCCCCAAAGCTTATTCCCGGGGTTGGCTGAGTTAAGCGATCGCAGCCACCGCAATATGGTCATGCGCTGTGTGATGACTTGCCTCACTGCAGTATCTGGGAAAATGATGAAGCGATTCCCGGGGATAGCGGCATTCCTGCTCCTTTCATTCAAAGGTACACGTTCCGCGCTGCTTGAGCCGAAATGACAAGAGCATGTTGTTTGATTCGTCGACTGCATTATTGAGAATGTATTATGTCCAAGGAGGTTGTTAAACTAGATAAGATAAGTTCCGTTCGTTCAGATGCGAGAGCAATAGGGGGAATTATACCTCATTGTGTGAAGGGCCTTATTGGACTTTTTTATGGCTGCAACAGACTGGGGTAGAATTAAGGAAGCCCTGAGAGGGAAAAGGGGGGCAGTGTTCCCACTTTTCATACTCGGCTGCCGATGGAATATGGACTTACACCCTTCAAGGATTTTAAAGTTTATGCTGGATCCGATACGGACAATTCGATCAGGATGATAGGGATCAATGCAGTGGAGCCCAAAGATGATGATATTATGTCTGATGATGTTCCTTGTTGCCTCCGGCCCCTCTTTCCCTATGAGGGGTTTTTGGGGTCAATCTCACACCCTATGACTAAGACAGGATATTGATGTATCAGAGGGTTGTTCTTATCCGGGCCTTATTCCCCCATCCGAGGGTCAGTCCAACAGTTTATCGTTGTTATCCAAGAGGTGTTTAGTTTAATATCTCTCTAGCAAAGGTGTCTCGATCTTATCTTTGGGAGCTTGTATAGTAGTCAGCGTGGCGCAACTATCATTATCAATCATTATGAGAAGAATGCGTGACACTGCCGTCACAACTCTTGAAAATTAATATACAGCAGATCGCAGGATACTCAACCGCATTTTCTTGGATTGCGATTAGGTCACGTTGGCCGACGCCATTTTCTCCAATTTGGAGGCATGGAGATTGATGAGAGCTCTGGAAGAAAATTGGAGATGTCGGATAAGCCTACATAAGCCCACCAACCAAAGTGCGCCGCTTCTGGGTCCAAATGAGGCCCCCTCAATTCTGAAACAAGATCGGTAAACTCGGAATCTTTGAAAAAGAAGGTTTCAGAAGCATTGTTTAGTAAATGCTTAGCCTAGTTATGGGTCATCTGTATAATAGCAAATAGTTGGCGCTATTCCATGGTGTCACGGGCCAGATGAGATCAACTCAAGAGGTAATGCCACTGATTGCAAGGATACTACGATGGAGAGGAAAGAGAGAAAGAGGGCAGGCGCGTAGACGCGTATGGTACTAGGGGGGTCTCACCTAGTAGTCCCTGTGGCCCGCCCCGTGCGCCTTAGTTACGTATCGACCCTACCTTGGATCTAGCACTCCGGGCGTTCCCGTCACACGCCGCTCCTGTATGCGTCGCTCCTTGCATTGATTGGAAAGGAAAAAGTGGAGGTGTTATGGTTCTGCCGGTTGTGACCGCTTGAGCTCAACCCCGGGCCGTGACAGTATTGGGGAAGATCAACCTCCATTATCATACCTAGCATCTCCAATTTGGAGTCATTAGTAATGCCAGCCAGTTTATGCTTTTCTTTTGGGGGGTTGCTCAGATAACATCCATTATATTATCACACTTTAAGCGTTGATCGCACGTTGAAGCAGGCTTTTTTCCGTCTTACTCCGTCCTCTTCACCTACGTTGTCATATTTCAAATTGAATTAACACACTCCCATTGCCAGCAAAGATGTCCTCGCAGCCAAAAGAAACTAGCCATGAAACGAGCCTGTTCGAGGACGGCCTCAAAAACCGTCGCAAGGTGGTCGGGGGTGCTTATGTTGACCTCGCCCTTCGTAACGGATCAACTGAGTTCGCTTACCCCAATCAACAGTTGGTGACCGAGTGAGTCGTACCAAAAGGACCTAGATCCAGTTTGACAGTTAGCAAGTCTGACCACTGTATGTTAGATGGTGCTGGGGTAATATCTGGTCTCGACCAGGCCTGAGTTTTAAACAACGCAGCCTCTTAAGTCCGTGTTATAGAGTATTCCTAAGAAGTGCTTTCGGAATCACAGAGTTAATGTTAACTAATGTCCTATTAGATATCGGCATGTTAGTAGCACTCAAGAGCTGGCCCGAATTAGCCATCCACATCCGTGGCGCCATTAACAATGGCCTAACCGAGCTGGAAATCCGCGAGGCACTGCTACAGACGTCGATTTATTGCGGTGTCCCCGCCGGCATTGAAGCAACGAAGACAGCCACTAGGGTTATTGACGAAATGGTTGCCAATGGCGAGCACAAGAGAGAAATGGCTGAGGTGTCACCGCTGTTAGAATGATTTATCGCTAGATTAGGCTCTTGAATTCAGGGAGTTCTCATTAAATAACACTTGATTCTGTCTGTTTTCTATCCTGTTAGAGAGAAATTCTGACCGGAAACGGGAGAAACGAGCCATCCACGGCTGCTGTCACCACCGTGATGCTGTTACAAAAGATTTATCACTATGCTTTTTGAATAGTTTAACCATCTCTGCTGTTCCCTTCAACTAGGTGCTATGCTTAGCTGAAGCTCGCAGCCTTTGCTACGTATAGACTATAGAGCAGCCAATGGCGACAAGCCGCCGTGTAGATAAAGCATAGTGTCAGTTTCAACCTATCATCGAATAGCTCACCAGAGGCATTTTTCTTTTCCCTTCTTTTCCTCTCTCTCTCTACAAAATTGGGGTATATCGTAGTCTACGCGACCTTTTTGTCGTTGAGACTGAATGTACCGAACCCGGTCTCCAATTTTGGGATTGTACTCCCTTGGGGTGGGAATGGATTCGGGGTACACAAGCATAGAATTAGGGCCAGTATTATAGGTGGAGCCATCATCCGAAGCGAGCTGCTAATGACAATAGAGATAAGAATCTTCCACATCTAGATCGCTAGAAAAGATCCAAATATCGTAGTCTCATATGAGATCCAAGTGCTTCAAACTTCTGGTCCCAGAACCTCAGTTTATTTACACGCAACGAACTCCGATCGTGATGGCATCCATCATTCTCCCAAACCTTCAGGATCCATCTCTCCTGGTTACTGCCGGCCTGATATCAGGAGAGTGGCTTGCAACGGAGGGAAAGACATTCCCTGTTTACGAGCCGTCATCCGGCGCAGTTTTTCGTGATTGCGCCAATCTTGGTCGTCAGGACTTTGTGGATGCGATTGAGAGTGCCGAAGCCGGGACTAAGAGATTCTACGAGGAGACGACGGCGGCGCAGCGTGGTGCCATTCTACGGAAATGGTTTGACTTGGTTATTGCCAACGTTCAGGACTGTATGACATGCCCCAGGAGAAGATCGCAAGCTGGGGACAACACTCAAATAAGAGAAGTACTGACTTGATTAGTGGCCACGATCCTTTCCCTGGAGAATGGCAAAACCTACGCCGAAGCCAAAGGGGAGGTCGTCTACGCGGCATCCTTCATCTCATGGTTTTCTGAGGAGGCAACGCGCTCCTACGGTGACACCATTCCGTCGTCGTACTCCAACGCAACAGTCCTCACGTATAAGGAACCTATCGGAGTTTGTGCAATTATAACGCCGTGGAATTTCCCAGCAGCCATGATTACCCGCAAAGTTGCTCCTGCGTTAGCAGCGGGATGTTCTGTCGTCATCAAGCCGCCCAGTGAGACGCCGTTCAGTGCGCTTGCTCTTGCAAAACTTGCCTTGGATGCTGGAGTTCCTACAAGCTGCATCCATGTGGTGCCGACAAAGGACCGCGCCGCATCAATGGAGCTTGCTACAAACCCCAAGGTGAAGAAGTTGAGCTTCACAGGTTCGACTAGTGTTGGCAAAATGTTGACAAGTGCCGCGGCGGGTACTATGAAACGAGTCAGCATGGAATTAGGAGGTAACGCCCCTTTCATTGTGTTTGATGACGCCGACCTCGATCAAGCCGTCGAGGCAGCCATGGTGTGCAAATTTCGATGCTCCGGGCAAACATGCGTGGTAAGATTCCAAACGAACCTCCTGGCTAAGATATCAAGAATCTGTGCCTTGCCATGATACCGAAACGCTAACTTCTGTCGGCACCTTCAGTGTGCAAATCGACTGCTAGTGCATGAGAAGGTCGTAGATGATTTCACGAAACGACTTGTCGAGCAGTTGCGGACTTTAAAGCTCGGCCGAGGTATTGACGAGGGAGTCACACAAGGACCTTTGATCAACTCTGCCGCCGTGGAAAAAATTGACGGACACGTTCGTGATGCTATTCGAAAAGGTGCCGTCCTACATACGGGAGGGAAAAGACCAGAAGGACTCAGTGGATTCTTTTACGAAGCCACAGTCATTACCAACGCGACCACTCAGATGGACGTGGCCAGCGATGAGACCTTTGGCCCTTTGGCTGCCATCTTCGCCTTCAAGACCGAAGATGAGGCAGTAAACATGTCAAATGCTACTGAATATGGGCTTGCGGCGTATCTTATGAGCCAAGACATTGGGCGCGTGTTTAGGGTTGCTAGGCGCCTAGAATGTGGTATGCTGGGCGTCAATACTGGCTTGATTAGCGCAGCTGAGAGTCCCTTTGGAGGGATCAAGGAGAGTGGGATGGGGAGGGAGGGAAGCAAGTATGGCCTTGCTGAGTATCAGATTATCAAGGCTATCACGATTGGAAATCTGCAAGCGCCACGTTGTTAGGGTCGCTGGTGCTAGAAAGAACACAAATAGCAACCAGAGATTGATAGAAATGGACATTTGAGTTTGACGTCTACGCCTTGTTATCCGGGACTCCCATCCTCATCATCATCATCCGTGGGTCATCAACCCCAAATTGGGGGAAAGCCAAAACCAGATAGCACAAACCACCACCATTGCGGCCAATGTGCTGAATCCCAAAGCACCATTCCCTCCATTCGTTTGCTCCACTGGTCGGACGTTGGTCGGCAAGCGCTCTGAAGCTACATTGGCGCCTTTTTGATCCTGTGTAACGTATCAGCAAGCTCGGGGTGTACGCGGATGCTCTCCAAGACAACCAACCTGGGTCTTAACGGTTCCGATTTCCAAGATTGCGAGGATCGCGTTGGCCTCATTGCTGTGGCCAGCATCCTTGAACAACTCGGTAACATCAGTGCCGCCTTGGTCCAGGAGAAAATCTTCTCCGCCCCTGTGGATGTCAGTATGGAGGAAGAGCCCTTCAGAGTGGAAGGTGTCGGCAGTGATGTGCCGTTCGAACGTACGGATGCTCATGCTGAAATTTGGTGACATCGTATACCTTGCCCTCAATGACTAGATGGAGATCAGTCGGCCGTGAGTGCTTCCTGATCTCGCTCCACGCGTATTCTTGTTTCATTGCACTAATCTCCGAAGGTTCAGTTGTCTCATGCATAAAATTGCCTGATACTTCACCGTAGGACACAGGAGCTCGATTCTCATTTAAAGCCGGTACGGTCCAAAGTCGACCAATCTTCCATCCAACCCCTACTGTACCTGCGCTGCCTGTCTCTCGGACTGTTCTCCACTTCTCCAACTGGCCCCAGCGCGGAGTTGAAAGTCTGTCGGGTTTAAGCAGGGCCCAAATCTTCTCCAACAAGTCCTTTGGTACTCGGGTAAGGACAGAAACACCGGACGTTCGAGCGTGGCCCCCATGGCGAGCATATAAATATACATAGATTAGAGACACCGACTCCCTTGACACATCACCATTCAACTCACTTCACAAACACAACACATTAACCGCTCGCCAAACCATACCAAATATTCCTGAACGACATTCCACAATGCGTGCCCAAGTTCTTGAGGCTTTCAACACGGAATATGTCCTGAAGGATGTGCCTAGACCATCTGCACCGGCCGGCCATGACCTCCTGGTCCAGGTCCAAGCTGCGTCCTACTGCCATACAGATGCCGTATTCGCTTCTGGCGCCATGTGGCAGGACCTCCCTCGAATCGGTTCTCATGAATTCGCCGGCGTCATTGTCCAAATGGGGCCTACAGTACCTGAGACTCTGGGCTTAGCAGTTGGCACGCCTATTGGAGTCCCCGGTCGCGCATTCCATCCCTGCGGCTCATGTTATGAGTGCCGCAACAATGACGGAGATCCTGTCCACTACGGCGTGTATTGCACCAAGGCCGGAAACCTCGGCCTTTCCCGCGATGGAGGCTTCCAGGAGTTCTGCATTGTCGATTCTCGGCAGGTGGCTCCCATTCCTGCCGGTTTGACGGCTGTTGAGACGGCCCCCTTGATGTGTGCAGGTCTGACCATCTGGAATGCCCTTGGGCAGGGCCGAGTTGGACTGCACAAAGGTGGCGGCGAAGGGCTTACTGTGGCCATTTCTGGTGCAGGAGGTGGCCTTGGACATCTCGGCGTCCAGTTCGCAGCTAAGCTGGGCTGCAATGTCCTTGCTATTGACGCTGGGGATGGGGCCTTGAAGCTCCTAGAGGAAGTGGTCAAAGGACTTGGGCCACTCTCTTCCAAGGTCACAATCGTCGACGCGAGAAGTCAGAAAGCTGAGGACATCCGAAAAAGCGTCTTCGGGGAACCTGAGCCTGACCTAGAAGGCGAGAAGGGAGTTGATGCACTCCTCGTTCTGCCTGAAGCTCAGCAAGCTTTGGATTACGGTATGAAACTCATTAAGAATCACGGCGTTTGTGTAACAGTCAGTTTCCCTAAGGAGGGATTTCTGATTCAGCCGCGCGACCTAGTCTTCCGGCACATACAGATGGTGGGCGTCCTGGTGGGCAGGAATCGACAGTTGCGGGCTATGCTCGACTTTGCGGCGGCGGAGGGGGTACGGGCTAGCAGCCAGACCTACTCTCTGGAGCAGCTCAATCAACTGGTTGAAGCCTATCACAAGGGCACCAGCGGGAAGTTGGTAGTGGATATGACGAAATGAGGAGTGATACATGACGTCCGAGCTTGTCAAGTTAGACGCAATGTATCTGAATCTTGAAGATTATGAAGTATATGAAATACATCTCGTGACAAAGACCCTAGGAAAAAGCAAATAAATACTACTACTGCCTTCCTCTAACAAAACACTAGCTGTAAGATGTTGGAATCTGTGTCGACGCCGGTCAGGCTAGACCCGGCGTCCTCTCTAAGTTCTACTCTCGATTGAATCAACCACTGGCCCACTGGCAGTGACTTAGTGCTTATGAGACTATCACATTTGACGGGTAGCGCTGTTCTGGCCGCACTGGCCTGCTAAGTAAGTAAGTAAGCTTAGGTCTACCCAAGTAGTGGTTCCCCAATTTGGGGTTTGAGCCGATGAGCCTCGGGTGTGTCCATCTCTACCCCGCTTTTGCCGCCGGTCCGTGGTTTTCCGCTGGAGTAATTTCGGATGAAATCTGACATGGGATTGAGATGGTTCCGTTGAGCTTTCTTATCTGAATATTCTGCTCATAATGAAAACTGAATTGGATTAGGCGCGCTATGTGAATGCTCATGCTATCTGGCATACGGATATGAATAGTAGACAAGCAAGGCAAGTACTCGGTGCTGGTAGTGGATGGACGAAGAGGAAATGATTCTGTTAGTTAGTGCAGTCCCCCCTCCCCGTAGAATCAATGAATGAAGGTGATTTACCAATCCGTCTTCGTCAATATCCGGCATAATAAGTCTGTCACGAGCCCTGACTCTGTGTGGCGTCTCATCGCTCTGAGTCCCTGTACATCCTTATACTGAAATCAGCTAGAAGGATATAGCTATAGCAGTCACACGCCATATACACGCCCAGCTACCCACACACACATCGTGACAAAGTCTAAGTTCCGGAGTAGGTAGGTGTTGGATTGACCCCTCATGTGGCGGCATAAGACCCCAATTTGCATAAACCTCTAATACACCGATATCCTAGCCTTAGTCAGATGATGACAAAACCACTCTCGAGGAAAGAGGGGGCCGGAGGGATCCTTGATCAATACAATCATCATCGTTGGGTTCCACCCTCTATTGATCCCTATCACCCTGATCGAATTGACCGTATCGGATCCAACAGAAGGTAAGATTGTTAGCCTATTTTCTCCCCAGACCCTCATATCCCCACCCCGGCACACCCAAGAGTCAAAGTCAAGCCATGGGAGACAGTGACACTATGATGGCTAGAAATACCAAAACGCATCGTTGCCATAGATGCTGTCGGAACTTTGCGAGGCTGGAGCATCTTCAGCGGCACGAGCGTTCTCATACCAAAGAAAAACCGTTCAACTGTGCGCTATGCACCAAATCATTCTCGCGGAAGTAAGTCTTCCCCTGCACCACCCAGCAACGGCAGACAGTCAAGGCAGCCTGACCAAGGACACGCATCGCAGGGATCTTCTCACGCGACATGACCGTCTGACGCACCAGGAACAGACCATCAATGTGCAGACGACGCAGGTAGTGATGATGATGTCGCCGTCGCCGACCAGATACTCGACGACGGCGGCATCTGCGTCCACGGCAGGGAATGGTAGCGTCCCAGCGGATGAGCCTCTACCTCCACAGTCAACATCTCTGCCGGGTTCCGGCGTGGGAATGCCAGACTCTGCGGCCCCAATTGACCCTGACCATTTTCCCATCCAAAACCTCGACCTGTCAATGGAGGATTTTACCCATGATTTCACTGCCTTTATGGACAGCGTCCCCATCCCAAATCACATCTTTTCCCCCACGTTCCAACCACTTCCTGTCATCTTCTCCGAGGACGGGCTTTCGCCAAGCTTTGAAATCCTTCAATCAGAAGCCCAATTGGAACGTCATGCTAGGCTGCGCGTAGACCCTCAAGCCTCAGACCCGGGGTGTAACATCCTCTCCACCTACGGCTCCCGCTTGCCCTCTTTGGAACCAAGGGGCGAACATGCTCAGATGCCTTCTCGAGCCCAGTATCACGGCCCAAAGGATCATCTGTTCGTCTCGGTGCAGGGGAGGGAACGCATTCTTGGCCAGCTCTCCCTGTTCCCCAGTTGCGTGCCGATTGGCTTTGCTCTGCCGTCGAGGTACGCACTGTCGCGTTTTGTCGCTGCCTACTTCAACGTGTTTCACGAGCACTACCCCTTCCTCCATGTTCCTACTTTCGAGTTGGAGACAGTCCGTGTAGAGTTGCTACTAGCCATTGCAGCCGTCGGCACACGCTACTCTCGTGATTGGGAGGTCGGCGTTGAGCTATTCCATCTCGCCAAGGCCATCACTTTGGAGGGTTTACATCGACGACGAACTGCGGCACTGACCCATCGCAACGGCCTTGCACAGGTCCGAGAGCCAGAGAGTAGGAATCGTTATGACTTGGTTGAGGTCATCCAAGCGCTGCTACTTTTGATGGCGATTGCCACGTGGTTCAACGAAGAACCGGCGGTATACGAAGCACTGTCCATCCGCAGCGTGGTCGATTCACTAATCCGCGAGGTGGAGTTGAAGGATCGTCGAAAGTCCTCTCCACCTAACTGGAGGGACTGGGTCAAGTACGAATCGCTCAAACGAACCAAGTTGGTCATCTTCTGCTTCTTCAACATCCACACCATCGTCTTTGATATGCCCCCGATGATGCTCTCGGGTGAGCTATACTCGGATCTTCCTTGCTCCGAAAACGAATGGAAAGCTGCAAGTGAGACTCTTTGGAGAGAATCTTCCGATCTGCTCGCTCCACCGCAGGACTTTCAGGCCGCCTTCGAACAACTCTTTATTCCCACCGGCCACGAATCTTATTCCATGGCCTCTGGCGGATTCTCCTCCCTCGGCGGATTCGTATTGATACACGCCGTCATTCAGCGCATCTGGCTTGTACGAAATGCCACGCTGCCGTATCAGCAGTGCCAACAGCTCTCGCTAGAACGAATGAACTCGTTTGAGAGAGCCCTCAAGGCTTGGTCTATCTGCTGGGAGAGCAATTACGAATCCTCAATGGATCCTCTCAACCCAAATGGGCCGTTATCGTTCACCTCTACAGCCCTCCTTCGCCTAGCGTACATCCGCATCAACATGGACCTGGGTCCCGTCCGCTCTCTCGGCACTTGGGATCCGGACTTGATTGCCAAGTCGTTGAACGATAGCCCGCAGGCTCAGCGAAGCCCTAAACTCACACGTGCGGCACTGCACTGCGCCCACGCGCTTAGCATTCCCGTAAAGATGGGCATAGAATACGTTGCACGAACGCAAGTAATCTACTGGTCTAACCAACACGCCCTATGTTCATTGGAGTGTGCAGTACTATTGGCAAAGTGGCTCGAGGCTGTTAGCGCACCCAACCCAAGTCCCTCTTTAGACGCTGCAGAGGAACACACGCTCAGCTTCGTAATGCAGTTGGTGGCAGAATCGAACTATAGGGGGAGTCTGGAGAGAATGTCAGCCCAGATGACTGTCCTGTCATCGGAAGTAGTCGGTCTATGGGCCACCTTGTATAAGTCAGAGAGCGTGTGGCAAATGGTGGACTTGATCCATCGATCACTAAATGCTTTCGCGAAACTCTTAGAAAACCGCCACAGGGATCCAGGCTCACCATCAAGTTTGTAGCTATTTCCGCGAAATGCATACTTGAATAATCAAGCACCACCAAGAGGACATTGCCCTTAAAGTCTGTGAATTATAGCCTAAAATGAAAAAGTTGTAACTTGCCCAACATCTGTCTCAACTATGGGGATCACCCCAGGCTCATTCCCCCCCACCAGCCTCCATCATCTTCAATTGGGAGGAAACAGAGGTTGTTAAAAGTGTTCCAGTATGCCTGGTTGGTTACTCAATTCCTCCAAATTGCGGTGTCGTGACTACGGGTAGACAATCAAGACACTCAATTCCGGAGTTAGTTAAATTTTGGCACGTGGGGAAACTTCTGGCCGGGGATCTCAGATCGCAGTGACAATCTCGGGAAGTTTCCCACTTTTACTGGGACAAGGTGCAAACAGTACGGATTCCGGAGCATACAAAAGAGAATCGATGGAAACGCGTGTACTTTCCTTTAATTTCCATGCTTTACTCATGTATTTAACTTCTCTATCCCCCTTAAATCCCTCTGTTGACACTGAACGTTCGTGCAGCTATCTTCTTGAACCCTTGGCTTGAAGTCAATACCTCGATATAACCAGGAATAGATATTGGATTTCTGTACCACCATCGGCAACACCAACAAGCAGTATCCGGTCCTTTGTCAACCCCGCAACTAAGGAATATTATCAGACAACAATAGAAACCATGTCCGTCACGCAACAAGATGCCGTCATCACTGAAAGGTCATACTCACTTCAAAGATTCGAGTCGGAGTCTTGCGCTGTCCAACTTAAGGGACTGATCTAAAATGCTTTTCTATGAGAATATTATAACAAGCACAGCCAACCTAGTTTGTTAAAAGAGCCATAGACGATTCTTAACCGTTTTAGTTTTCTTCGTCTCCTATTACCTGCAAGCTTAGAGGCTTAAACTAATGTACTGCAATTCTGTAAGAAAAACTATAACGCCGAAGGCCTGATCTTTTCATAAGCGGTAAGGGAATATAATATCAATACTAAACTTAGATGGAGTAGAAGTATTTTAACGAGCGACGAAAGTGAGTCTATCTGCCCGCCCATGTGGGGTCTTTAGTCTATTAAAGCTCCGTTTTAATGACAGGAGTCGAAATGTATGAGACCATGCAAGTAGTAGGACGGTTATTGTGTTCAGAAGGGAATCGCTACTGCATGAAATGCGATGGCAAGTCTGACCCGAGTGGGAAGCTAAATGAATCGGAATCTTTAATGAAGGCCCCAGATCCGGGAACTTCTAAGTTAGTCGCTAGAAGGAGGGTGCCATTCATGTGACCTCGGACGGGATCCGGGTGAGGCCAATCATCCTTATTCTAAGTAACAGGGAAGAGTACTGTCCCATGGCCTATTGGATAATTTGTATACTGTGGCCTAGATTATGTCGCCAGAGACACACCCCACCAGTTGCCTTTGCCGGCTTAGAAGAGATCTGCGTGACCTATTGGATTGGGTAACATTGACGAGCGGACCCCTCGCATCCTTTCCTCCCAGCCGCTACCTCTACGGCCCCGGTGTACCTTGTATCTCTACGATGCCAACAGTAACTCAGGCTTATCGCGCTATAATTGCAAGTCTTCGTGCAGCAAGTTTGCAGTCTTTTCTTCTGTATCTGTCTCACATTCGCTCGGTGGAATTTTCGCCGACCTTTAGTTGCCTGCCGTCGTATTGTGGAGCATCCGACAGGCTTCCCCCCCGCCTTCCCGCGGTTCACAACGCCCTTCCCGCGGTTCACAACGCCCTTCCCGCGGCTCACAACGCCCTTCCCGCGGCTCACAACGCCCTACTATTCGAAACCGAACCGAGGTAAAACAACTGGCACAGAAGGTTGACGTGCTTATCATCTTGACCGGCTTATCATCCGATTGGAAGTTTGAGGGATGTAATTAAAAAATTTCGACTCTTCACAGTCGAGTTGCTGAAATGATCGAATGTGTCTTGGACGCGAATCCAAACATGAAAGGCCGCAATGCCAAGCATGCGCCAAATCGATTCCCAAATAGTGCTATGTAGCTACGGAGGAACCTGGAGTATGGTCGAAAGCTAACCGCTGCATCAATAGGAACAGGAACAGATACCAGAGGACGACAGGTACCGTGTCACCTTTGCAAATGATCAACATCGAGGCATGCAGACTGAGAAAAGGTATCGCAATGGTAGGAGGGTGTTGAGGGCCTCGTAGCAAAAAGCAGGTGTTTCCGTGGGTGCTTTGGAGACTTCCGCTTGTGCGAACAATCCCCAGACACTCCTCAAGTGGCGTAACACTTGTACAGTGGCTGGAATAGCTCTAGATTTCAAGCCCCTCACCTCCAATCGGATGGGTCTTCGGCCCACCTTAGTGACAAAGCCGTCCTGTTCCGTTAGTCGAGAGTGTAAGTCGAGGGCTCAGCCTGTTACACTGTGGCCCCATAAGCCTTGTGTTGGATACCGTACGGTCAATTCGATCAGGGTGATAGCGTTCAAGGGATGTGGAGCCCGAAGATGATGATTGTATTGATCTAGGATGCCTCCCGGCCCCCCCTTTTCTTGTGAGGGTTTTTATGCGTCCGGATATTGATATATCAGAGGTCTCAATCTAACACTTTGTATTTAGTGGACCGGCTTTTATTTCGCGTATTTGGTGGGACTCTGTCTATAACACGGACCACCGCGACTAAAAGCGTAACACATAAGGCCTGGAGCTCAGGAGCTTTATTGAATTTCTCCTTTTTCCTTTTTTTCTATTCTTTCTTTTCTCCTTAGCTATATCGACCTTATGTATCCATCTGCCGATAGGGCTTGCTCTAGTAGAAGCGTTGTTTACCCTTCAAGACTGGGCGCAGTCACAAGAACAGTTTGCGTTCCAACGTTTTGTATACACACTGTACGTGACAAGAACAAGCAACGAATTGCGGATCACGGCTAGTTAACTATGTGGCTTGAGCCTAACAAGAGCTCTCTGACTCAGGTAGACGGTCTGGCCCAAAACGAAGCAGCCCACTACTAACTAGTAGCCCCCTAATTAACCTTGGTACCCCAGATTTCCCCGCGAAGGGCATCCGCGGCTCATACACAACGCACAGGTAGACATGGCATTGTGGGATACCCCCCTCACCCGTGTGTAATCCCAACAAGAGCATCCCCCGCCTACTTATAAAGAGCAGGTTGCCATGCACCACGAAGTCACTCTCAGACAAACTACGAACATTTTTCTTCCTTTCTTACAATACCATCGTGCATCAAACATCATGCACAGCACTCGGGAGCCAGTGATGGATCCGCGTCTCGCTGGTGATGACGCATGGCGTAAGCCAAGTCACAATGGCGGCTGCTCTCCAGTCTCGAATGAAAAAGATGCTACTGAACCTATTGACAATGTCCACGCCGAAAACGCTAGCTTAACTGAACTTCCGAGTCTAAAGGAGCAGAAAAGAATCACGTAAGTGTCAAGTCCACTACTCGCCTCCCTTTGATCCGTCCTTGGTAGGTAGGCAGGCCATACCCAGTCTAATGTATCAAGGCGCCGCATCGATCTTCGACTTCTACCAATTCTGGGCATCATGTACTCCGTCTCCCTCATTGATCGTACCAACCTCGGTCTTGCTCTCGTTGCTGGCATGCAGGGTGATTTTGAGCTAGCGGTAGGCAATCGGTACACGATTGTTGTTATGGTGTTCTTTGTTGCCTACATGTAAGCCTCCATGAGTTTCGACACGTTCCAGCATGCAAATATAAGCTAATAATTCGTGCAGTCTGTGCGAAATTCCCAGCGTACGCAAACTATCTTCTAACATACTTCTGGCGCACGTATGCGTGTAGCTAATATCGATTCACTAGAACCTTATTCTTCCCAAAGCAGGTCCCGCGAACTGGCTCGCCTTTCTGGGCCTTGGCTTCGGAGCCATTCTCATTGGCATGGGGTTCACTCGCCATTGGGGAACCTTGGCTCTGTGCAGAGCTCTCCTCGGAGTAATGGAAGCCGGGTTTCTTCCAGGTTCGTGCCTTTAATTCGACTGATCGTTTTGCCTGGTGGGTTGCTGACGAAGATAACTAGGCTGCACTTATCTCATTACCTGTTGGTATACACGTTATGAAATAGGCAAAAGGCTGTCCGCGTTCTGGATACTGTCTGTTATCGCAAGCGGCTTCGCCAATATTTTGGCCTATGCCCTATCCCGACTTGATGGCAAGGCTGGACTGGGTGGTTGGAGATGTATGATACCCTATTTCCTGCAAAATCTCTTGAACTCCCTTGTTCTCTCTTTTCTCTGTTCATTCGCATCCGTTTGCTGGATTCAACGTTGGACCTCATCTTGCGAGATTCTCAAGACTAATAGACACATGACAATAGGGATATTTATCATCGAAGGCGCTGCTACCTGTGTGATCTGCATAGTGGGCTGGTTCATCATCGTGGACTTTCCTAGCAAAGCTGATAAGTTCTTGAGTCCATCCGAACAGGAGTTTGTCATCCGACGCCTCAATGCCGACCGTGGAGATGCAATTGAGGATAAGGTTACTGTGGCCGTCGTCCTTCACCATCTTAAAGACTGGAAGCTATACTGCTGGGCTTTTAACTTAATGGCCTCGTCATTGCCAGGATATGCGTATAGTTATTTCCTCCCTATTATTCTGCGCGATGGAATGGGGTATAGCGGTACCGACGCTATGTTGCTCAGTGCGCCGCCATTTGTCATTGCCGCTATTCTAGCACTCATCTCTGGGTGGCTGGGTGACAAATTGAGGATCCGAGGCCCTATTATCGCTACTCACCAGGCACTTACGGCGACGGGTATGTTGATTACTGTGTACGGAAAATCGAATGCTGTCAGGTACTTTGGCGCATGCCTTGGTAAGCCTGATGCCCACATCGATGATGAGATATGTTCTAACTATTATTTGTTTGATGGCAGGGCTTGGTTTCTTCCAGTTCTGCGTGCCTGGGGTCATTGTTTTTCAAGCTAATAACATCACCTCCCATTCCAAGAGAGCTGTAGCTTCAGCTACCTGCCTTATTGGTGGTGGTACAGGTGGTATCATTGCTAGTGTAGCCTTCATGGCAAAGGAGAACCCGCACTATACCGTACGTCAGTCCCCTATAGGCTTGCTGAAGCATTTGAAAGTTGTGTTTTGGGGCTAACCTTTTTCAACTCGTTGTTAGACCGGTGTGTGGGTGACTTGTGCAATATCTGTAATAAGCATCACCCTGATTGTTATCATGGACATCTACTTTTGGCGGCGTAATAAAGCTGCGAAGGGGGGCACGCATCTTAATGAAGACATGGAAGGGTGGATGTATACGCTGTGACACATCAACACCTATATTAGTAGCTTGTTCCCTGGAACTGAGACAAGAGTTGTTAAACTTAATGACGTTACTTTACCTGTCCTGTTACTGACATAGGAGTTGAAAGTTTTCGAGTCAGGAATGCGGTGTTGTGATCCGACTCTTCATCTAGTCAGACAGTACGGGTATTCGGTCCATTGATGTCAGGTCAGTTAATTGTTCTGCTCTGTTGTTGTATCTCGGGAAGTTTCTGTGCCCCTGAGATATCTCATGTTTCTACATACAATATTAGGACTCATAACTCAGCACGTGACCACCCTTCTGTTCAACACATCTACGCGGAACTATAGCAATTGCCCAGTGATCAGTACTCTGTGAATCGGCATAAATATTAAACGGTTTGAACGGCTTAAAGAGAGTACTATAGGGGATATAACACACCCATTCCACTATACTCGTTCCTCCTCTAGGGGGGTAGTTAATTTGGAGAAGAATTAAAATAGCTAACGGATGTGATAAGCGAGCGTTGCAGATAAGTTATTGTTGCACTTTGCCCTCAATCTCTCTTCTTTCTATTTAATTGAATACTTCCCAATAACTTAATAAGTTATATTACAATTAAATACTAAAGTAAAAACCCTTCTTACTCTTTAAGCTCTTTAAAATAACTTAAAGCTAAGTCTCTAACTGTAACATGATGATGATGATGATTTCATTAACGCCATACGGGCACAAAGTCCCGCCAATCCGTCGTGCGGCAAGATGGCGTGCTAGGCTAACTATATCTAGAGATTGCATATTTCCTGCCCCAGGTATAGGGTAGGTAGAACAATAATAAAATTGAGGTGTAGGGTAGGTTACGTGGGGCTAACACGTCCGTGGGCAGATCAGCTTTCCACGCATCCATCCCTTTTCACCTCAACTCCCTAAATCCCGTCATCTAACATTGCAGTAAATTGGTTTTCAAGCCCGCCGCTCGGTACGCGTGCGGTTAGGGTCGCAGTATGCCTACTGCGTCGCTCACTCAGTCTTTTGTGTAGGGACTGTGGAAGACCTATTTGTCAGAGTAGTCCGACTGGGCTACTGGCGGGCAGCTTGAGGGTACATTGGACAGACGCTATTTGATCAGCTGACTGCAAATAGCATCCGAAAAAAAAAACCGTTCCGTTCGAGCAACCGGCCGGGGGAGAAATAACATAAAGCAAAAGAACAAATAAAAGGGAAGCGAATGTTGTTATAACGCGTTTTTCAGTGTTGGGGGCAGATCTTAGTGTGGAACTGCGATGCCTCCAGCAACTGAATAAACTCGCCAAAGTCTTTCCCTAAGACGCGGTTGATTGCGTCTTGCGGCGTCGGGTGGAGCCGAATCCGCAGGCTGCTTTTAACCTGTCGGCAGAGGAAGGGATGTTCGGGGGCCTTGCGTTTCCCGCAGTTGCAGGTTAGCTTGGCGTCTTCGTGGTTGAATCTTTCGTGGTAGTTGGCAAAGTCTCCGTGTTGAGACCGCGCTGCGAGAAGGTGGCGGAGAGCTTTTCGGGGCACTTGGAGTTCGCTGGGGCAGGAGAGAGTCGCTGCGAGACCTAATTCTCTATACCCGCGGGGCAGATTGTCGTTCCACCAGGCTTTGAAGTCAGCGAGTGGTTTGGCTTTCGTAGCTCTGCGTAGGTACGCGAGAGTAGGTTGGGCTCCGGGCGGCTCCGGCAGGGTGCAACCTAGCTTAGCTAGGGCATCGGCTCGTTCGTTCCCAGCAATGTCCTCGTGCCCTGGGCACCATTTAATGTGTACCTGGTGTGTTTTGGCGATGTTCTGGAACTCGGCGAAGATCGCCTGAGAAGAGTCCGACGGGCGGCCTGAAAGGCACTGTGCCGCTGCGAGGTTGTCCAAGCAGACTGTGACGGGACAAGAGCACGAACGAGGTCGAGTGCGACTTGGGCAAAATGATTGTTTACAAGGAGAGAAAGAGATTCCTAAGGAAAGCTCTGACTTAAGCTATTTACACAATATTCATAAAGTGAAACTATTCATACAGTATGAAAGTCACATGATCGTTCCCTCACACAGACGTGAATTTTGCGGAGCTGTGCATCCTCCTAAGTGGTTACAGCGCGTTTCAGGCCCTCAAGGGCACCGAGGGCTTCTGCGTCGAGGGCTTCGGCGTCGAAGACTTCAGCTGGGCCGAGTCGTCCGTAGCCATAGGTTGTTTCGGAGTCGTCGCTGAAGATAGCGAATCCATATCCCGTAGCGCCTGAGATCAGCCTTGAGCCGTCTGAGTATACCACTAGGTCGTGTTTTGGCAGGGCCTTAGCCCATAGGCGAAAGGCCTGAGCGGCCTTGGGTTTCGGTGCATCTTGCAGGCTAGCCTCTATGGCGTTGGAGGAGCTTGGGAGGATCAGTGGTCTGGGGCACGCCGTCGTGAGGGCGATTGTGCGCTGTAGGCGGGTGAGTTGGGCATCCTGTTGGTTAGTTTGTCTTACGCTAACGTTTGCAAGCGGGTGGTCAGGGTCGAGTGAGCGCAGTCTGGTGGAAAAACGTAGGCGGTGGGCTTCGAGGATTTGGTCTGCGGGGGCGATTCCGGCTTCGCGGTGGAGGGCTGGAATAGGGGTGGTTTTCCACGCTGGGAGGATAGCGCGTATCGATATTTTCAGTACCGAGTCAATTCGATCCGTCAGGTGTTGAGTCCTTGTCGAGGCCCCTATTGCGTTCGTTACACCAGGGTACCAGGCTTCCGAACCATACAGTAGAACGGGCTCTACGCAGGCGATTACTGCGTGACGGACTGTATTTTCTAACTGTAACAGTTAGGTCTAACCTAGGGGTATAGGGTAAGTCTGGGCATAATGTTTATAATTAAGGGAATTGATATACGGGCATGACATTTTTGATACACGGGCATGACTCTTACACGGGCATGACTTTTATGACATCTGATTGGATAGGTCCGACCCTCTTTTGTTAGTACATCTGGTTCTGCCGACAGCTCTAATTTGTACCCAGAGTTTAGCTGTCCATAATCATCCCTTAGTGGCTGACGCGACGCGGTCCAGCTCTCCATCAGATAGCTATCCATTGCCAGTCTCCCAGCCCTTGACGATAAAGACCTTCGTTGTCCCAATCTGAGTCTCCTCCTAGCTCAGAGAGCAATTCCAGAAGCCGAACCCGATGGCCTAGCCCGAGCGATCAATGACGTCCTCGAAAACGACAGCGACAGAGCCGACAAGCCGGGTTCAACCCACCGAGACGTACGGATAGACCACAGTCAGCTCGTAGCACCGCGAGTATCGGCCAGTACTACGGTATCGGCGACGAAGATGCGCTCGGAAATCTCTTCGTAATGGAACTGATCTTATGCTATGGTTAAACCGAGATCTTGTTGCCTGCACTGACCTATTCTAGACGGTAGGATTGACCTGGTTAGTTGGGTGTTGGAAATAAGAGCCTGTTAAGAGAGCTAGCTTTACCGCCATTGCGAGGATGTATCTATGGGTCGACGGAAATCTAGCGAATCGGATGTCATAGAAGCCATGCCCGTATAAGAGTCATGCCCGTGTATCAAAAATGTCATGCCCGTATATCAATTCCCATAATTAAGTAGATTAGAATGTTATAGTAAGCAATATAGGTTACAGTCTGGTAATAGTGTCAGACGGAACAGAGATATCACATCGCTGACTTCGGCAGTCAACAGCATACGATTTTTCGTATGTTTTCTACGGACTGTTATTTTCCCGGACAGACTAATAGGCCCAACAGCTGATCCTGCTATCAGTGGGCTGATCACAATCCCTGCCCTAAGACATCTATTGTATTCCAATTCCTCTATAAAATACGGCCCTTCAGGCCGTCAGTTAGTTAAATATCAAGCTCTTCCATCGTCACCAAGCTGTCTCAATCAATCCATCCTGCTGATAGTTATGAGCCCGGTTTGCCAGCTCTAACTAGTCTCACACGGATCCCGTCAGCCCTCTAGACCATCTTTCTAGACCTCTTTTCTAGACCCTCTTTCTAGACCTCTTTTCTAGACCTTCTTTCTAGAGCCGCGGACCCTCACACCGACTAGTTAGCTTCCTTCCACTGCTATCTACGATGGAGACCAATGCTAGATCGGAAGCATCTTCCCGGATCATCCTCCAAGGATCCGGCAACTGGCTGCTATAGATTAACGTCATCGAGCTCTATGCCTCTCAACGAGACGTCTGGGATCTAATCGATCCATCTAAAGCCCCAACTGAAAAGCCCCCATTCAAAAGACCGGTCCAGCCGGTCTCAACAACGGTCAATAAACAAGCTCCGAATATCACGAATTTGAACCCCGATGAAGTCCGGGTTTATTCCATCCTAAATGACCAGTACAAGACCGACCTTCGCGATTGGAAGGACCGTTCTAAAGCCCTAGCTGCTGTGGGAGATCACATTATCGCCACTGTTGGCAGCTTCCTAGGGACTATTCAGCAGACCAAGGATGTAGCTACGCAGCTGATCCTGCTGAAAGCCCGGGTCGAGCCTACCAGCTACGATAGGGAAAGAGAAGTCCTAGCCCGGATGAAGACTATCCTTAAGGGCCCCAGCCGGACTAAGCTAGAGACTTGGGTCACTAGCTGGCGGAAGGTCCTAACGGAAGCCCAGAGCCTAGAGCTTTCTGATTCTAAGGATATCCGGCCAACCCTCGATTTCCTAGATGCTGTCAGTCAGACCAACCCTTCCTTTTCAATCCATTGGGAAAGATAGATCCACAGCATATCGAGATCTAATATCAAGAACTGGAAGAAGGAGGCTCCAGACGGCTTTACTATCAGTAAACTATTTAAATAAGAAAAGCCGCCACAGCCGCCTCTAAAGGGTAACCTTTCTAGCTTCCAAGGGACTCTAACAACCCTGATGCAGCCGGAAAGCCACAGACACAAAAGGCACCAAAATGCCTCTGTGGGCAACACCAATTCTATGCTGAATATCCCTATCTAGTCCCGGCTGTCAGACCGGCTAACTGGAAGGCCGACAAAGACATCAAATTCAAGATCAACCAACGGCTTGAAGACCCTCTTATCCGTAAGAAGGTCGAAGCTATAATCAGGAGGAAAAATCAGACCTTAACCCCAAGCCCGGAGGTCAGAGGCACAGCCTTTGCCGGAGCTGTCAGCCCTAACGGCAGCCCTGATCCAAGCCCTGATCCAAGCCCTATTCACCCTGCTACTGACAGCCTGACTGAACGAGCCGCTTTTCAAGCTGCTCAACAGACCTATCCGCTCAAGAACTCCTTTATCCTTGATTCCGGGTCAGACACACACATCTATAATAGCCTTACTAGGCTAGTCAACTACAGACCGTCTGATCAAACAGAGGTCATCTTCACAGGTAACAGTCAGCTAGAAATACTAGGCTTTGGCGAGGTTTTTATACGCCTAGAAGACGGTCTGTTCCAGCTGGTCAACGTGGCCTACATACCAACATTCCATACGAACATAGTCTCACTAGACCGTCTCATCAGTAAGGGATACAATTGGAACCCGACTACTGGAGCCGTCTTTCAAGGCGTTGAGACCATCTTCCGGACCCAACGAATTTATCGTCAACAGGTCATCGAATTCAACGAGATCCTAGCCCGATCAGCAGCTTCAATAGCTCTAGCCAGCCCGGCCGGATTGACAGCTGCTCCAGCCCCAGACGTCTTAGCTGACCTCAACCCGGCCGAGACAACGGCAGAGACAACAGCAACGGCATTTTTATCCTCCCGTGCCCCGAGGCCGATTCAAGCTGCAGATGCAGATCTTTGGCATCAAAGGCTAGGTCATTTGAATCCTGATGCCCTGGATCAGCTAGTCATGACAACACAAGGGACCCGGATCAAGGGACCTGCTACGATTGACTGTGAGGCCTGTTCACTAGGGAAGGCAGAGAGACAGGTCTCCAGACGAAGACCTAAGACGACAGCCAAGAGACCGTTTTATCGCATCTTCCTGGATCTCTTTGCCCTAGGCCCTAGCTTCGAGGGTTACACAACAGCCCTGTTGATCAAGGATCAATGCACCGGCATCATCACGTTATTCCTGCTACGATCAGTTACACAGGAAGCTATTCTGGAAGCCCTAGATTCCTTCGAGACCCGGATCAAACGTCAATACGACCTACGGATCTGCAAGATCCATAGGGATAACGGTCCGGCCCTTCAGACTGCCTATAACAGCTGGATAGCTGTCAGAGGCATAGATGACGAGCCCACCGCACCGTACACATCAGCTCAGAATGGCCCTGCTGAGCGATCTGGGGGGGTAATAGGAAGGAAGGCTCGCACTATGATTATAGGAGCAAATCTTCCGGATAACCTATGGTCTGAAGCTTGGAAGACTGCTGTATATCTGCACAACAGATCACCCCAACGGCAACAGCCGGATCAGCCGGATCAGCCGGAACTACGATCTAGCTGGGAGACGCCGTTCCAACGGCTGCTTGACTGGCTCAAGGATAACGGCCGAGACACCAGCTATGACTCCCCACAGCCGGACCTGACGCATCTCAAGGTCTATGGCTGCCGAGCTTATCCTCTGACTAGGGAAGCTCTGCAGGGCACCCAAAAACGGCCTCTGAAGACATCTGCCCATGCAGAAATTAGCTATCTAGTCGGCTATGACTCTAGCAACATCTTCAGGATCTGGATCCCGGAAAGATCAGAGGTCCGAAGGATCAGAGACGTCACATTCAACGAGCAGCTATTTTACAGCCCTCTAGATCATCCCTTTCCAATCCAATCCCCGATCCCGCAACAGCTTCAATTTCCCGATCCTATTGAGACCAGCGACTCAGAGGATGACGAGGAAGTCAGGTCAACGATTGAGGTTGCCCTAGAAAACCCTAGCGATTACGATCTATCCGACCTAGCTAAAGCCCTTGAAGACATACCCTATCCAACGCCCAGAGGTCCCAACAAGCAGTCAGTTATCAATCAGTACTGATTACTGATTGATACTGATACGTTATCAGTATCAGTAAGCCCCTAATCAATCAATCAGTAATCAGTAACACACGTGACCAAGGTATTTGTGGCGTCGATATTTTGTGGCATAGTTGCCTGTCACAACACGCGACCTGACGCGTTCGAGGTGTTTGGAGACTTCTCCAAGGTGCTAAGATATGTTAGCAGGTACATCCAGATCCTGCAATCAGTTATGGTAAATCAGGTACTTCAGCAACACAACTCATCGCCCGGTCAGAGCCCAGAATTACTTACTTTCTACATATTCAACAGCAACACATTTTTTTTTTACTTTGCATCGATATCTAGCAGGGTTCCAAACCAAATATTCGTAACATGAGAGACGGTGAAGCGCTAGTTATCTTTCCAGGGAAACCAGCACAGAGGAGTTAATGGGTACCCGCCCCGCCATAACAAATAGGTGAGATATGCGGTAGCCCCTATCTGCTGTATAGGGTAGATTGGCTCACAGTGTTGCGCAATGCACTTGACCTCCGAGCAAACACGCTGGCCTCTACAAAATATCCATCATGCAAGTTGATGGCATAGTCGCTGAAGTTCTCCTTGCGAGAGCATCTTACTGGCATTGATTCCACCCTAGTTGGAATTATCTTTCCCAGCTGTCATTTCGCCGTCGAGAGAGGTCATCTACGCCTTACCCCACTGGCGCCACCCAACCAAAACCCGACTATCGTACACTTAAGTCCAGTCGGCCTGGACCTGCGCCCAAACCAAAACAGCGACTTCGCAGATTCCCTTTGACTGCACATGATGGCTCAACCTCGAAGGTCCCAAGACGCAACCTTGCGTGAGCTGAGTGACGAGCTCAAAGAATCAATTTTGATCAGACGCCAAAATGGCGCGACAAGGGCTGACGCGACACAGCGTGTGCCTGTCCGTTTCTCGCGTTTGGCGCAGTGCCCTAATTAAATGCCCCTCCCCGGGCATAACAGTAGGTAGATGGTCTCGTCTCGAGCGCACCACTCCAAAGGTTTCAAAAAGACCTGAACGATATGCCACGCGTCAACATGCCTCCCGGGTCGTCTCTATTCGTAGAGGACGTTCAATACGCAGAATTTAGCTCGCCGGCGCCAGAATCAAGCATCGCTGCAATTGAGCGGCCTCATTCACAATGGTCAAATTTCTCCGCCCCCTTTTCCCCCACATCATCCGCGTCTACGCGTCGATCGCAGCCGAAGAAACGTAAACTACGCACTCCAGAAACCTGGAAGCACTTCCGTGTGCCTCAAGGAGACGAAGAGACACACCAGAATAACCAGAGACTGTGGTATTGTCAGCATTGCCACAACCCGCCATGGCGAACAGTCTCGACCACAAGCGCCAAACGACATATGCGAAAGGACCACGGTATTATCATTGATGATGAAGAAAGGGCAGCCAAGAAGAGACTTCAACAGTCTCTTGAAGTAGCATTCACACGCGCAGAAGAGAAGAATCAAGAGATAGTATCCCGTGGCGAACAATCGATCCTACGGAATACGATACAACTTGACGCATTCTATGAGGCCCAGATCCAGCTGATCACACGCCGCCGTCTCCCACTCAACTGTGTCTCTTGGCCGGAATACCAAGCACTTCTTTGCGCAATTAACCCTAGGGCTGAAGAGATCCTCATCCAATCAGGCACTACGGTATTGGCTCATATCGGGCAGTCATACGCCGTACACCGCGAGAATATCAAGGCTCAATTACAGGCGGCAAAGTCACAAATCCACTTTAGCATTGATCTATGGTCATCGCCGCATCGCAAAGCCTTTCTCGGAATATGTGGGCAATGGGTTGATGCACGGTATGAACTCCGTGAGGCTCTATTAGGTCTGCCAAACGTACAGCACAGTCACTCCGGAGAGACAATGTCACGGCATTTGCTGGACACTATCCGGTATTTCGATATCGCAGACAACATTGGCTACTTTACATCTGACAACGCCACCGCCAATGACACTTGCCTGCGTGCTTTATCAACAGCATTGGCGAACGAGTTTGGCGTTGGAATGGACCCCGTTGAGCGCCGTGTTCGGTGCGGAGGCCATATTATCAATCTCTGCCTCCACGCGTTTCTCTTCGCCTCCAGCAAAGAGGCACTCCGTGCCGCAATTGAAGAGGCAGATGGTAACGCGAACACCACAGTCGTTGAGTCTCTGCAGGCGCAATTGCAGCAAAAGAACAGCAAGGGGAAGCATCGAAAAGTGCCGGAGGATCAAGCCGGATGGCGATCCATGGGCCCCCTTGGTAAACTACACAATATCGCCGTGTTTATACAAGGTTCGACACTGCACAGCGATGCATGGCAGCGCCTGGCAGGTCGTGCACTCGGCATTGACAATGCAACGAGATGGAATTCGTGGTACATGCTACTTCGTACTGCACTCGAGAAGAGAGACAAGCTTATGATGTTTCAACAAGAGCATCATAAGGCCCTGGGTGAAGATAGTCTCACACAGGATGACTGGGATGTCCTCAGGTTAACGGCGGACTTCCTCCAACCCTTCTGGCAGGCGACACTGGCGCAACAGAAGAAGTGGTCGTCGTTAGATCAGCTGCTTTACCATATGGACATCTTGCTCAAGCATTTTGAAGATGCAAAGGTATATACTCACTTCGATCTTGTATATCATGATGCATGATGGTGCTAACTACTTTATAATAGAAGAAGTACAGCGATAATCAACGCCTTATCCACTCCATCCACATGGGCTGGTTTGTGCTTGATAAGTACTACTTCAAGACTGATGAGACGCCTGTATACTCCGCGGCATTGCTTCTCCACCCGTCAAAGCGATTAAAATACCTCCGCCAGAACTGGCATGAGGATTGGCATGATGGTGCGATCAACAAAGCCAGGCAGATCTGGGCTCAGTACAAAGATTTTCCTGTTGCCAGTACTCCGGAGGAGCCTCCGGAGATCCAGATGACAGCGTATGATAAGCTGGCGCTATCGCTTGATGTGACGGAGGCGTGTGGCCATGAGGATGAGCTGGAGAGGTTTATTAACGGTTCTCCATGCAAGATCGCAGTCAGTCCCCTTGCATGGTGGACCAGAGAGGAGCAACGGATGGAATACCCGCGGCTGCATAAGATGGCTATTAACGTACTTTCGATTGCGCCTATGTCGGACAAGGCCGAACGTGTCTTCTCAGGTGCTCGGCGTACTATTTCGTTTGATCGTGCACGTCTCGGGGCTGAGACTATTGAGATGACAGAGTGTCTTGGCAGTTGGAACAAGAACGACCTTATTCGCGAAGTGCATGTACTTTGCGATGATGACAATTAGGCTGAGATTCAAGGGGGTGGCGACACATTCGGGCTGAATGGACAACTACGTCATGTCTTGGCATTTACTGATAAGCTAATCAATCAGTATCAGTAGCATGGTAATCAATCAATCAGTTATCAGTAAGGGCCTTATCAATCAGTACTGCTTGTTGGGATGTCTGCCAACGCCCAGGCAGTCATCTGATCAATCGGTCAGTCCGTCAGTCAGTCCGTCAGACAGTCAATTCCACAGACTAGCCACGAGCCCGGCTGCAAGCCCGGCCGAGGATCCCTTAGATCCGGACCTAGCCGAGGAAGAAGAGGATCTCCCTAATCAGCTCGATCAGCCCGATCCTGACGTACAGGATCCAGACCCGGAACAACAGCCTAGACGGAGGCAACGCCGTCCAAAGGGTCTGCCGCCGACCCGGCGTTCCAACCGGATACAGGAATCCCACCTCCACAGCAGCTTCTTCCTAGGGAGAGAGGAAAAGCCGCACCGGCGGACTATGCCCCCGGAACCTAAGTCATGGAAAGACCTAGAAGGTCATCGCTACGCCCGGGAATTCCGCTAGCTGCTGAGATCGAGATGTCAGGCCTAGCTAGGCACATTCAAGCCGATCCTACGAGACCAAGCCGTTGGCAGGGCTCTTCCCGTGACTTGGGTCTTCAAATATAAGTACGATAAGCACGGAATCCTCAGCCGCTTCAAAGCCCGCCTTTGCGTTCGAGGGGATCTGCAGCCCTTCAATGACAAGGAGACCTACGCAGCAACCCTAGCCGGACGGTCATTTCGAGTGCTAGCAGCTATCGCCGCCCGTCACGCCCTTGAGACCCGGCAGCTAGACGCAGTCAACGCCTTCACCAACAGCCGGCCAGACGAGGTTATCTATATCAACTATCCTAGCGGCTACGAACGCCGCGGGTGGTGCCTACAGGTTATCAAAGCTCTGTACGGGCTTCGAAGATCCCCTCTTCTTTGGCAGAAAGACCTGACTGAGACCTTCCAAAAGCTAGGACTTTCAATCTGCGCGGAAGACCCCTGTATCGCTAGGGATAACCGGATCACCGTCTTCTTCGTTGTGGATGACATAGTCCTGTTGTATCGCAAGATGGATCAGCTAGCTGCTGACAGCCTGATCAGCCGGCTGAAGGCACGGTATCAGATGCAGGATCTTGGAGACCTACAGTGGTTCCTAGGGATCAGGGTCATCCGGGACAGGAAAAATAGGAAGCTCTGGCTCTGTCAGGAATCTTATCTTGACAGTCTAGTAGCCCGGTTCGAATTGACCCCCAAAGACACCTTCCTAGGAAGCCCATTTCCTAACCCCTTGGTCCCTAGCCCGGGACAGGCCTCTAGAGCCCAAATTCGCCTCTACCAGCAAAAAATCGGCTCTATCAACTACGCCGCTGTCATGACCCGGCCGGATATATCCTTCGCAGCTTCCAAGCTAGCAGAACACATGCTCAACCCATCAGACCAGCATCATCAGGCTGCTGACCGCATTATTGTATACCTCTTTGCAACCGGACATCTACCATGCCCCACCACCCTTTCGCTAACCAAAAATAGCCACGCGCCATATAAAACTCAACTATTTCACTTATACGGAATTTAACCAAAATAGAAGTTATTCGCAAGCGGTCGCTTCTCATAGATAGAGAATTGAATGGAGTTTATTTTTATAGTCTCGTGCAGCTACATGGGGCACGTGGTATATGCAGATCCCTGTACTGCAAAGTCACCAAATCAGGCATTGAATTCCTCACCGCTCCTTTCCACTTCTTTTCATGTCAGGTTTTCACAACGCAATAAAAATGCCTTCATCACGGCCTCGCTGGAAATATACAGAAGACGACATGGCTGAGGCTATATTGGATATCACGGATAACGGCCTTTCGCAGTTCCAATCAGCTCAGAAGTGGGGAGTGCCACAAAGGACTCTTTCTGACAGACTTAGTGGTCAGTTGGCCGTGAACGAACAAATTCAGCCTGGACAACGTCTATCCAAGCATCAGGAAGACAAATTCGCCTTTTGGATTCTTCGTCAAGGGGCTTTGGGATATGCTCCATCTCACAGTCAAATTCGCGCCTGCGTCTTCGCCATGTTGAAACAACAAAGCGAACAACCAACATTAGGACGCAATTGGGTAGCCAGATTCATTCAACGCCGTTCAGAGCTTAAGACTAAGATTGGGAGACGTCAAGAAGCTAATAGATTCGACTCTTTCACGCCCAAGGCGGTCCATTGGTTCTTTGATATCAGGGAGAAGGAGTATGGGTGGATTAAGCCTGAGAACACTGTTAACGTTGATGAAGGCGGTATTATGATCGTTTTGGCAAGCCTCTATCTTTCTATTCCCTCTCTATTCGAAATTTAATTAACTAAACTTCTCTTACTAGGCCTAGATAGTCTGGTGGTTGGAAGTACAGACCCAAAGCGGAAGGCTCTCCTCAAAGGACCACAGACGCGAAGTTGGACTTCATTTATTGAGGCTATTACCGCTGACGGCTGTGTTTTGACTCCTGGAATTATATTCAAACGAAAGGAACTCCAACAGCAGTGGTTCCTTAAGGAATTCAAGAAGATAGCTGATTGGCACTATATAACTTCACCTAGCGGGTGAACAGATAACCACATTGGTGTTGAGTGGCTTGAAAGAGTCTATTTGCCTCAAACTAAGCCTGCTGATGAGTCAGATGCTAGATTAATCATTCTAGACGGCCATGGGAGTCATGCAACGGTACGTTCTTTGTTTATTTCATCAGGGATTACTACTAACCGGGAGAAGGATGAATGGATGGCTACGTGCTTTTTGAACAACGTTTATTGTTGCTACCTTCCAGCACACTGCTCTCACGGCCTCCAGCCATTAGATAATGGAGTATTTAATGCCTCCAAGGCTGCATATCGACGAGAGTTGGAAAAGTTCGCTTCCCTGACTGATTCCACGCCGGTGGATAAGGTCAACTTCATCAGAGCCTACGCCAGGGCTCGTGAAGTGGGAATGACAAAGAAGAATATACTCTCCGGCTGGAGAGTAACCGGAAATTGGCCAATCTCACGAGAAAAAGCATTGCGGCATCCAGAGATCCAAGAGGACAAGCCACGTGGCAGTCCAAAGGCGACTCCAGAGAAGGCGCCTTATTTTGGCTCAGATGATACACCAAAGACCAGTCGTCATATTCGTGATCTTGGCCTAAACAAATCACCAAATACGCGGAGGCGATATACCGTGATAGCCAAAGGCTTTGAGGGCTCAGCAACAGACGTTGGCGTCGCATGCCGTGGAAATTGCTAGTCTGAAGGAGGAACTGGCCCGTCTAAAGAGAGGGAAGAAGAGGAAGGCTATTCCTAATCCCAATAGGCGTTTCATGAGTCTCAGTGAAGCTCTAGCCGCCGCGGAGGATATTCCCGAAAAAGGAAGCGAAATAAACGCTGTTGTGGTGGAATCTGACTCTTCGGAGGAGTCAGTCTCAGAGGCGGAGGCTGCTTCGGTTATTGTAGTCAGGGAGGACTGAATCTCCTCAGCGCACCACCCGATCCGGGCGGCTGGTCAAAAGACCTAAAAGTACATAAATTCTTCAATTCTCTATCAAATGATATTTCTTTTATATTTATATTATTAAAATTGATTATAACCCGTGAGGGTTGAAAAAGCGGGTTTTTGGTGGAGATAGCCTCAATTTGGTTAGCGAAAGGGTGGTGTTAGCGAAAGGGTGGTGGGGCATGGTAGCTGTTCAGTACAGCAGAAAAGGAACAGCTGCAGACCCGGACCAAGGACCAGATCAGGGACCTAGGGATCTAGCTGTTCAAGTCAGCAGCCCGGCTAGCAAGGAGCTAGAGATTGCTATGGATGCTGCCTTTGCGGATGATCTGTTGACTAGGAAGTTATCCTAGGGATTCCTGATATCCCTATTTGGAGGGGTCATCAGCTGGAAAGCCGGGAAACAGGATACAGTTACAACCTCACCTATAGAGGCCGAATTGCTAGCTTTTACCTACACGGCTAAAGAGGTTATAGCAACCCTCCGGCTATTCCAACAGCTATCCCTCCTAGACTGTAACGGTCTCAAGGTAGTGTATTGCAACTAGCTAGGCCACTCTACAGAGTATACCAAACTTAGGGAAAGAAGAAGAAGAGAAAGAGAGTAGAGGAGGTCCATCCATAAATATACTCGTCATGGTAGCTTAAAGGTAAAAAGTGGGCCACGAAAGGCCGAGGGTTCCCGAGGCCACCTACGGGCACAGCCCGTTACACCCGCCCACCACTCAATATCAAAAATGAAAAGGAAAGAAAGAAGTTCCTAAGTATCCCTAAGCCGAGAAACAATATCTTATCCCTAGTGCGCACAAGCCTTAGAATATCTTGCGGTACAGCTGCAAGAATATAGGCCCCGGCCTGTAACAGTTAAAGGGTTTCTCTCTTTCTGTCTCTTTCTTTTATGTATACATAAAGTATGTAATAAGGGTTGATCTGGAGCTGCGAGTTTAGCGGAATTGAATAGAGAACTTTTCTCAGCTGAGTTATCTAACATTGGCATCATCCTTCCTCAGCCTAAATCGGCTCAGTAGGCAAAGCCTTTATTCCAGAGCTAACTATAGGCCGACCGAACTTTCCTGGAAGTCTTAGAGTCATTGCATACTAAATTGTACATAATGTACACTATCCTTGTAAATCTCACAATAGACTGCATTATGGGCCGAGGAATGATTCTGGTGCTTTCTCCACTTCCCGCGGCAGCGGTTTTCTTCGGTTCCCACTTGCCGCGGCATACATACTAGCTAGCTACTTGCGGCTTGGCTTATGGCTAATGTGCGACCCCTTAAGTATAGTAATCAAGCCTTACTAGAGTTGGGAGTATGTATTCTACCAGCCACTTGGCTGGTGTACTATTGCCACTAAGACC
Organism: Ilyonectria destructans; assembly: GCA_020740775.1. NCBI lineage: Eukaryota > Fungi > Ascomycota > Sordariomycetes > Hypocreales > Nectriaceae > Ilyonectria > Ilyonectria destructans. Next base: position 656,716 of record JAHEWK010000021.1, read on the forward strand.
GCGTTCCGCGGCAAAGGAGATGACCGAGCCTGGGGAGTACGGTGACGTGCTGTTACCTGACGGGATACGCTGGTGCAAAATTGTTTTGTGACGCCGAGTAGTACGGCTTCTGGGTTTATACTTTATGGTTCGGGGGAAGGTCAGCCGGTGGCTTCGGCAATTGAACAGCCAATCACAGGCAAAATTATACCCCGAAACCCTGTGGCCTGAAATCCCGCCGCTGATACCGGGAAATTCCCTTCCCTTCTCAACCTCGCACCCCGTTGATCCCATTTTATCTTCGTTCCCTTCATCTTGTCATTGGGAAATAGACAATCCCAATCCGCGAACCAAATGGCCGAGGGCTCAAGCCGACATGACTACTCCAGCGAAACTAAGCAAGGCATGCATCCCATGCCGCGATCGGAAAACCAAGTGTGACGCTCCACTTTCCGGCCTGCCATGCACTAGTTGCACCCGCAAAGACTGGCAAGGGAATTGTATCCTGCCGACTCGCAAACGTCGAGAAACGTCAGCCCTCAGTCTGCATTCGCCGAGATAGCGAAGCGTAAGCTGACCTCTTTCCAGGAAGCCAATACAGAAGGCTGATCGCAAAAAGAACCGGACGCGGCAGTGTCCACTAAAGATTAAGCCAGGCCTGCCGAGAAAAACTGAGGTGAGTCTGCAATCAAATCACAGATAGCCCACTGTTAGAGTCCTATTCGAGACAAGAAAAGGCATGGGAATTCTGGTATTTCCGCCTATGGTTCCAGCTTGCCCGCCTCTATTTATTTTGCTCCTCTTTTTATTAAAGCCACCGGTGTACAGGCCTCGGTATCAACCAGTATCATCGCCTGTAATGACTCCCAAGCACAACGCTCGTCTGAATCAACCGTTGTCAAAGAGACACATTCCCGGATCAAGCAATCGGACCATTGTCGAGATCCAACCAAGTACCAGACCAGCATACATTACCTCAATATTCTAGCGCAAGTGGAGGACGACAGCAAGTACAAAAGTCAACAGTCGGGGAACCTCACAAAGCATGGCAATGCAGGCCCGATCTCCGCAAATATATTCAACAATCGCTTCGGCCATTTCAGTGTTGCGACCCAACAAGTTGACCCTGTTGATTATGCCTTCCTCCTGGGAAAAGGAGTCTTCGACCTTCCTCCTCAACATTGCATGCAAGTTTCCATGACTGAATGCACCCCTCTCTAATCTTCACTAACGAAAAAGATCCAGTGAGGCCATACTGCGAGCTTATTTCGAATTTGTGTATCCTTTTGCGCCCATTCTGGATCGGATTGCTTTCCTCCGAAGCTTCGTGTCCGGCTGTTACTCCCTCTTTTTGATGTATGCCATTCTCGCTAGCGGTATACTTCACGTATCATCAAGCGCCATTTCAGAATGTGGATTCAAGAGCCGATCGGAAGCTCAAGAAAGCTTCTGCTCCAAAGCAACACTGGTTCACGACTTCCAGTATGAGACGAGCCCCATGCATATGCTACAAGGCTCTCTTATACTGGGAGCGGTGGTATCTACCCGTGCCATAGATAAGGACTTCCACTATTGGTTTTATAACTCCGTTCGTCTCATAACGAGAACCGATCACCATAGGAAGTAAGTCATCCGGTGGAAAGTTTGTGTTGTCGGCAGGTATCTAATGGCTGATTAGTTCAAGTGACACAGACGACGGAAAGGATGCGAACTTCTCCAAACTATATAGAAGAATGTGGTGGACTCTCTATGTATGTATATCCCGTATCGCTGAAACACAGATGACGTTTACTGAATAATCTCGTCCGAAAGTGCCGTGATGTGCTTCTGTCCTTTGTGGGCACTCAACGGATTGGCGTTCTTAGCCAACTAGACTGTACCATCACCCCTTTAACGGAACAAGACTGGGACGTTGAGGATATTCCCGAGAATTTAAAGTCGCTTCTAAAGCCAATAACGAATCGGCAGAGATTGGCATTCATATCTTACTGTGATTTAGCTGTAACTGGCGAGTATTTTGAGTTCCAAAAATCGACGGAGCTGACCGTGGCTTATAGGATCCCAATGTCTGTACGTTGTAGCAGATAACCACGAGCAAGACCCCAAATGTGTGATTGAGCCTCTAGGTACTTGGCGCTCATCCCTCCGCGACGTGCTGCAGCGTCATGATCAATCACTCTAGTTCGACATGGCGTATTCGTACTTGCTAGCTAGCAGTTATCGATTTGAATGTATCCTTCTCCGCCTCCTGCGTCCGAGGTGGCAGTTTCGGGATCTGACCCGAAGCGAATGGACAACACGCAGACTTCGTTCGGCAGTGTTTGAGCTAGACACAATTATAAGGAGAATGCTGGCGAGCAATATCCTTTCGGAAGTTCCTTTATCCTTGTACGTCCCCGGCCAACACCAAGGATTGCTCCTATGACTGACTTGTCCACGCCTTCAGCACGACCTGCATCCCGATTTTACTCGCTCTTCACATTGAAACGGCGCTCGATACAGCAGAGCCGGATGTGACCCGGTCTATGTCTCGCATATCTATCAACCAGGCAATGTTAGTTCTCAAGCACATGGCAGAGGTCCCACCAATACAACAAATATTGCCGATATTCGAGCGAGTTCTCGCACGGCACAACCTTACTCCTTGCACTATCGATGCGCCCAGTTCAAACATTCCCCAGAGGAATCCAGAACCCACTGCCAATAAGGAAGTTCATGATGCAACGTGGCCAGCAGGATTCTTCGCGACAGGGTGGCAGGATCTTCCCGACTTTGACGATTTCTCTTTCGGTGACTTTACCAGCTTTGAATTTGTAGATAATTAGCTTCACCGAGGGCGCGTTGCTCAGGCTTCGCAATGCATATCTTGACTCAACAAGACTAGAATTTCTGTGTTTAGGGAACAACCACTGTCCACCTTCTATCAATTGACAGAGCACGATAGAGCTACCTTTCTAACCAATGGCAAAATTTCGGCTTCTATGCCTATTTATTTGCCCATGTTCCCGCTATTTAATATACATGCACAAACAACATGACACTGCGTGACCCGGAGAGCCGTGTTGGATCTCGTCGGATTGCCTCGTAAAGAATATATACACCTGAAGCTCTTGTTTTGAATTCCAACTGACTTCTGAACTTGAAACTTCATGTCCATTTTCTCCACAACGCTTCATTCAATTACCGGTACGTTGCTGTCAAGCCAGCGGTATCGCTCATTAACTGGAAAGCCTCCCTTCTCAAATCATCAACCTCCAGCTCCATCCCCTTTGAAGCATTGAAGACGATATTTTGGAGAATATACATATCATAGCTTGGCTAATAGTATTGAACTTGGAAACTGTATTTGAAGTGAGCGAAAGTTCCAGTTGAGGTCTTTTTAGGGACATACACCAGAGTGGTAGTTGGGCGATCCAGTGTTTGCGACACTTCTCTATATACGGCTCATGAGGTTGCTGAGCTCTAGGAGTCTATTCTTCAGGTCAGCAGACAACACACTGAAGAGACCAGGCTCATACCCTTCCCATCGTGTGTTGTGAAACACAAAGGAGACCTCTTGGTAGCGAGCAGCCCCAAGTGTCTCGGGACTAATTCCGGCCGGTACCGTATCAAACCGATAGCTATATGCGTTGACGCCGTACTGTTCCCATGCTTCTGCTGCAATACGCCGCCCAGACATCATAGTGAGATCACCCGCAACAGGGAGACAACGCCATAGAAATAACCGTAAGGGCTGGCAGGGTTCTTGGGCGCAGTATTGAGCTCTTACTGTACAATCTCTTGTCATAAACCCCAGTAGTATTCGCCAAACTTGCTGATTGTCTCGTTCGACTAACGACCGTTCCTAAAGAAGTCTCGCAGAGAAGCAGAGGCATGATCCGAAGAATTGGCTTTATTTTGGAAAAGACGAGAACGAAAGTGGTGCCTTCGTTCGTATTTGGCCCGATTAGGAGGGGCACACCAACAAAAGCACCCTTTGGAGTGCAATAGAATTGAGCTGCAATAGTATGTTGTGATTGACTATAGGGTTCTATTGTGACAGGCGAGATCCGGGACAGACTGTAGGCATGAAATTATGTCGACGCTTCCCGAGCATCCCGTTGCATTTTGTAAAGCGGCTGTCAGACTGAGTTGCCGCTACGGCAAAAAGGAATGATTACTCCTCTCGCCGCATTGCTAACAGCCTATATCTTCCGTTTGACAGCGGCCAAATGAGAATCCTGAATGCTCTTGGAGGCGAATGAAAAGTGGAAGAACGGTCCACCGCTCTGAGCAATAGCACCCACCATAAAAGAGCCCATCGTCACTACTGCCATATGCTAGCAAGTGGGTGCCAACAGAGAGGGGGCGGCAGATTTTCCATGTATGGTAACGCGTTGAGGATCGCTGCTGAATAAATGAATGTTTTCGTAGATCTATTGTAGGGCGAGTCGTTTATCGTATAAACCCAAATTAGTCCCGTTCTGCTCACAGAACGGTTCTTCAGAGATAGAACTGAATGCACTACCGGTAAGTCAATAATTCAAGCTGACGCCGATAATTGGCATCCCCGTATCGTTCACCTACTGAAAAAGTAGGACATATTGTAACGAGCATCTCCACTCCCGCCTTCCTGAAAACTACCACTTTGTATCCAAACCAGCACCGGGAGACCAGGTGACCGGGGATGCCTAGAAGGGCGAATAACATTAAGATGAGCAGTCTTTACCCCCTAGCGTAAGTTATCGTTTCTTGACTGAAGCCAATAAGCTTAAGATAATTGCCAATGCATAATGGACCGTATTGTGTGGCGGATGAGGGGTTGGACTATTTGTTCATCACCGGTTGCGGTCGGGCGAAGCGAAGTGTTTCTAAGGCCTTGGCTTCGACTCTTCAGTTCCGGACCCTCGAGGTCCGTTAGCGTCCGGGAAAAGAGTTCCTTATTTCTTCTGGCTCCAAGTTTGGCTATCTCCAGGTTCCGTAAGGCCGTGAAAAGTTAATTCGATACCTGCGTTCCTGAATTCGGGACCACCACATCACCATGGCCGGGAAAATCTGCTCTAGTTGACATATTTATAATCCCGAGTCAGGGGTGCGCCAATTCCCGAAATGCCAGGAACCTGTTATGTTTCAACTTTCGGATCGCCTTTCCAATTCGGGGTAGTGCCGCCGTTCGTTACCCGGGCCACATGGTAGTATGGTCTGAATTTCGTAACATCTTGAATATTTCGGTACAAATGACAGTCCTAGTAAACTGGCTTCCCCCTGAAACATCACGGCATAGCTCCCTCGCCCTCCTGGCACCTGGCTTAGTTCGAGACCTGCAGTACGACTCGTCCCGCCACCTGGCCCGCCTCCAATTTATCAAGCCAAGAATCCAGCTCTTCGAGTATTCCCTCAGAGACGATCGGCTAGTCTCGTTAACAACGCCCTTTCCCGGAGTGAGGATGTATTCTACTTACGCGGACCAGCCCACGGGCAGAAAGATCGAACGCTTCTTCCACCTCTTTCAGGTTTGCAGCGAGACTGCCGACAATCCTGAGCTGCATCATGGTCAACAGTGCAGGTGGCGCGCCGGCCAAAACGGATGGATCCGTAGCAACTCCAACGACTACTACTGTGCCCCTCGGCCGCAAGAAGCTTGGCGCCGTAGCGAAGGCTTCCTTCGAAGCAGCGATCACAAGGACACCGTGAGCACCGTACTTTGTAAGTCTTCGAACTTCTGTCGTAACGTCCTGCGAAGTTTTAAAGTCAATAAAAGCCTCGGCGCCGAGTTTCGCACAGAGCTCGCGCTTCTGTTCTCCTGTGTCGATTGCGATCACCCGCATTCCCATAGCGTGAGCATATTGGACTGCCAAGTGTCCCAAACCTCCACCAGCTCCAGGAATGACAATCCATTGCCCGGGGTTTACTTCAGATCTATATGTTGTAGCGTAAGCTTCCGATGCCGAAGATGAGGGGTTGCAAATTCTTTCTACTTTTTGCAGGCTGCATAAGCTGTGACACCCGCACAGAGGATCGGTGCCGCTTCTTGGTCAGTTACACCATCTGGGATCTTGGTGGAATATTGACCATCTGCAAGACAATACTCCTGGAAAGTACCTGGCCACGAGAACCCGCTGTTGTTTTGGCTCTGACAGTGGATATCATCGCCCTCCTGGCAAAACTCGCACTCGCCGCATACGCCGGCGATCCACTTGATGCCTGCTCGGTCTCCAATATCCCAACGTTCCTGCACATCTTCACCGACCGCCACAACAATACCTACCCCTTCGTGGCCCGCAATGCCTTTTGACTCAGGCTTCATGGTGAAGCCAAGGTCTTTCCCGTCGTCGCGCAACAAAGACTTGTCTGTTCCACAGACTCCGCTCCAGGTGATTTTGACGAGAATTTGATTTGGTCCCGGCTGAGGCACATCGATGAGTTCCATGGTCGTAAATTTGGTAGGGTCATCTATTGCCCGGACTGCGGCGCGTTGTTGCTGAGGAATCTCGTAGACGGACATATTGAAGTCAAAGAGCTTAGAAAATCTTTTGGCAGGATGGTTCCAATGTTTTGTGTTGTTCAACCACGAGTATGACTCATCCGGACGTCCAACAGATGATTTAATTTATAGATGCATTGCAAAGTAACTATCGTTACATAATATCATCCCTCCCGGGCACGCTCGGGGCCGGATCTGTCCGCCGTGCATCCAAACGCCGGAAACCTGAAGTCGCTGCCGCGGGTCACGGTAGCACCGTCCCAGTTCCGAGGAACTTTCTTCCCCGCGTTTAATCTGCTTTTGTATAAGCTTATTTTCTTGGCGCTAAAAAGGCCAAGGTCGAAGTGCACTCCACCGCAAGTAAGCATGATCACGTACACTACGGGATTATAGAAACTCGGGAATTCCAGAAAATAGCCTCCCCTTGCCAATCCAAAACTCTATCTAGCTGCACTACGCAAGGTTAATTCTATCTCGGTCCTCCACCGGTAAATAAATTTGCTTAGCCTTCGGCGTTTCGCTGTTTCCATTACACCGTCTCCCCGAGCCGAGCGGCAACAAAAGAAATTCCGCCTCGGTCAAGTGACTGCGCCGAGATCTGGATGTCGACTGATTACGATAGCAAAATTAAGTGACAACTGTCGCCTTTTGGATCTGATCTCTAGGTTATAAATATCAGCAAGCATTGCCCAACCCCCCAAAAAGTCTGCATCTGCACACACCCTGAAAGTCCATTTGCGTACCTACAGTCCTGTTCTCCCTTGAATTTATTTTTACTTGCAACAATGAGTGCGCCTAATTCGGACGCGAAGCTTGACTTCACAGAGTTTTACAATGTGGTCAACGGGAAGCTCGAACGCACGGAGGAAACTAGGCACAGTCTTAATCCCTCTACGCTAGAGGAGAATCCCCCAGCGCCGGTCTCGACCCAGAAAGATGTTGATAGGGCTGTGCAGGCTGCTAAGGTCGCTGCTGAATCTTGGGCTGTTGTTCCCTACAAGGAACGGCAGAAGGCTGTAGCTCGTTTCGCAGATGGCCTCGAAACTTTGAAAAGCAGCTTTGCGGTTATGTTGACAAGCGAACAAGGAAAACCTGTGGGCCGAGATTCCTATTTTCAAGCTTGAGATGCTAACAACTCATAGTTGCAAGTGGCGCATCGTGAACTAGATGTGTCCATCCAGTTCCTCAGAGGGTATTCGGAGCTACCTGAGTTTGATGGGGTCGTCGAGAATAAGCCCGGTCGCCGCATCATCACTAGATACACCCCTCTTGGTCAGTTACCTAATAGAAATATTCAGTCCTTACATTCAGCGCTAATGAACAGAAAGGCGTCGCCGTTGGCATAGTACCTTGGAACTGTACGTAAACTCGCATTCGTGTGCACTGTCTCGGGAGTTAAACATGGTACATGAGGCTAACGGTCCCCAGTCCCGGTTCAACTAGGTAATTTGACGTGATTGCTCAAGGTGAACTACATTAACCCGCTATTAGCGATTGCGAAACTTGGCCCGGCCCTCATTGCAGGAAACGCCTTTATTCTCAAGCCCTCGTATGGTAACCGATCAGGTTAGTTAAGGTAGAGAGGTTAACTGTCAACGCAGGCCATTTACGCCTTATTGCAACCTAAAACTCGCGGAATTGGGTCTCAAATACTTTCCTCCAGGTGTCTTTCAGGCATTGAGTGGAAATGATGATCTTGGTCCCTGGCTGACGGCACATCCTGGTATTGACAAGGTGAGCTTTACGGGATCTACAGCAACTGGCAAACGAATCATGCAAAGTTGTGCGGCAACCCTCAAGCGTGTGACTCTCGAACTGTAAGTCAATATTACTTTCCAGTCACGAGATACAATAGGATTGACATGCACAGCGGCGGCAATGATCCTGCTATTGTCTGCAGCGATGTTGATGTCAGGGCGATTGCTCCTAAGGTTGGCGATCCCCCAAAACAATAACGTCTAAGGAAAGCACTAATAGTAGGGGGTTTTACCAGCTTGCCCTTTCAGCATTATTGAACTCAGGCCAGGTAAGTTTCCCAGGCATTAAGATAGCGAGCATGCTCATAAAGGAATGAGTAGATCTGCATCGCAATCAAGAGAATCTACATTCATGAGTCGATCTACGATAAGCTGTTGAAGGAACTGGTAGCAGAGGTAAACAAGCTACGTGTAGCTGATGGCATGGAGAATGGTGCCATGCTGGGCCCAGTTCAGAACCAGCTTCAGTTCGAGAGAGTGAAGGATCTGCTTGCAGATATTGAGTTACACAAACTCAATCTTGCTACTGGTTCAACTGGTGCAACAGTGGGCAAGGGATATTTTATTACCCCTACTGTTGTGGACAACCCTCCGGATGATTCTAGAATTGTGGTCGAAGAGCCATTCGGTATGTTTTTCTGATCTTCCGTCCGAAGATGCCAGAGCTAACATTATATACTTAGGCCCTGTTTTCCCAGTGCTGAAATGGAAGGATGAGGAGGAAGTTTTGCGACGCGCTAATGACAGCCCCATGGGCCTAGGTGCTTCTGTTTGGACCCGAGACATTAGGCAAGGGGAGAGAATGGCCAAGAAGCTCAAAGCTGGGACAGTTTGGATCAACACCCATCTCGAACTGCAACCAAATATCCCCTTCGGAGGTCATAAGCAAAGTGGTGTTGGTGTGGAGCACGGAGTGGAGGGTATCATGTCGTATTGCAACACCCAGGCCGTGTATGTTACAGAGGCTTAAGTACTGAGCGTGGATGACAACTTGTACAAAGTCTAGGACCTTATCTCAACTCTATCTTACCACTGCAGCCGAATCATACTGTAAATCTAGATGAGCTATTACCCGGTGGGTTGACTAAGCCCGGCCAAGGACCCCACCTCTCCTGCTGGAGAGGTGGTATCACAACCTGTATCTGCGTCACTTGCGTATCTGCTTCCTGTAATTTTAAACTATTACAACTTTATCAATTTAAGCTCCTGAGTGGTGGGCGGGGACAAGAGACACTAGAAACACACAACCCACCCAAAAAAGCAGCTTGTGTGATGATTGAAGGAGTGATGTGTCTGCTATAGCAGATAGGGGTCGGGACCAAAGGCGGGAAAGACAGATCGAATGAATAGGTCCAAAGGCTGCTGGGTCCAATACCATTTGATTAAACGGTTCACTAAAAGAAACTGAAGAAATGGGCTTAAAAAGACTGTAAATTGGACTGAAGACTGATCATGACTGAGAGTGTAGCCAGACAGCTATCCTAATGATGATCTTGCAAGAGGGATGCTTCCTGCCTTCTTCTATCTACACATCCAAAGCTCTTTTATGGTCCCAATGGGTCAGGCCACTAGTCCCTATGCGGTGCAGCCTTTCCTGTTGAAGGAAGCTGCAGCAGTCTTAGCCCTAGCTGCGGCAAGGATCTGATCAAATGACCAACATCCCCAAAGACCGTAAATCCCCTACTCACTCCTCTGATTTTAAATTAAATATATATTATCTTATTAATCTTATTTTATTATATCCTAAGATTTAGAAAAGTTCTATTAGTATACAGCCTATACAGTCTATATCTATCTTTCTAGTAACTATATTATATAACGTATATGATAAGCGAGTGCCACAGACAAGCGAATGCCACACCCACCATGCTTAGACATACTGTCATATTTAACCACAGTTTTCTCCACTGCCAACAATGCGCCAGAAAAGCGATGAAAGCCAGGTAATCTTGGCTCTCCAAGCTATAGAGAAAGACTCTAAACTGAGTATCCGAGGCGCTGCAAAGATCTACTCAGTCGACTATAGCACCCTCGCCCGCCGGCGACGTGGCCAACCTTCTCGACGCGACAGCATGCCCAATTCGCGAAAGCTTACAGAATTAGAGGAATCAACAATTGTTGAGTATATCCTCGACCTAGATTAGCGATCATTCCCTCCCCGGCTTTGCGGTGTGGAAGATATGGCCAATCGACTGCTCGCCGACCGCGACGCGCCTCTGGTCTGCAAGCGCTGGGCCTCAAACTTCATCAAGCGACAACCAGAGCTCAAGACGCGTTTTACGCATAGATATGACTATCAGAGAGCTCAATACGAAGATCCGAATATCATTTGGGGCTGGTTTCAGCTTGTGCGGAAGACAATCGCGAAATACGGTATCGCGGAGTCAGATATCTACAATTTTGATGAGACTGGGTTTATGATGGGCATTATCTCAACTGGAATGGTCGTTACGAGCGCCGAACGACGTGGAAGACCGAGAATGGCCCAGCCAGGAAACAGGGAATGGGTTACTGTGATTCAGGGCGTTAATTCCCAAGGGTGGGCGATCCCACCGTTTATCATTGTTGCAGGTCAATATCACCTTGCAGCCTGGTATGATGAAAGAACTCTACCACAAGACTGGGTCATCGCAACCTCGGATAACGGCTGGACAACAAATGAGAGAGGCCTAGAATGGATCCGGCATTTCGATAAGCATTCAAAGACGCGTTCTTCCGGCTCATATCGCCTCCTTGTCCTAGATGGGCACGAGAGCCACCATTCGACCGACTTCGAACTATTCTGCAAGGATAACAAAATCATTACTCTCTGCATGCCACCACACTCATCTCATATCCTCCAGCCACTCGATGTTGGCTGCTTTGGGCCGCTCAAGCAGGCCTACGGTCGACAAATTGAGAATATGATGAAGACTCGAATCACCCACATTACTAAGGTTGATTTCTTTCCTGCATTTCAAGCGGCATTTCAAAGCGCAATGTCGGGAAAAATCATCCAGGGAGGTTTTCGAGGCACAGGACTTGTTCCATATGATCCAGAAAGTGTGCTTTCTCGCTTGGATGTCAAGTTACGGACTCCATCACCTATGGAGGGCGAAGTTGAGCTACCTCGCCACTGGGTTCCGAAGACCCCAAACAACCCAATTGAAGCTACTTCGCAAACTGATTTTATTAAAACTCGAATCAGCTGTCATCAAGGAAGCTCTCCGACATCGATTTTAGCCGCCATGGACCAATTTGCGAAGGGGGCGCGAGGAATAATGCACCAGATGGCATTATTGAAGGCGGAGGTCAACGAGCTTCGGGAGGCAAATGCGACACTTAGCCGGCGGCGCAGGGCAAAAAAAAACACATCTCCGGCTTTCAGGAAGCATGACAGTAGCTGAGGGGCAGGAGCTACAATATCGGAGGGAAATCGCTGATCAGATACAGCAGGAAACGCAGCAAAGTAGTGGTCAGAAAAGGCGGATGGAGACGAGGGAACGGCGATGTGGAAGGTGCAGGCAACCCGGGCATAATGCGCGCACTTGTGAAATTGATGTAGATACGTCTGAAAACGAGGATAGAGATTGATTTCAATTGATTCTAGGCGTTATGGTTGTTTTATTTAAATCTTTGTTGGTCAAGGTATAACGTGCATGATAAGCATGCCGGTCAAACAAGCTTGCCGGTCAAAAATTATCACCCTCAATCTAGGAATTAAAATAAATACACAACAAAGCATCTAATCAATTAGAACTAATCGCTATACTCTTCTCCAGACATCGCAATAACTACCTGACATGTTCTTGCGTTATGACCAGTCTTGCCGCATGTTCCACAACGCCTTTCCTTCGGTCGCGCCGACCCTCCTTGACCACGATGTCTCGACGATTCGGCCACTAACTGCGCATCAACATCCTTCTGATCAATTACATCCCTTCCTTCATCTACAGTCATCTTCCCTCCATTCCGTAGGCGGTTTTTTTTTGCTCTGCGCCGCTTGCTAAGAGTCTCATTTGCCTGTCGAAGGATCTGGTTCTCAGACTTCAATAATGCTATCTGATGCATTATTGCCTTCGTTCCCTTAGAAAATGACTTAAGCGCGTCAACAATAGATGCTGGAGAGCTACCCTGGTGCCTTTTGATTCGTCTTTCAAGGTATTCGGATTGAGAAGTGGCCTCGAGGACGGTCTTTGGCGTCTTGGGCACCCAAGGGTCGGGGAGGCTGGCCTCCTCCTCGACGGGTGTTGGAGTCCGTAGCTGCACATCAAGCTTTGATATGACACTTTCCGGGTCCAAAGGAACAAGCCCGGCCCCTCGAAAACCTCCCTTGATATTACTTTCCGTCATAGCGGCTTGGTGGGCGGCGTAAAAAGCCGGAAAGAAGTCAGTCTTTGAAACGTGGGTAATCGAGCATCTGATCAACTGCTCAATTTCTCGACCGTACGCGTTTTTAAGCGGTCCAAAGCACCCTACATCAAGAGGTTGAAGTAGATGAGACGAATGAGGCGGCATACAAAGCGTAATAATGTGGTTCGCTTCGCAATATTTCTCAAAGTCAACCGAGTGGTGACTTTCGTGCCCATCGAGGATCAGAAGACGATAGCGACCAGTTGATCGGGCCTTTGTGTGCCGGTCAAAGTGCTTGAGCCACTCAAGACCTGTCTCATTGTCTGTCTAGCCATTTTGAGTCGTCGCAATAGCCCAATCGCCCGGGAGGTTGCTTTCTCGGTACCAGTTGGCGAGGTGATATTGGCCCGCAACCACGATGAACGGCTGGATCGCCCAGCCTTCCGCATTGATCGCCTGGATGACTGTAACCCACTCCCGATTTCCAGGCTGGACTGATTTCGGGTTTCCATGCCTTTCTGCACCTGTGACAACCATGCCGCTTGCGATCAGGCCCATCATAAAGCCGGTCTCGTCAAAGTTGTAGATATCAGCGAGGGTGATACCATATTTCGCGATTGTGTTCTCCACGAGCCTGAACCAATCGCGAATAATGGTTGGATCTTCGCATTTGGCTCTCTGGTAGTCGTATTTACGAAAAAAACGCGTCTTGAGCGCTGGTTGTCGCCTGACGAAGTTTGAAGCCCAGCGCTTGCCGACAGGCGACGCGTCGCGGTCGGCGAGCAGTCGGTTGGCCATTTCTTCAACACCACGCAGTCGCGGGGGAAATCCTCGCGAATCCAGGTCGAGAATGAACTGAACAATGATCCGTTCCTCTAGATTGGATAGTTTACGTGATTTGGGGATCCAATCGCAACGAGCAGTGACGCCATTCTCTCGGTCAAAGAGAGTACTATACTTGACTTGATAGATCTTTGCGGCGCGTTGGAGACTTAATTTTGGGTCATTTCGATAGGCTTGAAGCGCAAGAAGGATATTTGCCTCATTATTTGATTGTGGCATCTTGAATGGTTGAGAATTGATTGATTAAGTAGAAAGATGAAAGGTTGAGGGATTTTTGACCGGCATGCTTATCATGCACGTTATAAGATATTCTTATAAATAAAAATGAAAGATAACTCTTTAATAAAAAATACTTAAAATCTTAGAAAAATAATCTATTATTACTCTATTATAACTAATATATAAGGAAAGTTTTATTGATTTCTACTAAAATTTGATAGTTTTTACAAGGGGGCTGAAAATAGGTAACGTGTATGATAAGCATGCCGGTCAAATAAGTATACCGGTCACTTATATTTTATACCTTAAATCGTAATTTTTAAAAATTTCTTAAAAATCAGAACTAAGCCTAAAATTGCTAAAACTTAGAATAACGTGTATGATAAGCATGCCGGTCAAATAAGTATACCGGTCACTTATATTTTATACCTTAAATCGTAATTTTTAAAAATTTCTTAAAAACCAGAACTAAGCCTAAAATTGCTAAAACTTAGAATATATGTTAATTATATAATACATTATATAAAAGCTTTTTATAAAATTTTGCTTATTTTTATTTATAAAGTTATTAAGAAAAAGCCTATTCGCACTGTGTATCTTCATATTTTTATATATAATAAGCTAATTAAAATTTTAAGAAAAATACTATACTATTTTCTTTTTTTTTAAATATCTAAAAATGATTTTTTTATATTTTTAATAGTTATATATCCCGTTTTTGGAAAATTGATATTGTTACTTTTATGTCACGACCCAAGCCAGAAGGGTGGCAAAGCGTGTCACGACCCAAGCCAGAAGGGTGGCAAAACAACGAACGGTAAGGCTGATGAGTCAGCCTCACGGGCGAATCAGGGAAGGAGCGATGGAGCGACAGGAACGATGGGAGCGGGGGAGCATCGCTCCTATCGCTCCTCGCGCTCCATCGTTCCCAGCGAAACCTTAACCTTAAATGGTCGAACAGGTCGAACAAGAGCGTGTTCGACCACGATCGACCAAGCAAACCAGAATAGTATATATAGCTTCACTCATTCCACTCCCCTATGTCTAGATAGCTCTCCAGCTTTCAATACAATTTGATTACTCAAGAATATTTCTTGACATTATCAGACGTGATACGCAACCCTACGCTCAGCACGCTACGCCCCGTCACAACTGCCAACATAAACCAATCAGGTTACGGTTTACTACGTTGGGAACCTTGACCGTCACATTTTAGCTGTACAGGGGAAGGCGCACGTCCGCCGGGGGAAGTTGGAAGTTGGAAGCTGGGCGTGGTTGGCAAGTTGGCGGCTCCCTTGCGCTAAGTAGCCTTTCGGTACGAAGCTTGCAACAAGAGCCTGTTTTACTAGTGGGTTGTTGCAGGTGTTGAGAAGAGGGCACGGTTTTAAGTGGTCGGCTCTGGGTGGGTGGATGAAGAGACTTGGCCAATAGGGCGTGTGTGTGTGTTACCTTTGTTTTGCGTAGCCAATAAGACGTATGCAGCAGGCTTTGAGGAGAAGGCACCATTTTGAGTGGCACGATTTGAAGAGCTTAATGCGGAACTAAGAGACCTAGCCAATAGGGTGAGGGTGAATAATTGAGATAGTGGACCAAGGGACTGAGACTAGCAGAGATCAATCAGTTGCAATACCAAAGAGGGAAAATTGTCAATTTGAGTATAAGAAACTGCCATGCCAAGATGTGCTGGTGTTGAGACCATTGGACTTTTATCACTCGCACTGGTGTTGAAACCGCACGCTTATTTCCCCCACATATCAACCTATATGTTTTTCGAACCCAATAAAACAACCCAAAATACCACACACTATCACTATACTAGGCTACTTAAAGTCTCTTTGTCGGATGCCTCTTGTTCCTGCCAGCTGGTTCGGTAGTTGATGACCTCATATTAGGACGAACGGAGGATCGGAGTGTGGCAGATATGTTAGGTGATCGAGAGTCCTCGTTTTCCTTCGCTTCACCTTCTTCATGGTTATCGTTTTCATCAGAGTCTACGGATGTTAAAGGGGAGACCGGCGACCCTGCAATGATTGGAGATGTTGCGGTAGTTACAGTAGACCCCCTGAGTCTCTTGGGGGCGGGGTTGTTCGAACTTGACTGAGACGATGGAGATGCGGAGGTTGCGGGCCTTTTGTTCTGAGATGGAGTAACGGGTTGTTGGGATGGACCTCCCTGCGGCGATTGTGATGATTGTGACCGTGACTGTTGCACCTGTGAAGATTTCTTTGAGGGAGACTTGAACATTGTGAGGGAGCGATCATGTGACTTTCATACTTATGAATAGTCCCACTTTATGAATGTTGTATAAATAGTTTCAGTCAGGGGTTTCCTTAGGAATCTCTCTTTCTCGCCTTGTAAACAATCATTTTGCCCAAGTCGCACTCGACCTCGTTCGTGCCCTTGTACCGTCACAAACATAGACCTCGCTGCTGCGAAGCCGCCAGCTTGGGATGGGCCAGGTTCGGTTTTAGAGGGGGGCACTGTGTTAGCGGCAGGTGCAGGTGGCGTGCTCTTGTCCGGAAACGTCCAAGAGTCGGGAACGACAATGAAAATATAGTCCTTCTCACCAACTGTAGGGGCAGCTACCATAAGACTATGGTCAAGCAGGCCAACAATCTTGCCGACGCAGTTGAAGGGAACACCTGGAACAAACTGTGTATCTTTCCTATCTGCCATCTTCTTGCGGAGGAGAGAGAATGGCAAAGCGCGAATAGGAAAGAGAATAAAAACTTGAAAGGGGTGGAAGCCTTTGAAAGGGATCTTTGATGGTTGACCCGGCGTGATGTAGGTACAGCACTGGATAAATGCACAGCATCTCAGCTGCGCATCATCCAACAGCGGGACAGAGTCCTTGATCAAGTGGGTTTGACCTGTCCCGAGAACCTGCCCGGTCAAAGAAACAACCGGTTGGATAAGTGGAAAGCCCTCACCATTGCAAAGAGTTCGTGGGTCAATGCTGATAGTTACATTAGTGGCAAGCGCGATAGTCGAACTCGAGCTAAGGGGAAATGATAAGTCTGCTTACGCTTGGTATCCAAAGTCGCGTATGAGAACAACTGGAACCTTGTACACTTCGCCGTCACCATCTTCATCGCCGAAAACATCAGGCTCCCGTAGCACCCACTCCAGTGCGTAGGGGTGTACTTTGCCAGTGAAATGGAACCACTGATTCTCCCACTCCGATTCAACAATCTGCTGGTTATAGACAGAGAGGTTGAGACTAAAGTAAATCGGCAGTGGATCAGGGGATCGATACTCTTCAGGACGCAGCACAGAATATTCAGGCAGTGTCATATAGGGAGGGGGTGGAAGACAAACCCTGCCAAGAGCTTCAACATTGAGGCTCTTTATAAGTTGTTCATCTGATGTAGGAAACCGCGTTGGGATATCCGGCTGACCAAAAAAGAACATGGTCATATCACTACCAAGGTTTTTCTGAGAGTCATGAGGCATGCGCGGAGGGGGATGACCGCTAAGAGTGGAAGTTGAGGTGAAATTTGAGGTAGAAGTTGATGAAGACAAGATATATTGAACCAGCAAATGTTTCGATAAAAAATGGGATAGCAGTTAAGATTATGACTCTGAGAGAGAGAGGGAGAGGGAGAGGGAGAGGGAGAAAGCAATTGTAAGATAAGCCTGCAAGATTGGCATGCAAATGTACAGAACAAAGAAGAAACACATCTGATATTTATGATCGATTAATTGATATAGTATATCCAATGCGGATATTGATACCACTTGGTAAAGATACTGTATTTCGTTGCGTAGAGAGGATGTAGCATCGCCGATCTCCATCCAACATTTTCAGCCAAGAACTACTATCCCTGCCGATGTGGATACTTGCACAATTGAATTGACCAATTAACGTAGATGGTGAACAGATTTGCTTTTTCCATGAGTACAAAGGATTTGGCCAAAACGTCAGCACATGTCGCCGATCGCAGTAAAGCATCTTGAGTTAAGAGCCTTGATCCCTGCCAAGTGGATACTTGCACAGCGGAATTGATCAATCAACGTAGCTGTTGAACAGAATTGCCTTCTCCCATGATTACGAAGGATTGACTAAGACGTTAACGCATGAAAAAAAAAATTGACAAAACAAGTATGAGAGCTGAGCACTATATGATAGGTAGATGAAATAACGTAGTGTGTATTATATCAATCACATAAGTGCCCATCGATGTTACCATTACAACGAAAGAGGGTGAAGGGATATTTTGATCTATTGGTATATCAATACTGCAGCGGCCATATGAATAAGAGGGTGGAGGAATATGATGTTCTATTGGTATACCGGTGTAATGACATTCCGACTAGATAATGGGATGAATAATCAAGCCCGATGTTATTAATGTTAGAAGAATAAGAGGGTGGAGGAATATGATGTTCTATTGGTATACCGGCGTGATGATGCTCCGAGTATATGACGGGATGAATAATCAAGTCCGATATTGGGATGAAATTGGAAGAGTAAAGAAGACCATGGTGGGATAGACGTATCGTTTATTGGTAGGTGGGCCAAGACAATGACGATAGAGGATTTTATCATATAGTTTGATAGGTATAGTAGAGATAAAGATGACGTGGGAGTATCGGGATAGAATCGGATCAAGAGCAGAGTAGGACCGGTTAGTGTGGGAGAATCGAAATCTGCCCCAGAATGTACCGATCACAAAACAGCATTGTGAATGGCATCAACCTTTATCGTTCATATTTATAATACTATTTGGCTTAATACACATGATTACACACCCTAAGAATATTCGTACATACACTATCCTGTAATGGATTCGTCATTTGGCAGCACACTCAGCAGTCTCGGGCTGAAGATGTACAATGATATCTTTGGTGCGGCAAACTCGAATACAAACGCAACACCAAGAGAATCACATTCTACTGTCCAACCAAGCATATCCGATCGTGTTCCGGATGTCCAGCCTGTGGGCCTGGGATTAAGGAGGTCACTCTCTACTGTGCAACCGAGTACACCTGGTGATATTCCAGAAACCGTACCTATAGACCCGGCACTAGAGGGATCACAATCAACTGGCCAATCAAGCGAACCCGGTAATCGCCGACAATACCAATCAAGTGTAAATCAAATCGACAATGCGAATGCGCAAACACAGGCGGCAGGAAACTGGATGAGTCGGCCACCACCAGGGAGCACGACGCCGATACAAGCGCCTCCAAGAAAAAGAGGCAGACCGCGAGGTTCTCGTGTACCAAGGCAGAGAGTTGGAGAAGGAAATCGGGTGCAGGAACATCAGCCAAGTGCATACCAAGCCGACACCATCAATACTCAAGTACAGAGCCCTGAAAGTTGGATGAGTCGACCGCCGCCAAGGAGTACGACACCAATACAAGCGCCTCCAAGATCAAGAGGCAAACCGCGAACTTCTCGTGCATCAAGACGGAAAGATGCCCGGGAAAGAAACTGGAGGCAAAGGAGACAAATCCAACAGCAAAGACCACTGGTTGCCATTGGGACCCAACATCACCCGCACAATGCACTGGGCATGCAGCAATGTATGAGCATTCTAAGCTTTTCAGATGTGGATCAACATGGCCAACAAGAACTTGGCGCCAAGCGTAAGGCTGACCAACGCGGACAAGAACAAAACAAAAGGCAAAATCGAAGACGGGTTGAGAGTAGCAACCTTGAAGTGCAAACCCAGGCATTCAAGAGAGCTATTAAGCATCTGGAAGATGAATTTACAGAGAAGGAGAGAATATCCTACACAAAGGATTGGCGTAAGCCGGTCCCCCGTGAGAGGAATATATCCACAGTCATGGACTTTTATCAATCATTTCACAACATGGACACCCTACCCATACACACATGCATGATATGCTATCGGAAAATCAGCACCATGGAGATAAAAGAGCTTAGCTGGGAAGAGTGGACAAATAGCGCAGCGATGAATAGCTGCCGCACGTTTTCATGTCCAGATTGCTTCCCTGTTGGCAAGGCTATACCGAGCTGCGAAAACTGTGCAATGAAGATCCGCGAATGCAATATGGCGCGGGGTGGGAACTTGCATCAAGCACTTGGTTGCGAGCACATGTACCCGGATGCTCTCAGAGACCTGACATTGGTTGAGGAGAAGCTGATCGCACTCAACACCCATTTCGGCTTCGTTGCAAGAATCAAAGTGACAAAAAGCACCAAACAGAGTACGGCATATGCACGGCATGTAAAGGGTCACATAACTGTGTTTCCAAACAGTGTTCAAGACTTGGTTACCACAGTACTACCACATCCGCTTCTACAATCTTTGGAGGACATCCATATATCTTGGCATGGGCCGCAGAGACCAGCCCCCAGCGATCTATCCAAGTTGCTCTCAGTCCGGAGAGGAGCTGTGGAACGGGCGTTGCTTTGGCTAAAAGAATTTAACCCCCACTATCGGCACATCCAAATCGACAAAGCCGAGTTGGATAGTTGGGGAGAGCCGGCGCATGGGGTTCCGAGCCAGATCTATGACAGGATAGAGAGATATGAACCATCGGCATGGGAAGAAACGCGAACAGCGCACATTGTGCCCCCAGCAGAACGTGGAATGGATGACGCTGGGCCCCAGTCACTGGAACAGATTGTGGACGGGCTGGGCAGAGCGTATGATGAGAATGATGTAAGTTACGACGAGGATCAGCAGCTCTATGACGAGCGCAGTAGGGAGGAGCTTGAGTATGAGGGCATGGGAAGCTTTCTTGATGAGATCCTTGCATCTGGTATGTTTCCACTGGATACAGCACCGCGAGCAACCGATGCCGATAAACTGCAATTTGCTATTGATACCATCAGAGGTGGACACACAAATGCGCAAACACAGCCGCCCAACCAGCCGACTGGGAGCGCGCAGGATTCGCACCTTCAGCCATACATTCACATTTCAAGAGGCAATGAGTTTGCAGATAGCAATGATCTCTGGCATCTTGCAAAAGCATTTCCAACACTATTCCCGTTCGGTTTCGGTGGGCCACGGTGCAAGGAAGAGATGGAATCGGACCTGTGGAAGAACAGTGTCCAGCTCACAGGGCATGTCCGTGATAGAGACAGTATTGGAGAGGGTGGAGAGGATGCGATTTCGCCAACACGTAATCTCCGACTTCACGCATGGATGAAGAAAGTGCTGCAACGACATGGTGGCCGCTTTGCCAATCATCCGGCGTTTTCATTCCTAGTATTCAACATAGAGGTTCGGTCTAGGAATAGAGGAGTAAGTATGGTGAGCGTGCGACGGACCGATTTTCCTGAGGTTGAGAGGATCATTCAGTCGTTAACACCAGAGAGGCTGTGGGAAGTGCAAAAGGAGTTAGAGGCTGGCGGGAGCACCCGAGATGAAGGTATCAAAAAGCTCCTGCGATACATCTCATACTTTGGCTACAAACAGGCCATGTCGCAGGAGTCGCGGCTAGAGATGCGCAGAAAGATTAAAGCGCTCATCATCAGATACGGTATACCGGCGATTTGGTTTACGCTGAATCCCAATGACATTACGAACCCGGTAAAACTACGTCTGGCGGCATACCGAAAGGAGGACAAGGCTGCCGCGGAAGCAACCCTGCTTCGGGCCCTTCAGGATAGGTATGAGAGAGTGAAGCTGGCGATAACTGACCCCATAAGCTCTGCCATCTTCTTCCACCGCGAAGTAGAGATGTTCTTTGAGCATTACGTCAAGGTTGGGGAGGAATCTGTTTTTGGTCGGATTGGACAGTATTTCGGCGCTGTCGAGACCAACGAACGCGGTGCTCTTCATGTCCATGGTTTGCTATGGCTCGAAGGGAACTTGGAGCTCGGGGAGTTCATCGGTGCTCATGGAAACGGGGAGGATGATGAGGGTGCGGCAATGGAACGGGAAGGAATCCTGAAATATGTCGATTCTGTCTTTACCGAGGTATGTGCATCCATATCTCCACGTAACCAAAAGCCAACGTAGGTCGAAAGCTAAACTATCATCTAGGATCTGGACGAATCCGCTGCCTTTAGCGAGGAGAGCGAGACTAGGGTGGTTTACGACAACATATCCTACCTGATGACCGATGCTGGGCGCTTCTCTGAACAGTTTGACGATGAAGCCCACTTTTGCGCGGGCAGGGTCCAGATGCACGTCCATACCGCAACTTGTGTCAAATACTCTCATATCAAGGAGGGAGAAAAGAAGCCCACGTGTCGATTCCATGCGCCTTGGAAGCTCTTTACAAAAAGCGAATTCGGCGCGGATGGTATACTTCGGCTCCAACGCTCACATCCCATGATCAACCGATGGAACAAGCCAATGGCGGTTGGGTTGCGGCACAATCACGACATCTCCTTCATCGGTACCCAAAGCAAGACAATGGCGCTGATATATTACTTGACAAACTACACCACAAAAATCCAAGATCCGATCTGGAAGAGAGTGGCCATAGCAGCAGAGCTCTTTCCGAGTATCAGCACAACCAGCGCCGTCGGGCTAGGTGCAACAACTGCAAACTACGAAGCCAAGGCAAATGTAAACCGCCAGTACCTGATGAGAATCGCAAACAGAATATTCACTGAGCGGCCATTATCGCAGGTGGAGGTGATTGCGCACTTCTTGGATTACCCAACTGAGTTCTCGAGTACCAAACAATGGTCATATGTGAATATGACAATGATATACTGGGCAATACTCCGACGCTGGCAGTATCTCCAGCAATGCAGTAGCACTTTAGGCGACGACGATGATCGACCTATCGAGAACATAGGTGGCAATGGCAACGGCAACGACGCGGAAGCCAGCGCGGAGAGGGTCTTGGTGGGAAGCGATGGCAAGAAGCTACCATACATTGAAGCCTACCACCACCGTGGAGAGGTGCTGCAGACATTATGCTTCTATGACTACATGTCGATTGTTACATTACAAAAGAGCATAGATCCATCTTCCAAGGAGTTGGTGAAGATAGAATTTGAAAGGAACTGGAAGCCGGGAAGGGACTGGGTGCAGGTTCTAAGACCCCCGGGGAAGTATGCAGTGCCATGCATCAACGGCTTTCTCGATATGGACTTTGATATTGATACAAACGCAGACAGATACCGCAGGTAAGCACAAGCCATAGAACAGATGGGATGGATAAACGAGGAGCATATACTAATATTAGCACCAGAGCTGCAGTACAGCACCTCGCACTCTTTGTGCCATGGGAGAAGTTCACTACAGCATCATCAGGCGATATTAATGAAATCTGGGAACACTGGAGACGGCGACTCCCCAAAAGACTCCAGACTATCGCAGGCAACATCCAGCTCTTGAAGCGATCAGCGGAAGATGCGCGGCGAGACGCAAAGCAGTGGGCGGCTGCGGGGGACGACGCCATTTTGGATGATATCGACGCTATGGGGTATGATCTCCAAGATCCTACAGGCCCAGTAAAAGCATATCGCCCAGACCAGCTTGGCCAGCTTGGCCGATTGATTGAGACAGTACGAGGTGCTACAGCCCCTAACCAGGTGACCGCTGGTTCGGAGCATCTTTTGCAGATGCTAGATCAGCTCCGCGAAGCCCAAGCAGATATCCCCGACTTTGCGGATGATGTCGAGACTGTCGCTTCCGCAGAGAACCCAGCGCAGTACCAGCCAACTATTGTAACCAAGAGCGAGCTCCCAACGCAACGTCAGCTTAGAGGAATTAAGAGCAAGCAGGATCAAGCTGACAAGGAAATTGTGAAAAGAATCCAAGGCTCTGATGGAGTTCAGATTACGCAGAACACAGCTGCCGGCGCAGAAGCATCACTGAACCATACCTTCGCGGGCGCGGGAGAAGATATTACAGAAATGTCAGAACCAGACACCCGGAACACTCAGAGACCCAGTGCCAGGGTCGCCTTTGGACCGTCGACAACATTCCTCCAAGCCGGTCGGGAGATTGCAAAGAGGTTCACCTTGAACGAGCGGCAGGAAATCGCCTTCCTTTTCGTGTGTCGCCATCTCGATACCATTAGGAACGAAGATGACAGCGATAACGTCAATAGCAGCAAAGCCGAGAACAATCATAATGGACAACTGTGTGAGTTCCTAGGTGGAGAGGGCGGCACCGGGAAATCCAGGGTCATCGAGGCGTTGGCGGAATTGTTCGCCAGCAAAGGCATATCACACAGGCTGCTGATGACAGCGACGTCGGGGGTCGCAGCAGCGCGTATCAACGGCGTGACCATTCACTCCGCCTGTGGGATGCAACCCAACGCATCTGGCAACGGCAACGTGGACGATGGCAGCACGGTAACCTACGTGGATGGTGACGCTCGAAGAAGATGGAAAGAAAAATGGCTGCTCATCATTGACGAGGTAAGTATGCTGGGCCTACAAACGCTCTGTGATATCAACAAGCGACTTTGCGCCTCCCGAGGATCGAGTGACGACTTTGGCGGGATCCCAGTGGTGCTACTGTCAGGAGATTTCCACCAGTTCCGCCCGGTGCAGAATAGGTCACTGTTGACGCCGTGGTCTGCCCTTAGGATTGCGAATGAAATGAGGGCACATGCACTCTGGGCTCGATTTACCACTGTCATCATGCTCACCGAACAGGTTCGCGCAGCAGGGGACCTGGAGCTGCAGCGACTGCTGGCTCGGATCCGAAAGGGAGAGCAAGACGAGTCCGACATGGAGCTCCTTAACAGCCGGTGCTTCAGGGAAGGACAAGCCATACCATGGAGCAAGGGCATCACAGTAGTTACACCGCTCAATAGCACCAGGTGGTGCCTGAACATGGATGCCGTTTTGGCCTTCCAGCGGAACGAACAGAAGCCAGTCCGGATATTTCTATCCGAGCACCATTGGGGCAAACCCAATACATTGCCGGTAACGGAGGAAGAAGCTACGCTTATGGCCAGCGTCGGGGATGACAGTAAGATCTGTGTGCCGGCCACATTCATGTTCGTGCCTGGTATGCCGGTTGTGGTGACCATGAATATAAACCCAGGCCTCAAGCTCGTGAATGGCGCCAAGTACACAGCGCTAGAAGTTATACCAGACAGCAAAAGATTCCCAGGCTATCAACTGGCCCCGAACATCATCCTCCACTTTGGACCACCCGCCGGCATCATCCTGTCGTCCGAGTCAACCAAGAAGTTCGAATTTGATGAAATGCCACCAAGCACAATCCTGCTTACTCCAACGAGTGCCCAAATACCAATGGAAAAGAAGAAGAGGGTCAAGAGGAGGCCTTGGCAGAGGCATAATGTGAGCCGGCGAGGACTTCCCTGCACTGCGGCATTCGCATGCACCGATTACAAAATCCAAGGCGAAACCCTCCTCCAGATTGCGCTGGAGCTGCGAGGAACCGGGACAAAGCTGAATACCACAACGGGACAACTCGAGCCGGGAAAGTGCGATCCGTACAGCCTGTATGTGCAGCTATCGCGGTGCAAATCGCTTGATGGTATTATGTTGCTGTCAAAGGCACGGGTGCAGGACATAGTCGGGAATAAAATACCACAGGAAATGTTTGATGGCGAGGCTAGGCTGGAACAGTTGTGCGAGAGGACAGTAAATGAGGCACGATTATCATTGTTGTCATATCCATCTGCACAATACTAGCAGTAGCGTAATTTAGATAATAGGTTTCTTACATATAAATAGAAGTAGAAGGATAGAAAACAAATATATATAATCAGATAACTTACATATTAAAATTTATAGATCCAAATCAACTTAACTTAATACATTAGGTTACACCTAACTCAAGCAGAAGAGAAAACCTCATAAAATATAACGACAAGAGCAATAATGCTATCACAAACCGAGTTCCCACGTGCATTTCACGTGTCTCTTAACAAGAAACCCTCAAAAGGAGACTCCTTTACACTTAATCTCAGAGATCGAATGAGAATTCACATGCGCGCATTGCCAAATGAGGAAGAGAAGATTGGCACCTCTGGGGGGCATTCGGATGGGGTTAATCCGGACCAACAGGAGATGCAGTTGCGCTTACTCTCAGTAAGCGAATGAGAATTCACATGTGCGCATTGCCAAATGAGGAAGAGAAGATTGGACCAACAGGAGGTGCAGTTGCGCTTCCGAATCGGGTAATTTTGCAAGGGGGGGTGCCAAATTTCGGGGGGGAAAAATCCGAGAGCTTAAGAAGACCTTTCGTACCGAAAGGCACAGTATAAGTGTCCGGCAAGCTTATTTGACCGGCATGCTTATCACATACGTTATTTATATGGGATTTTGAAGTGGCTAGCTCGCTTGTCTGGCTAGCTCGCTTATCATACACATTAATCTAAAAGAAAATAATTATATTAATAACTCAATAATATATTAAATAATAGCTTAAATAATCTAATTTTATAAGATTTATTAAATTAGGCCTGGTATTATATCTTGCTATAACTATAGCTATTATATCAATTACAGATTATTATAGCAGTACAGTATAGATTTTAGTTGCAGCTCAGATACTAAGATTTCTTATTGTTTTTAAGAGCTTAAAGAGCTAAAATAACACTAGATTCATTTAGAAGCGATTCTATAATTAATTGTAGAAGAATTTAGAAAATAAGGATAGCACAGAAGGCAGTTGATGAGCAGTTAGAGCAGGAAAGGCGTCAAGTTGGTGGTACCAAGAAGAGGACCGAGCCGGCTCAACGGCGCTGTGGCACCTGCGGTAAGACCGGACATAATACGAGAACTTGCCAGGAGGGCAAAGAAATGTCTGACGTATATAGTTCCGACTAGCTTTCAATAATTCCAATTGTTGTGGTTGTAGGTTGGCTATTTAGAGTTAATAGTGTGGTGGAAGTGCGCGGCATGCTTGTGGACCACGTTACTTGCGAGGAAGGAGCAGCGAAATGGGCGTACAGCGAAAAGTAGGGCGACTGACTTATTTCAGCGCGCACGCATACCTTTATAACATGGACATGCCGATTCGATCCAACAGCCTTTTATCTAGTCTTCCTTTTTTCGGGCTCGACCTGCTCACGAGTCTGCTATCATCCACTGTTGTCAGGCCGGGCCGCCTAAGAAAATGATTCAATGCCATCACCAAAGACTCTAATAGTAGATTCTTTCAACTCCTTACAGGACGCAAATTTGAAGTATAGTACCTGCCAGGGTCCGGAAAGAAGTGATCTATTACTCTAGGATTCTGACAGGTGGATGATTTTGAAGTCAATAACTAGAGTTCCCAGGCGAGTCCCAAGGACCCCCCGAACTCGTTTGCCGATTTTCTAGGCCAACGCTCATGCCCCCATCGACGTCTACCAACATATTCAAAAATTCAAATTCGTTTTTGTTACTTGTATCTTCGCCGATGCACGAGATCTCGTTGACAAAGTCTAGTACTCCTGGGGTTATTGCACTCTCACTTGTATTTCTGCCATCGCCTGTGTCGTCTTGGTGGGCAATGCCTGGTAGCTCTTGGACTCCTGGGGGAGTGTCGGTCGTAGGCGCTGGGGATTTGATGCTTGTGAGGTTAGGGTGCAATTTGTCCGCTAATGAGTCGTCAAACATCACGGACACATCGTGATTGCCCTCGTCGGTTGTTGTTGGGCTTGATGTTGTTCCCGCTTGACCATCAGATGCAGTAGGCAAAGGGAAAACATGCAAATCTTGCATGTTCGGAATTGAGTACGGAGATTCCGTTAAAGTAGGGACGCCACTGAGGATGTTTTTGAGGCTCTGCTGAAAGGCCTGGTCGGGTGATTTGGCTTGACTTAGGCTTGCCTTCAAAATCATCGTGAGCTGGATGAACTGGGACGGCCTGCATATGATAATATCCGTCCATTCCGAGGTGGTTCCGGATGGTTTCACTTGGTGGTCGAGCTCCGCAAAATCAACTACAAAACGGATCACCTCGCTGATACTCTCAACGCCATGATACTGTAGCTGATATTGTTTCATGGCATGAATGAGAGCTTGAAGGCGATGGTGATTTGCGACTGCCTTTTGGCTTTTGTCCCCTGGAAGCTGCATCTTGTGATCGATTATATGCATGAGAAGAGGCATGGCGATGAATGCAACTCTATTCTAGGTGAGTTCAGCGCTTGTTGCCTGAAGGGGAAGATTTACTGACATGCTTATCGGAAAATAGCGGACGATCCCCAGCTGTACTGACTGCCGGAGGCAATCGGTGATACTAATCGCAGCATCTCGAGCCTCAAGGCTCTTCTCGAACACTTTCAGTGAACTCGGACTTCCTTCCTTTGATAGGAATAAAGTAGCGAGGATGTCTTTGGAGTGAAGACTTAATCTTGCGGTGCTAGATCGTAATATGGTTAGATTTTGTCGCCATAGTTTCACTTTGTTGGCTCAGATGCTGACTTACTGATAAAAGATGTACATGAAAGTTGTCTGGATGATGACTGATTGGTGTTGAAATCCATCTGCTTCTCTTGACAATGGGTGGTCCTGCTGGGTCTTGAGATACCAATCCTGTAGGGCGGATTTGCATGATACTAATTTCGCCTGCTCCGAGCTCTTCACAGTATGTCCACCATACAGGGCATCCTCTGACTGACATACGAGAGGTAAAAGGTCGGTCAAAACGGTGCAAAGTTCCATTGTACGTATGAAAATGCAATAGAGACGTCTTTGTGTACGAGAATCGTAGACCAAAGAACTCCCGATTTGATCTTCAAAGTCGTTCAAGTCCGGTGGCCGGCACGGTTGGGTTATCTGGACACTCCGTTGTAAGCCAAGAGAGAGGGTCTTGTCACGGAGAATGCAGCACCACCAGAGTCGCTTCAGGCTGCTTGCTTGTTTGATCTGGTTGTTTTTGTCGTAAGAGACACGGCGTGAACTCATTACATGATCGGTGTGAGCAGATCTAGCATGATCAATTGCGATTCCAAGCCAGATCGTGTTTGGTCTCGTCGGTCCGACTCCGAAAGAAAATGGCAGGAACGTAAGAAGAATTGCGGTTTGAGCAAGCACAAGGGAGGAAGATTCTGTTCTCATGTCATATAGAATCTAGAGATGTTAGTTAAAAGACAATGTTCACTGCCATGTGGTAAACGATTCGCCTAGTACCTTTGCTCTGATATATAGCTTAGCTGATGCTGAGCGAGGACAACTGAAACCCAATGCTTCTACAATGGGCTGAGAAACAAACTTATTCCTTGGTTAGCATTTACTGTCCAAGTGTCGACATAATTTAGTATAACTTACGCTACAAGCGCTGAATAACATGGCTTGAAACAAAACCACAGGCATCTTGTCAGGTATATTATCATCAGCATTCTTGCGGCCGTACAAGTCCCAAAAATGTCTCTCGTCGAGGAACGGCACCACTGGGTGGACATGGAGAAAATACTGCCGGACAAACTCGTCTAAAATTAGTCTCGGGGGCAACCACAGGCATCTCTGCAGACGGAGAGAGCTGATTTCCTGCAGAGACATCCTGGATAAGTCGGGAAGATTTATAAATGGCAAGTCGGAAGTATACGAATCGTCGTTGTGGTATAGTGATAAGCAATGATCACCCCCCAGGAACATCCCGCTGTCGAGTGAGAGTTCGCGGTATGATGGACCGTCTGCAAGATGAGAATCTGTCGACTTCAAGAATTCTAATCCATCTATGAAAGATGAAACCATGGGTGCGGGGTGGCCTGCGAACGGGTATGTGTCATCGCGAGGATCGCCTGTCGTCAGTGTCGCTATATCACCCATTGATGGGGCATCCAAGTGGTTTGGCTCTCCGTCGATCAGGTCTTCTGCCTGCTCGCCACCATGCGTCACAGGTGATAATGGTGTAGCTGATGCGCTGACGATGTTGCCAAATTCGTCAGTTGGAACCTTTTGACTATCAGACTAGTTAGTCCACCTGAAGAGAACGTTGAGCCATTGCATCGTTCTACCCTTTCAACATTCTTCTAGTTATCACACATCTGTTGTTGTCAAGGACACAATTCCGGCATGGTGGTCCTGAGAAGACTACATCGCATCGCACTTTTCTTCGCCGACATTGTAAACATGCTTTTGGTGCGCGTTTCCTGGATTCTTTTATTGAGAGTTGGCGAGTCTCGTTTGTGGCCTGACGAGTCGACTCGAGTAGTGTGGCACCACCAGTCGCCGGCATCGTCACAGTCGAGGCAACTCGGCGTTTGTTTGAGACCAAATGAAATACACTGAATCAAAGACGAATAGGAGAAAGAGTGGAATGGTTTGTTGTATTAAATAGAACGGATACGAGAGTCAATGCCTCTAGTTCCTGGGCTATAGAGGTACATGCGAGAGTAAGTCAGCTGGCGGGACAATGCAATCCTGAGTCGGAAATTCACGAGCTGGAAACTTCCCGCGGCCCCGCTTCCCCGCAATTCGGAACCTCGGGACCCGCAAGTGAGTTCCCAGCTGATCCGATTGGCTTCCTCCTCGAGACTAGCTACCTTGGAGCGCACCTTTTCGGCACCGGAGGAGGATTGGACTCCCGCTGACGGGCGACAGGCCTGACACATTGCGCCCCTGAGCCGATGTCATGCTGGATTAGCCGGGGAGATGTAGCTGCAGGAGGCAAACTAAGAATACTTGTATTGACGTGCTTTAGCGAAACCTATAGTAGAGGGGACTAAGGGTAGGAAAGCTGCCTTTCCGAGGGATTGAGTTCAGCCCCCCTTGGAGCCAAGAGGCATTGCAAGAGGACTGGTTGAGGCGTGGGGCGGCAGCAACTTCACGTAGTTGAGCCCAGCACGTCCTGTGCTCCTCCTGCAGACCTGCCGAGATGGAAAATACATATACTTATGTACTTGGAAGGATTGAACTCTTGTTTCCACATACGCGAGCTAGTCTTGGACAAGTTCGTCGAACTTAGTATTCAACGAGAGCTTTCCATCCAACCTATAATCACATCGTCAAACATGTCCACATAATCGAAAAGTGCACTTCCCATCGGCTTCGGCGCTATGGCAGTCGCTCTGGGACAAATAAGAAGATACTGGAGAGGAGCCGCTGAAGCCACGTTCAAATTGTTGACTTTCCCCGTCATTGCAAACTTCCTACCTCGCTGTCGTGAAGATTGTATGCTGTTCACAAAGGCGCGGAGACGCTATAAGGGCCTAGCTGCTCGAACCTATCACCAGCGATTCCAGCCTCGTTCACCATCTTTCTGATATCTTGCTCCTCCTCTTTAGTGAGCGCCACCTTGACCGCAGCAACGTTTTCCTCCAAGTACTCGATCTTCTTCGTACCGGGAATTGGAATAATATCCTCCCCCTGCGACAAGATCCACGCCAAGGCGAGCTGTCCGGAGGTGCAACCCTTGTGGGCAGCCATCTCCTGGAACTTCTCTACCAGCTTCAGATTCTTAGGGAAGTTCTCGTCGTTATAACGAGGGTAGAAACGGCGAGTGTCGGTCAGCTCGAAATCATCCTTTGACTTATATTTCCCCGTCATGATGCCACGACCCAGAGGTGAGTAGGCGAAGACGGTTACACCCAGTTCCCGGCAAGTGGCTAGAAGGTCGGTGCCGGATTCGTTCTCAATATCAATATCCCAGGGGTTGTACTCGACCTGCACGGCGGCCACAGGGTGCACAGCATAGGCACGTCGCAGAGCGCTCGACGAACACTCAGAAATGCCAATGTACTTGATCTTTCCCTCGCTACACAGCTATTAATCACATATCGGAGAATGGGTTGGTAAAAGAAACTCACTTCTTCAGCTTGCTCAGCTCCTCTACCGTCTTCTCAATAGGGGTGACCTTATCGAGACGGTGGATATAGTACAGATCGATGCTGTTTACATTCATTCGCTGGAGAGCCCGCTCACAGGCCGCCCGACAGGATTCGGGAGAGGAATCAACGGAAAAGTCGTGCGAGCCGTCTTCCTTAACGGCAACCTTGATGGCGAACTTGCTGGCTAGGAAGATATCATGCCGGCGCTCCGGGTGCAACTTGAACCACTTGCCAATCAGGTCCTCACAATCGCCGTAGAAGTCTGAAGTGTCCCAATTCGTACAACCGAGCTCCCAGGCGCGGTCGAGGACGCGGAAGCGCTCTTCGTCGGACCTGGTGGAAAGTCAGAAGATGACTACATTGGTTAGGACTCGAATCTCACGTACCCCGTGGCACCGTATGCGACGCTCAAACCCATCATGCCGAAGCCGACGGCGCTGATTTCGGGGCCATTCTTGGCCAGCTTGCGAGTCAGGAGCTTGCTAGGAGGCGCCATGTCGGTTTAGATGGATTCAGGTTTGTAGAGAGCGGTATAGAAGCGATGAGCCGTGCGAGGTTATATGGCTCAGTCGCCTTTCATAGCAACTGAAGGAGATAGAGGTTCGTCTTTATACTGATTTAGGGGTTTGAGTATGACGTAGACCACGCTGCTGAACCCCGTGGCAGTGATGGCGTGCCAAAACATAGCCGAGGCAAAACAGGTTGGTCCTGTCGAGGCGAAGGTAGCAGTTAGCTAGCCCCGGAGAGTCCGTTAACACCGGGGGACGTGCAGCTGTCGAGGCGAAGGTAGCAGTTAGATAGCCCCGGTGAGTCCGTTAACACCGGGGGACGTACAGCTGTCGAGGCGAACCTTGCCGATAGACGGGGCGGCTCTAACCTGCATGAAAGCGGAGCGGTGCAGCACCAAGCCCGTGTTGCATTAAGTCCGGTTCATGCTAAGACTCACCTCAGGCCCGTACGATTCTCTGGAGCAGAGGCAAACGTCATTCATCTCCAGACAAGACTCCGATGCATAAGAAGTTGGGCTTGAGAATGGGGGCGGACGAACACCTGCCCGAATCACATCCGGGTTGTCCCCGTACCGAGCTGAACGGCTTGACAAATGCACCAAATGGTATCCACCCCCTTATCAAAATTTGCATCGGCTCTCACGCCATGGGCCTTGAATATCTTTAGCATTGAGTCCATCCCAAGGAAATATGACAACACGAAATGAGATTGCTCGATCCAATCCTTCAAACAAGCCCCTTCCTTGAGCAGCAGTTGAAGTCTCGCATGGCAATGTGCTCGGTCGCAATAGACCACTAGATAGATGGCTGGAGGTCTGCCAACTGCGTGTGGTGACTCATCAACGTCGGAATTGTGGTCAACCAAGTCGGTACTATTCGGTATTATTCGTGATGGTGGATGCGCAACAAGTCTGAGAATGGCCAAAGTTGTGGCAGAGGTCGCCGGTGTGCCAACACTTTAGGAAAGGTAATATTGTGCTATGGTCAATCTACAACTCAGAGCTTTTCCTTCTGCCGTCGTTCCATCTCCTTCCTAGCATCCCTCTTCCCCCATTCCTTCATCAACTTCCTAATGATTTTGCCGCTTGCGAGTCTCGGTATTTCATCAACCACCTGAACACCACCAGAAAGCGCCTTGTGTTTTGCCACTCTCGAAGCCACGAACAACTCGATATCTTTCCTAGTGACCTTGCCCTTGGCGGGCTCTCGTAACACAATGTACGCCCGTGGCTTTTCCTCTCCCAAGATTGACATGCCCACAACGGCGGCGTCGACCACAGCTTCGTGCTCCAGGAGGACGGATTCTAGCTCTGCCGGAGAGACCTGAAGGCTATTGACTTTGATAAGTTCCTTTTTCCTATCAACGATCCAGAATTTCCCCCCCTGAAAGCGTGCAATGTCACCAGTTTTGACCCAACCGTCGGACGTTTTGGTTTCATTCGTTGCGGACTCGTTTCGCCAATACCCTAGCATCATCTGGGGGCCTCTTACCCATAGTTCTCCTGGCGTTTCTGCGTCCAAGATTTCGGTTTGTTGTTCATCCACCAGGACTGCCTGCGTGTTAGGCAAGAGGCATCCAACGCTGCCAGAGGTGCCGGAAACTGTCGTTGAGTTCATGATTCCGCTACAAGTTGTCTCCGTCATACCCCACCCTTGAGTCACCACTAGGTTGAAACGACGAGCAACTTCGTTCTGTAGCTCCACTGGGAGCGGTGCCGCGCCGGTGAGAATGTGTCTAACACTGCTCAGATCATAGTGATACGTTTCGAATCTCTTAGTCAACATAACCAAAATGGGCGGGACAGTTTGTAGTGCCGTAACCTTGAAGCGTTCTATCGATTCAAGATAATGCTGGAATTTGAATTTCGGCATGATGTAGACGGGTATCTGGAGCCGACATGCGATATTGATTGTCCAAAGCTGCGAGTAGGCATGATAAAGTGGTAAGAAGGTAAGCCAGGTTTCTGGTGCCGGGTTTGTGTCCGAATATTGGGTACTTTCGTATCGATTGAAAATCGTCTGCATGGTGTTTGCAACAAGATTGTGGTGGCTTATGCAGACGCCCTTTGGAAGTCCTGTGGTACCACTGGAGAAGTTGATAGCAGCAGGAGTAGACAAGGCTGTGTCACCCGTCAGAGGATCCCAGTCCCACGTTCCAGATTCCGCAGCAGAGGCACACATTGTTCTCCAGTCCTGAACACCGCGGGAAGAGCCGCATTCAATATCTGAAAATTGGAACAGGCGGTTCTGGGGGATCCCAGCCTTCGTTGCAGCAGCCAATGCCGTGTCTAAAAGGTCTGGATAGACGAGCACTACTGCTGGCTCAACGGCCTCCATTTGATATGCAACCTCTTGCACAGTGTAGCTCGGACTCACTCCGGTAAATATTCGCTTTGATCCCGCGGCACCGAGATATGCCAAAGGAACAAAGATATGGTTGGGAGTGAAAACCATGACCGTCTGGCCTTCGCGCACGCCCAACCTCTCAAGTCCGACAGCAAATCTCCTTACCCAGGTCAGTATTTGGACTCTTGTGAGAGAGAGCGATGGCATCGTCGAATCGATCCATTGTGGCTTGTCTGAGACCGGACGGTCTTTTGGGAAAAGGTATGACAGAATATTGCATCTAGGGATGACCAATGGCGCATAGGGAGAGTCGTAAGGCATTGTTTGGATGTGCTTGGAATGAAAATGTTTTGAGGGATCAAGATCGACCGCGACTTGTAGACCTACAGTCCGGCAGGAAACTTCAGGAATAAATCTCAGAATCAACGGTTCGGGATGACAATGGCGGCTCGGTCTCGCCCCCATTTTCCCAGACCACAAACTGAAGCTATACCTTTTTTGGTGAGATGGTGGATAATATGTGGGAACCCACCATTCATACATCTTCCGCGGCCCGCGGAAAGCCTTTTTCCCCCTGCCAGGCACGACTTCATTTGCATCGGTCGGGCACGTTTTTCCAGTCACTTAGTGCACCGCGGCATTATCAACTCAACAAAAGTGTATTGTTATCCGGAGCTTCCTTCATGGCTTCCGTGGCATGGGTTTGTAGCTGGGGCCGTGACGATTCGGCAAAGCCCGTCCATCCAATTCCCTCGGCAACTGGAAGATTTCCTACGCCATCCTCCCATACATACATACATACATACATACATACATACCTCGGAACGAGCCTAGTCAACCAGGGGTTTATAAGTTGATGCGCCATCGTGAGACTTGATTGCTTGCCATTGCTTTTCTATCCGCACTCAGCCAACCTTGTTTTCTCTACACCCATTGAGACCGCCACTTGCCCCTTACCCACTGGCCGTCATCGCCATGGCCGTTGAGCGAATTGATTCAATCGCACGGCATATGATTAGGCCAAACACAGCCCTTGATGCGATGTAAGTCGGTAACTCATCTAGTATTGTTGATTTGAGACTATAAATATAAGGCTGATCCGTTGACTAACCTGTCCTCCCAGCCAATCCAAGCATCCCGATGACACTGTCATCACCCTCGCCATACGGACACCCTTGACTAAAGCAAAGAAGGGTGGATTCAAGGACACAAGTCTCGAATACATCATGTACGCTCTTCTCAAAGAGGTCAGGGAGAGATCGAAGCTTCAACCTGCACTAGTCGGTGATATATGCCTGGGAAATGTCGGTCCTGCCCAGGTTCGCTGATGTACGGTGATAATCCTGACTTACGAGCCACTTAGGTCTCTGACAGTAAAGCGGCTTTCAAGGTTCGATCTGCTGCCCTTGCTGCCGGCTTTCCCAACACAACAACCGCTTCTTCCGTCAACCGCTTTTGCTCCTCGGGTCTCAGAGCTATCGATGACATCTCCAAAGCCATCACAAACGGTTCGATTGCCATTGGCATCGCTTTAGGGGCTGAGAGCATGACGACTAGCAGTGAGAAGATAGAAGAACCCTTTGATGAGGCTGTCACTTCTCAGAGCCAAGAAGCGTTTGATTGCACACAGCCTATGGGCTGGACGAGTGAGAATGTGAATACGGATTTTGGCATCTCTCGCGAAGAGATAGATTGTTTCGCTGCAGAGAGCTTCGAAAAGGCTGAAGCGGCGCAGAACGCTGGCTTGTTTGACGATGAGATTGTGCCCATCAAGACTAAGATTCAAGGGCTAGATGGAAAGGTAAAGGAGGTGACCCTGACGAAAGATGATGGCATCCGACCTGGCACCAACTATGAAAGCCTAGCAAAGATTCGGGCCGCATTTCCCCAATGGGGTGGATATACCACAGGTGGTAACGCTAGTCAAGTTACAGATGGAGGCAAGAACCACTTATTTCGTCCCGTCTTGACGGAGAGTTTTGACTAACTACGTCATAGCCGCGGCCCTGCTATTGATGAAGCGCTCTACAGCTATTCAGCTCAACCAGCCAATTTTAGGGAAGTATGTGGGCTCTACAGTTGTTGGTTTATCCCCGCGAATCATGGGCATTGGCCCTAGTATCGCTATTCCTAAGCTTCTCTCGTCTTATGATATAACTCTAGACGATATTGATGTCGTGGAGATTAACGAGGCGTTTGCCTCCATGTCTGTCTACTGCCGGGACAAACTGGATCTCCCTGAACAGAAATTGAATCCTCGTGGGGGGGCTATCGCACTGGGACACCCTCTTGGTGCAACCGGCGCAAGGCAGGTCGTCACGGGCCTAAGTGAGCTAAGAAGAACAAAGAAGAAAATGTTGTTAACCAGCATGTGCATTGGTACTGGCCAGGGCATGGCAGGCTTATTTGTAAATGAAAAGCTGTAATAACTTGCTAGGAGGCGCAGAACCCTTCATACACATAGTGTTGATGGGACCGAGATGTCGGGCCTTAGATCAGCCGACATCCCGTTTCACACCTAAGATGACGTCCACAAGGATCAAGCGTGATCCCGGCTGGGACACACTTGTTACCCCTTTTTAGCTACAGTAGATACGGATATCTCAATTCAGATCAGATTACACATTCTAATGGTTATGAACCCGGTTGCAGCTCAGTTATGTGACCTAGATCGGCTAATTCCTCGAGCGCGATTAACGTCGGACTGTGAAACCCGGCAATATGACATTGTCAACGCTTTTGTGGAGTCACAGCTAGATCAGGAGGTCTATTGCAAGATGCCGCTGGAGTTCACGAAGAGCGGGCTTTACCTTCGTCTTTTAAGGGCGCTATAAGTTTGATTGTTACGGCTTGGTTCACCGAACAGCGAGAGAGGCTTAAAAGAGCAGCTAGTATGCCCAGTAATTACAATCAATATAATTATTAACTAATCTTTTGCCCCCTGGTACAGCAGTCTTGTGAGGGAACGATCATGTGACTTTCATACTTTATGAATAGTCTCATTTAACTTATGAACATTTGTGTAAATAGCTTAAGTCAGAGTTTTCCTTAGGAATCTCTTTCTCTCCTCGTAAACAATCATTTTGCCCAAGTCGCACTCGACCTCGTTCGTGCTCTTGTCCCGTCACACAAACATGGAATGAGCTGTACGACCACGATCGTAGAGTGTAACGCTAAGGGCCGTTGAGTCTGTGATACAAACTCCTTGGCCTTCACAGCGAATTCTGTCACATAAAGCCTGTACCAGAAATGTTTTGCCCCTTCCAGCCTTTCCATCAATAAAGAAGCACCCGCCTTCAGGAATAGCAGAGTATATTTTGTCAAACACATGACGTTGGTCCGCATTGAATGCTTCATAAGATCGATGGCTACGGGCTAACAGTTCCTCTCGCTGCGATGCGAAAGCGTCGAACTCTATGTTGAGTTCGCGCTCAATAATGGCAGGTTCTGGTAGTCCATACTGTTTCAAAGTCGCGCCATTACCTCGCAGGATTCGTGATATTGACTGCAAAGTGCGTGATTGAGCTTCTTGTTGTCCATAATAAAGATCAAAGTCGGCAGACATTGCAGAATGAAATCGATTCCATAGTTGGATTGCTGGCGAGGGAAAATCCAATAAGAGGTAGGCAAATAAAAAGCGTAACTGGGAGGGCCGACTATACGATGCTATGGCTTCTTCCATAGCATATGTGGCTTCGCATATATCTTGGAAAAGTCCCAAGGCTATCGCAGCTTCCTGGCATGTCTGATATTGTATGCCCTGAACTAATCTTAGTTCGGCGAATGTAAAGGCTGGTCGGTGTTGAAGTAATAAACGAAGGTAAAATAGTTCTCCTACTCGCGGGTGCACAGTATGTATGCGTGTTACAGAGTTGCCCCTCTGTCGTTGAGTCAGCACACGTTGCTTCATACAGTCCCTAGTTTGAGTGTGCGAAATAAACCATTGATTTTGTTGCAATGGACGATTAATTGGTAAGATGACGTAGTAATACTTGCTGTAGAATTCCGGATAAGTAAGGTTAATAAAAGGGTCTTGCGATGGTCTTGGAAATACCATAGAAGTTCGGACATAAATGATTGGTTTGATGATTGTATTAATTGGCCGGCTTGTTCGTTTTCCAGATGTATGGGTAGTCCTTGCACAGTCGGTTCTTTGCAGGTAATATTATAAGACAATATTCGCCAGGCGGCCTCAGACGATGAGAGATATCTGGCTGCAATATAATCTTCGTACTCATCCGGGATGTCAGGGGCGGATTCATCTTGGATTCGGAAGCCAGTTCGATCTTGCCCTTTGAACAGATATTTAAAGAGATACATAAAGACATGAGCGGAGAGGCAAACATCAATATGTATGTGAGAGTCCATATAGAGCAATAGAGAAGGCATATATGGTACGACCCATGCATCTTCCGCTTCTCGACGTCGAAAATGCACCCGACCTTGCGAATCTATTGTTGTGCGATCTGACGTAGGCTGAGGAAAGCCAAATCTACAGTATCCGTTTTTATTGCAATAAGCATTTCTTCTAGAGAGATGGCTTCGACTATGTATATTGGACCGGAGAACTACAGCACGGAGCGCGGCATCGGCGGGTAATCGTGGTAGTTCGGCGGAGATTATCATATCCAGAGCTTCTAAGGTAGGCTCTGGCGATACCTAGGACAGGATTAATCAGTTCTAAGAACTTCACTGAGATAGAGAACATTACGAACCTTGACCAGCATATGACAATGCGGTAAACCCCGTTTTTGGAATTCAACCACGCTAATAAAATATAAAGTAGTTCCAAAATGATCCTTGATAAAGTTTTTCAGATATTTCATTCTTAGATTGAATGCACGGCAGACAATCACCGGTATGTCCGTAAAGACCTGACCAGGTTTCATATAGGAAGTTATTTCAGGCCAATTCGGATTCGTTGTCATTGTGATAAAGAAACTTGGCTTGCCGAATTTTCGAGCAAGAGCTAAAGCATCAGCCACTTGTTCAGAGGCCCATGCTCGGGACCCTGTAAAGCTAGACGGTAACCTATTTCGCATCCAATCTGCCCTTAGGTGATCGGTTACATGGTCTAGGCCTGATGTTTGAAGCGTTCGCCCGTATCTCAAGTAATGCAGTCGCGCATCCTCAATCCTGGAAAACATATCTACCAAATATTCACAGGTAAGGCGGCCAAAATAACAAAAACGCGGCTCACCAAGAAGCAGACTGCGATACCATTGCTGCTGCGTTAGCTGGTATCGGTCATCGGTCTCATTGGAGTTGGAGTTAGATGACTCCGATATTCCCCAACCAGGATTACCATGTGGGAACAATAAGGGATACTGAAGAGGTTCATAATGCCGAGAAAGGATATGCATAAAGTGGCATTGTCCACTGCGAGTAAAATAAAGAACTTTCCGGGGGTTGACCCTGCTCAGATTTTGCATATTAATAATCGCAGCTACTTCCCCATCAGCTGGAAAGTCTCTCAATTCTATCGCAATTGGTATAGTCTCCGGGTCGACAGTGGACATAGCACGGCGAACAGTGTGTACATATGGATTGACTCTTTCTAGCAAATTGCGAACCTTCTCCACCGCAATCAAAGGGACCCGCTTAGTCGTCGCAGTGCGTGATCGAGCTGATTCATCGTATAAAAACCATCGCATACTATGATCGCCTGTCGCAAGATTGGGTAGCCGGTGGTATACTCGGCCGGAAACGACTACATCAGCCGGTGCCGGAGGATGAATGAATCGCTCAGATGAGCCTATAAGAGAGAATGCAAAGAGGCTATTAAGACGACGACTCAGCATCGACAGCGGCAAATCTGTGTGGTCTAGCCATTGCTGAAAATATTGTGGATATGGCGGAAGTCTCGGAGCCCTTCTTTTCCCATTTTTGCAACACCATCCAGACCTTTCTGTCGAAAGAAGCGGTATTGAGCAAAAGGAACAACGCCGATTCCAGCTTTGACTAAATGGTCGCACTTTTGAGGCAGGCTACGCGCGACCACCACATCCTAGTAGGTCGTGCTCTTCGGTTAGTCCTGGGTCGTCTAGCTGGTACATTAGGAGCGGGCGAGGGAGAAGCAGTAGAGGATCTGGTCTCAGTTGGGATCGAAGTAGCCACGGTCGGCTGTTTCGATCTGCTCTGTTCATACGTCGATTGGCTATGTTTGTATCAACAGATGTCACTGCCTGACCAGCACGGCGCAAGGCGATGTTGTGACGACATTCATCGCAGATAATATATAGATCCGAGTGCCAGGGTCTTTGACAGTTTGAACAGAGAGAACTGCCACTGGTACGTGCTGCTGATACACGAAATAACCCTGAATCGCGCTGCCGTTTTTTCGCCTTGGCAGTATTCTCACGGCAGATATCGCAAGTACGGAAGAGTGTTGAGTTTCAGGGCCTAAGACAACTGGTACAGCGATGTATCCCATCACCCTGGCGTGCGCGTTTCCTTCGTTCTCTGCGAACTGCATCCGCCTTTCGACATCGTGGGCACTTGCGATATGTTCCAGATAGGCCTGAAGTCCAAGGCTCTCCACACCTGCTACAAACGTGAGAGGCGGTTGGCATTTTGTTCTCTGCAAATATTTATCACAGCCAAAATCATGGAGGGAGAAGAGTTGAGGGAGTGAAGGGTTTTGGGGGGGGGGGGGGGGGGGGGAACCCCACTCGTTTTCACCCAACTCTATATAAATTTAGCTCGGCCTTGCTTCATCAGGATTAGATCACATTGGTGAACTATATAATCGACTTTCCTTTATATGTATTAGAACACGCAGGGAAATGTCACTGCTGAGATATTATATGTTCGTATGAACATAATTATTGGTCATGTAGAACACGCTTGGCAGTGATGACGCAACGCACAAGCTACAAACAGAACAGAAGCATCGAGTTCTAATCTCTGGCCACACACAGACGGCGGATAAGAAGCATGTGCTAGAGCAGCTGATGATGGGCTTCCCGTTATCTGCTTTATAGGTTTCTGATTCTGACCCTAATAACATTACGAACCCGGTAAAACTACGTCTGGCGGCATACCGAAAGGAGGACAAGGCTGCCGCGGAAGCAACCCTGCTTCGGGCCCTTCAGGATAGGTATGAGAGAGTGAAGCTGGCGATAACTGACCCCATAAGCTCTGCCATCTTCTTCCACCGCGAAGTAGAGATGTTCTTTGAGCATTACGTCAAGGTTGGGGAGGAATCTGTGTTTGGTCAGATTGGAAAGTATTTTGGCGCTGTCGAGACCAACGAACGCGGTGCTCTTCATGTCCATGGTTTGCTATGGCTCGAAGGGAACTTGGAGCTCGGAAACTTCGTCGGTGCTCATGGAAACGGGGAGGATGATGAGAGTGCGGCGATGGAAAGGGAAGGAATCCTGAAATATGTCGATTCTGTCTTCACTGAGGTACGTACATTCATATACTGATATGACCGAAAGCCAATGTGGGGTCGGAAGCTGAACTATTATCCAGGACCTGGATGAATCTGCTGCCTTTAGCGAGGAGAGCGAGACTAGGGTGGTTTACGATAACATATCCTACCTGATGACCGATGCAGGGCGCTTCTCTGAACAGTTTGACGATGAAGCCCACTTTTGCGCGGGCAGGGTCCAGATGCACGTCCATACCGCAACTTGTGTCAAATACTCTCATAACAAGGAGGGGGACAAAAAGCCCACATGTCGGTTCCATGCGCCTTGGAAGCTCTTTACAAAAAGCGAATTTGGCGCGGATGGTATACTTCGGCTCCAACGCTCACATCCCATGATCAACCGATGGAACAAGTCAATGGCGGTTGGGTTGCGGCACAATCACGACATCTCCTTCATCGGAACTCAAAGCAAGACCATGGCGCTGATATACTACTTGACAAACTACGCCACAAACATCCAAGATCCGATCTGGAAGAGAGTGGCCATAGCAGCAGAGCTCTTTCCGAGTATCAGCACAACCAGCGCCGTCGGGTTAGGTGCAACAACTGCAAACTACGAAGCCAAGGCAAATATAAACCGCCAGTATCTGATGAGAATCGCAAACAGAATATTCACGGAGCGGCCATTATCGCAGGTGGAGGTGATTGCGCACTTCCTGGATTACCCAAGTGAGTTCTCGAGTACTAAACAATGGTCATATGTGAATATGACAACGATATACTGGGCAATACTCCGACGCTGGCAGTATCTCCAGCAATGCAGTAGCACTTCAGGCGACGGCGATGATCGACCTATCGAGAACATAGGTGGCAATGGCAACGGCAACGACGCGGAAGCCAGCGCGGAGAGGGTCTTGGTGGGAAGCAATGGCAAGAAGCTACCATACATTGAAGCCTACCACCACCGTGGAGAGGTGCTGCAGACGTTATGCTTCTATGACTACGTGTCGCTTGTTAAATTACAAAAGAGGATAGATTCATCTTCCAAGGAGTTGGTGAAGATAGAATTTGAAAGGAACTGGAAGCCGGGAAGGGACTGGGTGCAGGTTCTAAGACCCCCGGGGAAGTATGCAGTGCCATGCATCAACGGCTTTCTCGATATGGACTTTGATATTGACACAAACGCAGACAGATACCGCAGGTAAGCACAAGCCATAGAACAGATGGGATGGATAAACGAGGAGCATACACTAATATCAGCACCAGAGCTGCAGTACAGCACCTCGCACTCTTTGTGCCATGGGAGAAGTTCACTACAGCAGCATCAGGCGATATTAATGAAATCTGGGAACACTGGAGACGGCGACTCCCAAAAAGACTCCAGACTGTCGCCAGCAATATCCAGCTCTTGAAGCGATCAGCGGAAGATGCGCAGCGAGACGCGAAGCAATGGGCAGCTGCGGGGGGGGACGATGCCGTTTTAGATGATATCGATGCTATGGGGTATGATATCGAAGATTCTATGGGCCCAGTAAAAACGTATCGCTCAGATCAGGTTGGCCAGCTTGGCCGACTGATGGAGACAGTACGGGGTGCCACAGCCCCCAACCAGGTGACCGCTGGTTCGGAGTCTCTCGTTAAGCTGCTAGATCAGCTCCGTGAAACCCACGCAGATATCACCGACTTTGCCGATGATCTTGAAGCTGTCGCTCCTGCAGAGAGCCCTGAGAAGTACCAGCCAACTATGGTAGCCAGGAGCGAGCTCCCAATGCAACATCAACTCAAGGGGATTAAGAGCAAGCAGGGCAAAGCCGACAAGGAAATTGTGCAAAGAATCCAAGGCTCTGGCGGAGTTCAGGATACTCAGAATACGGCTGCCGGTAGAGAAGCATTATTGAACCATACTTTTGCGGGTGCAGGAGAAGATAGCATAGAGGTATCGAAAACAGACACCGGGAACACTTATGGACCCAGCACTAGGGTCGCTTTTGGACCGTCAACCACATTCCTCCATGCCGGTCGGGAGGTCGCAAGCAGGTTCACCCTGAACGAGCGGCAGGAAATTGCCTTCCTTTTAGTGTGTCGCCATCTCGACACCATCCCGGACGAAAATGACAGCGATGATTTCGATAGCAGTAATGTCGAGAACAATGATAACGCACAACTATGTGAGTTCCTGGGTGGGGAGGGCGGCACCGGGAAGTCCAGGGTCATCGAGGCGTTGGCGGAATTGTTCGCTAGCAAAGACATGTCGCACAGGCTGCTTATGACGGCAACATCGGGGGCCGCAGCAGCGCGGATCAACGGCGTGACTATTCACTCCGCCTGTGGGATGCAACCCAACGCATCCGGCAGCAATTCCGACGATGGCAGCACGGTAACCTACGTGGACGGTGATGCTCGAAGAAGATGGAGAGAAAAGTGGCTGCTCATCATTGACGAGGTGAGCATGCTGGGCCTCCAGACGCTCTCCAATATCAACAAGCGACTTTGCGCCTCCCGAGGATCGAATCAAGATTTTGGCGGCATCCCAGTGGTGTTACTATCAGGAGATTTCCACCAATTCCGCCCAGTGCAAAACAAGTCGCTATTGACGCCATAGTCCGCCCTCAGGATTGCGGACGAAATGAGGGCGCACGCACTCTGGGCTCGATTTACCACCGTCGTTATGCTCACCGCACAGGTGCGCGCAGCGGGGGACCCGCAGCTGCAGCGGCTGTTGACTCGGATCCGGCAGGGGCAGCAAGAC
This sequence comes from Ilyonectria destructans, assembly GCA_020740775.1. Classification (NCBI taxonomy): domain Eukaryota; kingdom Fungi; phylum Ascomycota; class Sordariomycetes; order Hypocreales; family Nectriaceae; genus Ilyonectria; species Ilyonectria destructans. The sequence goes on from JAHEWK010000021.1 coordinate 700,919, forward strand.
GAGTCTGACATGGAGCTTCTTAATAGCCGGTGCTTTCAGGAAGGCCGAGCCATACCATGGGGCAAGGGCATTACAGTAGTTACACCCCTTAACAGCACTAGATGGAGCCTGAACATGGATGGGGTCTTGGCCTTCCAGAGGCACCACCAGAAGCCAGTCCGGATATTTCTACCCCAGCACCGTTGGGGTAAACTGTGAGGGAACGATCATGTGACTTTCATACTTTATGAATAGTCTCACTTTATGAATATTGTGTAAATAGCTTAAGTCAGAGCTTTCCTTAGGAATCTCTTTCTCTCCTTGTAAACAATCATTTTGCCCAAGTCGCACTCGACCTCGTTCGTGCTCTTGTCCCGTCACATAAACCCAGTATATCACCGTAACGGAGGAAGAAGCTACGCTCATGGCCAGCGTCGGAGATGACAGCAAGATCTGTGTGCCGGCCACGTTCATGTTCGTGCCTGGCATGCCGGTGGTGGTGACCAAGAATATGAACCCAGGCCTCAAGCTCGTAAACGGGGCCAAGTACAAAGCACTGGAAGTTATACCAGACGCCAAGAGATTCCCAGGGTATCAACTCGCCCCGAACATTATCCTCCACTTTGGACCACCTGCCGGCATCACCCTGTCGTCCGAGTCAACCAAGAAGTTCAAGTTTGATGACATGCCCCCCGGCACGATCCTGCTTACTCCAACAAGTGCCCAAATACCCATTGAGAAGAAGAAGAGGGCCAAGAGGAGGCCTTGGCAGAGGCACGAAGTGAGCCGCCGAGGACTTCCCTGCACTGCAGCGTTCGCATGTACCGATTACAAAATCCAAGGCGAAACCCTCCTCGAGATTGCGCTGGAGTTGCGAGGAACCGGAACAAAGCTGAATACCACAACTGGACAACTCGAGCCAGGAAAGTGCGATCCGTACAGCCTGTATGTGCAGCTATCGCGGTGCACATCGCTTGATGGTATTATGTTGCTGTCAAAGGCACGGGTGCAGGACATAGTCGGGAATAAAATACCACAGGAAATGTTTGATGGCGAGGTTAGGCTGGAACAGTTGTGCGAGAGGACAGTAAATGAGGCCCGATTATCATTGTTGTCACATATCCATCTGCACAATACTAGCAGTAGCGTAATTTAGATATATATAGAAGTAGAAGGATAGAAAATAAATATATATAATCAGATAACTTGCATAGTAAAATTTATCGATCCAAATCAACTTAATACATTATACCTAACTCAAGCAGAAGAGAAAAATCTCATAAAATATAAGAATAAGAGCAAAAATGCTAAGTTACCCCATTACCTCAGCAAGCTCAGACCATTTTGCTCGTGCCAAGGCAACGGACGGGACTATACCTAATCGGTAAAGGTCACCTGACGTCCTCGAGCAAATGGTCTGAGTGCCGTGTCAATGATTTTGGGCCTGAGTCAAGATGGACACAACGCGTGCTTGACAACACGATAGACATGTAAATCCCGACAGATGAAAGCGTTATACAATGATCGATGGCATTTCACTGATTTTTGACTATGTTTACTCTTCGCTTCGTGGGCTATTCGGCCGAAGAGTGGCAGGATCGGTGATTGTGCTAAAGTCTTGGTCCACCGCATATTAGAGTTTTCCACAAGACACAGGAAAACGGGTGTCACAAAAATTGATTTCTAGATAGAACATACCTTTATGCACAGCCCAGTGAAATTGAGGGCAAATATAATGTGCTATAATGTGGCTATTCATGGATATGGAAAAGAGTGATACTCTAGAGGCGCGAAAATTGTCGACTAGTCAGTGTAAGCACCTTGACAGAATCCTCAGACCATTTGATCGAGGACGTCAGGTGACCTTTACCGATTAGGTATAGTCCCGTCCGTTGCCTTGGCACGAGCAAAATGGTCTGAGCTTGTCTCTTACCAAGAAACCCTCAAAAGAAGACTCCTTTACAGTTAATCTCAGAGAGCGAATGAGAGTTCACATGTGCGCATTGGGGGGCATTGGGATGGGGTTAATCCGGACCAACAGGAGGTGCAGTCTGGCTTACTAAACGGGAAATAAATTTCTAGCCAAGCGGAGGTGCGCCGGGGATGACTATGACTAATCGGGTAATTTGACAGGGGTATGTTTGCAGGGATGAGCGGTCGATTTTTGGGTAGAGAATCTCGGAGCTTAAAAGACCTTTCGTACCGAAAGGCATATCTACTAAATTTACCCTATCATGTATTTTAGCTACCCTTCGCATATGCGGCACTTTTGGCGCTAAGATGTTGCACGCTGCTGTCAATCTAGCAAATATGTTAATGCCTAACTTTTTATTAGATCAGATATGTTCAGTTCATTTACCACTTCCGGGCTGATGTAGGGGATACAGGCACACAGCCCACGACTCCCGCGCTGCGCGTCCTAATTCTTCTATCTTCTTAACCTTCTTCTTTAGAGACAGTGGATCTGTAGAGTAGGTGTCGTATATCAAGCCCTGGCCCCACTAGAGCAGCTGCCTGCAAGGCAGCTGCTACTGCCTAAACAGGCAACGCTTTCGTTTGTGTATAAAGAGCTACACAACTCAGTGCATCTTGTCACTGAGTTCTTGCTCCTTAGATAATTCTCATCAATTGACTGGCAGCGCTCCTAATAGTCCAAATAGTCCGTCCGGACACCTCAGACTGCCCCTTTAGTCCGTCTGACTTGGCCAGACTAAACTAGCAGTCGTCTGACTTTGGTCAGACTGGACTGGCAGTCTGACTGAGATTGTGCAGACCGGACTGGCAGTCTGGTTGAGACGTGCAGACTGGACTATCGGTCCGTCCGTCACCATCAGACTAGACTACAGTGCAAACTGTGGTCTAGACTATTAGTCCAAACATAACACATGACTCGTGGCCTTGCGCCGTACCTGCCTCCAAGCTTCCCAAAGCCATCGTCGAATTGTGTTGGAAGAACTTCCCCCTCAACTTCAGGGTCAAAATCAAATATTAAAGTTTGAAGTCCTAGACGGGATCACTTAAAGATATAAAGCCCCAAAGGACCTCTCATTGCAATCATAATAACTGACCCAAAGAATAACTACAGTCAATAACAAGAACAGCCTTTTTTTTATTTTTATGAAGTGCATTCAGCATCCCTACACGATCCAACAACAGAATCCAACAACAAAACGTCTCCGCAGCCGCCTTCCTTATCACCCTCAGAATCCTGAGCATCGGAGATTGTACCCGTTGCTGCCGGGTCGATATAGCAACACTAGAGTCGATAATTAGACAATCGAACACCTCCCGAAGCGGAATGCTTACTTCTGACGGGACTATTAGAGCGCTCCTGTCCCAGGATCGCAAACATTCCAAGAGATTCAAAGTTTCAATATTCATAGATCTTCGCTGGTCAGTTACCGTAAGTTTGGCTTTGGAGAAGAGTCGCTCTGTCTCAGTAGACATAGGCGCAATCGACAGAATGTCGATGGCCATCAAGGATAAGTTAGGGAATCGCCTTCGCTGGGCCGATTCTAGCCACCATTTCAACGGATCCGGTACCATCAGCACAGGCTCGCGGCAGTACACTTCGTACTCGTCATCATCCATGTTGAAAATCGTAGCCTTCTGCTCTTTCATCTATATTTTGTACCCATTTGGTCGTCCTGTAGATGGCCCTTGTGCCGAGCTTGGTCGAAAAATAGCGCAGAAGGAGGTGGTTGACTTGTATGTTTCCCTCTAAAGTTCCCCCACACGAGCTTTAGCTTTCTCAATCCACTCATTCCTGTCCTCCCACGTCTTTTCCATGTAAACCCACTTGAGAGAAGGATGTAATACTGTTGCTGCTGAATAGACCGGTGAATCTTCCGTCAGTTCATAGTAGTCGGCCAGTTTGGCCCAGGCCGCCTCCATCATTGTAGCCAAGTAGGGTTGGGTGGTGGCCTCCTTGGAGGCCTCGATGTGATGCAGGAGATAATCCATGGTAGGCAGAACGTCAGATATGGAGTCTCCCATGCCTTCGTTGGCCATTGTAGCATCGTGAAATGGCTCAAGAAATTTGTGTGTCTCGGCCAAAGTTACCCAGTCAGAGGACGTCAGCACATCCCCTTGCAGGGCCGGCTCTTGCGCACAAAATATGGTGATGGCTTGCCGGACTTTAGGCTTGAGTGCCCACTCAACCATTTTGTACCACGAATTCCAACGAGTGTCGTTGTCGCGCCGTAACCTCAGACCGTCGCTGAGAGCAGTAAACGTTTGAAGTCGCTGGGGGGTCCATATGATGTAGACCACGATATTATGAAGTTTTCCTATCGCCCCTCGCTTTCTCTATTGCTCAACCTCCTCGTCGGACGGCCCACGGTAGGAATCTATTGTGGGTGGTCGCTTTCCTATGAGGAACTCCATTACGGCCAGATTAATGATGTGGCCGAAATAATGAAGTCGGTGTGGAAGAGGGTCGTAGAAAACATCGAACTTGTGTTCCAAGTCGTCGGAGACTTTGTCGATCATGGTGTTCATGTTGGTGGCATTATCCATCATGAAGTATCCAACTTTCGACGCGATTCCATATTCTCGTATGAACTCCATGATGGCTTCTGCCATGTTCTCGCCGCTGTGTTGTCCTTCCAGCTCCTTATCCTCACCACGAGGGACTGCAGGCCATGATCTTCAGTAACGAATTGAACTGTGAATCCTATTACGCCCAAACAATTTGGCGATGTCCAGTTGTCGGGAACAATGTGGATCGAGGAAAGTGCATTTTGCAGAGCTCGCTTCACAAACTCCTTTTTGTTGTCGTAGCCCCATTGTAAGTCGTTTTTAACCGTATCGCCAGCCCTCGGGAGGAAGTCATCCGCAGCCGGACAAATGTACCGGATAAAGTCGCGAAAGGCAGGCTGTTCAACATGAGCAAAGGGAAGACTGCAGGCGACGGTGTAGCGGCAGTACAGCTCGCGCAGGGTGGCTTGGTCAAGTGCATCTGCCTCTGCCGTCGCCTTGCGTTTCTTGGCGGAGTGTAGAGTTTTATTCGCTAGGAATGCAGTGATGTCTCCAAGACGATTTTGCGTGACTTCCCGCTGGATTTCTGTATTTCTTCTCTTTTTTCTTGTCGAAGCAGGGCTGGCAATGCCACCATTTCGTTCCGTTGGAATCGACCCAGGCTACCGGAGTACTCTTGCCTGCTTCTATTCGGCAGTACTCCCAAACAGGAGATGTCCTTGGGCGGGACATGCTAGGAGTTGACGAAGATGATGGTGTCAGCGCATGGGTGGCCACTGTAAGTTCAGAATCGTCCAGGTGGCTGCACTGGCTGGCGCTGCCAATAGCACTGGCAGTCTCGGAGAAATCCATGATAGAAGATATGATTCGGGGGATGGCAAGTAGACAGCAGGGGTGGTGATGACAGAGCACGGTGGGAGAGAATTGTCTGGCGACTTCGATGGTGGTGCGCATAAAGATTATGTAGCAGACGACTTTCTCTCTGACCATTCTGGACTCTTGAGAGTGGATGAGTACAAATACCCAGACATGATTTTCGGTAGTCATTCGGGCCAAGCCACAGGGTGCGCAATCAACTATCCACTTCCAATCGTTGGACGCGTTGGATCCTGCATCTGTGGCCCAACTCATCTGAGATCTCACTCCCCGTGCTCAGCAACCAACCGATTTCTCCTTCTGGGGGCCACCGTGAAACTGTCCGTCTAGCGCCTACAACTTGGGCCTACCTTCGACTTCCCAGTTGGCTCTGCTCACAGCCCGCTGACTAATGACCAGATGCTGAGGGCCAATATCCCGTCATGCTTCACGAAAAACTTTGGATCGTCGTTGCACTATCCCACCCGTGCCGGTTTTGCGCTCTTCTCGCGACAGCTTGGTGTCTGATTAGAATTGATTCTTGAGTTTGTTATTCGGCTTGCGCACGTAAGGTTGACAGGGGCTTGGAAGTTGAGCATCTACGTAAAGGTATACGGGGGATCTGCGAAGTCGCTGGCATATCGGTCCAGGGGTGTATGTTGGCTTGGGCGCAAGTCCACAAGACCAGCGGACTCCCGTCTTCGTCGATAAAAACGATATGATATGTATCTCTTGACTGTAAATTGATGGCTCGGGAATATATCTCTAATTATGATGGAATTGATACCAGACGGATGCTCTTAGTACAGTGGATTTAGTGACTATATCGTAGCCAGTATGAAATATGATTCTTATGCAGAGATCAGCCGTGTTTACTAGCATCTTAAGTGATTTGCTGAGGTGTGTGTTACGCGAGCGAACCTACCCTATATGCGCCGGATAGAGGATACTTTGTATGCTATGTACCTGGAATGGCGGGGCAGGTATCTCTTAATGCTACCGGGTGGGTTTTCGCTGCTTAGATAATATGTACTTCATTATCTCTTACGTTGCAGATATTCTTCCTGGAAATCGGCCAGGTAGCCCATTCAAAGCTATAAAGTAGGTTGCTGTTAAACAGGTCGAAATATATAATTCTGGGATCTTGTTAGGCCGATGGTTTCAGTTGCATGATACTTGGTTTGCCATAGCTTAACGCAGTGCTGGGCTGTACCGGCCAATATATCTTAGCAGTGCATCGAAATTTTTACCAAACGCGTGTCACGCGTTGGACGAGTTGGATCGCGTAGTTGTTAAATTGGCACTCTGCAGCAGGCCACAGATTTGGAAAGACGCTGCCTGAGCCACCCCGAATCTTGGACAGACTATTAGTCAGACTGTTAGTCTGCGATCCTCGGACTGGACTACTGGTCGGTCTGGTAGAAGTCAGACTGAACCATCAGTCCAGTCCGAGAGACGTAGACTGGACCGTCAGTCTAGTCCAAGAGACGCGGACTGGACCGTCAGTCCAATCCGAGAGACGCAGACTGGATCAATAGTCCACGGACTATTGGTCTGGACTGCAGTTTGGACTAATAGTACAGTTTTTGGTCTGGACTATTAGGAGCGCTGTTGACTGGTGCCATCTCCGATCCCTGTGGAGCCAATTGTCTGACAGTAGGCCTACTTGGTGACAAACCGAGCTCGTAGACCCTTGGGGTTTCGATGGACTGGCAGCCCATGTCGCTCGTTTTCTATAACTCACTAACACGTCCTAGCTGGATCCGGCTCCCTATAGTCTCGCCTTGTCCATTACCAGCCCTCTTCGAGGTCATGCGTTTCCGTCATCGCGTCCCCCCGACCTTCTAGGGGGCTCGCTTGGGCCACTGGTGCCACATCTTCGCAGGCGGAGCCGTCGATAAGGTCTAACCCTATCGAGTTCGAATTGACCCTTTCCACCGCCCCCAGACTTTGAGGCCTTGCTGCGCGACCTCTTGTTATCGGCATGCGATGACGAACTGGGTGAATCATGCGTATGTAAGGGCGAAGGGCCGGCATGCAGGCAACTATCACGCCTATGTTGCAGTCGATGCCGCTCCAGAGCTCTTTAGGCATGAAAGTTAGCGCACCTGTTCGTGTCTGCCCATCCCGTCAGGCACTGACCCAATGATGGTTGGATGCAGGTAAGTAGACATCTTTTAGAAACCATCCGGATTGCTAGTGCGAGACCTTTGACTGTACGCAGGTAGCGGAATGGAAGATGACTACTTCACTTACCAAGGAGAGTCAGCGGAATGACCCTTTTCGCGTTAAGATCGGTGGAAATTTCGACGATCAGGAATCGTGTTAGACAGAATATGATGTTGATAGCGCCCACTCCAAATGTGCAATATACGCCGAATCGGACCAGCCTTTCCATCCGGAGTCTGCGGAGGATCAAGAAAGGGAGCGCGAAGACTAGACAACCTAGGTCAGCAGATGTACAAATGAACCGAGGGAGTAGAGGAGCGGCTATCTGCCTACTGATTATGTCGGAAGACCAATGGAGTGCCCACCCAACCCTGAAGGCAATACATATTTGAATTTTCGCGATGCAAGCCGTTTAGTTGACAGCCCTGAAAATCTCATATCAGCGCTTCTGTATAACTTCTTCGCCATTTATTCTAATTCTGAGGCGGAACGATGTACCAGTTCCTTTCCAATGGCCAGCATAGGAATAAGTTCAAAGATATCGCCACAATGTATCCCATAACGGCGTATGTGATGACAATCCATATGATAATTCTGTAGGTCTGAAACGCCGGTGGGAATATCTGTAGGTAGAAGGCTAAGATGGCGGTTTTGCTACACCAAAATGCCGTAAAGAAAGCGAAGTTGCCCGCCCAAAAGTACTATTAAATTATCAGTCTGACCAACCGATTACTTGCAAACCTAGGTGCTAGTTATGGATAGTTATATACCAATAATGCACTTTGCAGAGTATTTCGATCACCCTCATAGCCCCGCAAAAAGGCATCCACATCCTGACGGAGAACGCCCATGCACTTCAAGTAGATGTCTACCGACGCGCTTGCCGCCGCGGCTAACCACGCTAGACATATGAACATATCGCTAAGGACGAGTGTCTGGCGGTTGATCTTGAGTCTCAGGTAGAGACGGGCGAGAATCATCACCGCACCGATGAAGAGAAGCAGCCATTCGCCGACAATGACCGCCACGGCGGTGGGAGCATGAAGTGCCATTGCTCCCCGAGGTTTTCAAAACGTGATGCTGATGACACGGGATAAATGAGTTAAATTAGCAAGATTGGCCTGTTGTGGAAGGCAACCTTGGAAGATGCCGTGATAAAGGTTGCCTCTGTCCCGCTAACGCTCTCGCACCTTTGATCACCCTGAAGATGGGGCCTGCAGATGCCGCGGACGGGAGTGAAAGGACCTCGGACGCTGGAGGACTCTCCAATCCACATGTGATGACACCCTGCTAGCGACGGGGAAGCCTCCGGACTGGCATTGGTTTTCCAAGTGACCTATGATGCTGCAGTAATTGGTGAGGCACCACAAACGCCTCCACAGTGACCGCGAAATAAGTTTGCCACTGCCTTCCATCCACCAGCTGATGATGCGACCGTCACTGTCACATGTCAGACTTTACGCTAATGAGCTAGCCCATAGATCGCCCTCGACCTTGTAACAAGAAACCTGGCAGGCGGCGACTCCTGAACGCTACAAGGCACCAGATGACCTGGCAGCTGCATATATTTACCAGCCAGACAGCGGCCCACTATAGCATGACTATTGACGTGCTAAAGCGCTTGACGGCCGACTCGCTAGAGATATTCGAGCTAGTGAGCCGGCACTGGCAAAGGTTCCTCGGCTGCACTGGCCCGCCGCTGGGGCCGGGGCCATCGGAGCCGTCGGAGCCATCGTCGAAGCGGAAGGGTATAGCGCCAGAGGGGGGGAGCGAGGCTGCAGTAAAGTCGAAGTCAGAGTCAGAGTCAGAAAGAGTCAGAATCGAAGTCGAAGCGACCCAAAACCCTGACCCTGACGAGCCTAGCTGTGCAGACAGACAAGGATAAGGACCAGTTTCTCTCAGCGCTTGCAATAGTCCAGACCATTTGGACTAGAGTCTTGCTAATTTGTACAGCCCTGTTTTGCTAATCGTACAGCTCGTCACGCGAAACTCGGTAATTTCTTCCTTCTTTCCTTACCTTCCCCTCTACATACCAAAAAATCCATGACAACTAGAGGTGACTAAGAATCACACAAAAAGTCTCTTAGCCTAGGTCCAAAGACCTGACCACAATCTCATCTCGAAGGGGCGATTGAGTGACCGGGATGAAGTTATCGCCGGACGGCGTTGGTGCTGCTGAGAGCCTCGAGCTAGCCCGGGTTCCCCTTCCGCGTCTGCCTCGTGTTCCCCTTCCCCTTGTATTTGTAGCTGTTCGTGATCGAGTCGATGACGGCGTTGAAGCCCGTGTCTGTGACGGCGTTGAAGCCCGTGATGTGGGCAAATCCGCCCCGATAGAAGTCTTAAAGGAAGTTAAAAAGGTCATTAAATGTGTGAAAATTCGGCGATCGGGGCAGTGGGGGGATTTCTGTTGATCTGGCTGATGGTCTAGGATAGGACTGCGCGTTGTCCGTAGGGAAATCGAATTCGCTCTGTGAGGCGTTGGAAAAATAATCAATCGGCGTGGAATTATCGTCACCGATGGAGAGAGACTCGATTTTGCTATTCATCATAAAATTTCGATGAAAATGATATTGGGGATGTTATTGAGGAGTGATGTTGACACGTAGGACTGGGCAGTGTGTCCAACTACCAAGGTAAGGTAAGGTAAGGATTTTATTTCGCCCGGGGGGACATACGGTCGCACATTACCACATGGGTGACATAACCCTTTTGGGAAGCCTCAACCATGTGGAAATACTTAGTAATTTTGTGCCCCCTTGCAAGACTACAGTACCGCACACTATCCGGAAGGTATCTCTTCGTTTAGATGGCGTCTCCACCAGGGAATATGTCGTGATAATTCCTGGTGACGCGTCACAATTCTTCCACTCACACATCTACACGAGCGTCAATACCCAGCCCATCGCCACCCCATAGCTGTTATGGGCTATCCCCATCCATTCCCTAAGTAAGCTCGGGTCTACCCATCATGAGATTGTGCGACTGACCTTGTCTTGTACGTAGATATGCCCGATCACGTCTTATCGCAGACATGTCCCGATGTTCCGAAGTCCGTGGCCTCTAAATCGTACCAACGGAGCCACGATTTCATCCGCGATAGCTACCCAGGGTCGAATCTCTGTCCATATTGCGGGAGACGTTGGCCCACGAGTATCTCCATCCTCGACAGCTCGCCAGTCCCGTTTCGAGACGTTGAGACAGCTTCCACCTCCTCCGCTATACAGTCTATCGACCTAACCGCCTCTGATCGTTCCACGCCCTCACAGACGATCTTCACCGGCTCTGGAGACGGCCCTGGCCGTATCCTCGCAGCATCGCGTCCCTCCGCCGTGTATCGAGATGCAAAACTTACCCAGAGTCGGATCGCGAGGGGCATGAGGGCGAGCTCGTCGCAACTCAGTGAGGCTGTGGCTAAACAGAGCCAAAACAAGAGCAGACAGAAGATCTCGATGCGCCTCACCGTCTTCCTTACGAGGCCTGACCCATGGGAAATACTAGACGAAGACGAGGAGCCCCAGTGGTCTTTGGCTAGAGAGCTGCTGAAGGTCGCTTTGCGCCCCTTCGTCGACGAGGAACCATCTTTACCTGTCCACTTCTGGTTCGACAGCATCTTCTTCCCTCAGTTCAAGGACAAGCCTGCCCTCTCTTCTGTTCTTCAATTCGACAAGAGATCCGTTCAGAACGCCCATATTAAAGAGGGCATCACGGAGCTGAGCGACCTCGACTGGGAGAGACAGACAGTCTCAGAGCTTTTCGGCGAGGACTGCCCTTTTCGTTTCAGTAAAACAGAGGGCAGATATCTCCTTTTCCTTGTTTTCTGTGAGCCATTGCCTCCTCAACCACAAGTCCCGGCCCCTCGTCATATCAAGACGCCGAGGTCAGCTGTAAAGCCGTTCAAAAAGGAGAAGGGAATCAAGAAAGAGTTAGTCAAGACCGAGGTGAAGGTACAGCCGGCCTTGTTAATCGGGAGCGAGTTCAACTCGCCCTCCTTAAGCCCCTCTCTGAGCCCAGTTCTACCTCCTTCGAGAGCTAGCGCAGAAGACCAGATCGAGGTTATTACTGGCGATGTGGACGAGACCCGCACGGGTCAGAAACGAGCTCGAGACTCTGTAAGGTCAGCACTCTCGGTAGAGGCAGAGGATAAGGAACTCTCGGCTGGCCCTGCCTTCACTGCCCATGGTCCCGCTGCTGGAACCCGAGGAGTTGATACGAGGAGGCCAAGTAGTCGGCATCCTCGTAAACACGCGAGGAAATAGTAGTTACTCTAGCTCAAGGTGACCCAGGTCCCCCATCAGCCCGTCCACACTATTGATAATATTGCCAGGTAGCTCAGTTCCGGAGAGGCCATTGTTAATAGGCTTAAGGTAGTTCTGCTCGAGGAGCTGCAGCTAAAGCATTGTCAGCTAGCTTTTGAGTGAAATGGAGTACTTTTTTACGTACGAATCTCGCTTGCCCTCCAACTGGACTCTCTGGGACGCTCAGCACCGGACTTGCCCCGCACTCGAGATGAACTTGAATCTTGTCTCTAAGCCGTAAGTAGATCGCGAGGTGTGGTCGCTTATGATCAAGCTCCCCATCTAGCTGACCATCGAACTGAAGATCCCGAAGCTGTTGATCACACCAGCCCGTTGTTATTGGGTCAAGAAGATCGTCTATATCAATAGAATCGACAGCAGCCATCATCTGGGCAAGCCCATCTCGAGCCGCAGGCCCTAGATGGACTGCCCAGTTCTCCACTTCGCTTGTATTATACAGATCCAACGCGATCCCGGCGACGAGATGCTCCCTATTATTCTGTGGCCGGATACGATGCCCGTTCCACATCTCCGTGAAGTCCGCAACCTCTTGACGGATCATGGGTCCATAGAGAGCATACACCGCGATCTGGTGAGCAAGACAGTTTGGTTGGAAGAGGCTGCTATCAATCAGCTTGTGTAAGAACGCGATCCAGCGCTGACTGACACCTTTAAGTAGCTTTTCCCACCAAGACTCGATCCGTTAGTTCGATATACTTAGACCCCATATATAACAGGAGCTCAGTCTCGCTCCCTGCCTGTAGACTCGTTGGTCGTTATCCTCGGTGGTATACCGAAACTCTGTCTGATCAAGGTCGGCGAGAATCGCCTGGGCTCCGGCCCAAAAAGGAGTCTCGATACCATAATCCGAGCGGGTGAAAAGGGGGCGGACCCCTGAGTACGATACGGTCCGTAGAAACTATTTAAGTGAACTCAGCGCAGTCATGTTCCCCCTGCCGACATATATCCAGATGATGGCTCTTGAGTACGTGTCGATACAGGCGTAGATAGAGAAGCCGAAGTTCTGAGCTTCTCCTACCCATCGAGAGACCACATGAAGTTAGGGCCAGGAACCTGGAAGTTCTTCCGGTGCTTCCAATCAGCAAGGCGTCTTTGTTCGACTCGCTTCTTCCCCTCTGGGTTTGGTACTCGCGATATAAGGTATTCTGGCCGACAAGGACGCCGGCACGGATGCGGACGTAGTGGTATAGATACCCCCTGCCAAATCCCCTGATGCTTGAAGACCGACGGTCGTCTTGGAAGAGGAACTCTCTTGCTTTTTGAATAGCCTCTTGTCGTTCAGCCAGATCTCGGAAGCGCCGCTTCATGCCATGCTTCAGACGATACTCCTGTACAGTCCGCTCGGAGATCTCGATGCCGCGTCGCTTGAGATCACGGACGATGGAAGTGTCGCTATACCCGTATCGGTAGAAGTAGCCTTTGATCAGCTCGACGAAGCTGTTGGTATCAATCTTTGAGTGAAGGGGGGAGTACTCCTGGGCACCCCATTCCGCTAACCTCCTTTTCAGGGTTCTGACGTCGAGTACGTGCCCATCGTCGCGGAGATGGGCACATATAGTGTCAATGGATAGTCCTTCTCGCCGCTGCTCGAGGATCCAGTCCTTGACGCGCTCCAAGTCCTTACGGGGCCTCGGCATTATGCGAGACGCAGATCAGGGGTTCGAGATCGTGGTAGAGGTCGGAGTTCATACCTCCTTCCAAGGCTTCCAGCTGCAATATCCCGCCCCTCTGAATCGGCATTATCGGAGCTTCGGCGCCGATGGAATGGCATCAGCACCGCTTGGTATGGCATCAGCTCTGGTACATTGAAAACAGTGCGCTATCATATCAATACTGTAGCCCCATATAAAAACGCCGAAAGCCTAAGTGCGAAATAGCTCCAGTCATTTTCGTACATGGTTTTGTCACCCATGTGGTAATGTGCGACCGTAGCGGAGCTGGACCAGCACCTCTGCTTCTTTCCTCTTCAGCAGGTCATATAGAGTACGGGTATGCTTGCCAGGTAGTGCCGTGTCTATTATCTTCGAGTATTTCCCGATTCTTCCCGGCGGTGTCGTTGGTTGCCGCTGCTTGGTTATGGCTAGTCTTATCCTCGTGGATCTTGCTTGATACGGCGGTATATCCGGTCTGCATTCAGTTTCAGTGGCCTTCCGGGCTGCTGCTTTGGCTTTTGGTCCTAGTGCGAAGTCTTCCTCTCCTGCTGGAACCCACATCATCTGGAGAGAGTTGCCCTCGTCTTCAAGACGGTTGACATGCTTGTAGATTTGCCGAATGGTCTGTTGACCGGACTGTTGTCGCGGCCGCCGTATGGCTTCTAGTGCGGAGCGGTTGCTCGTCATGACGATGATATTCCGTCGACGGAGTCCGAATGGCATGCATCTCAGGGCCATCTCTATAGCTCCCAGCTCGGCTATGTATGGGTTCAGCTCCTCCCTCGACCCGAGAGTGATGGAGTAGCTGGTCACTACCTCGTCAGCATTGTTGATCGCCGTATCTCGTACGACACCTCCCATGCCTACCATGCCCCTTCTCTGTGAGGAGCAGGTGGCAATGACTATGCCGTCCACCCTATTTGCTGCTTCCACCGCTCTCTCCCGGTCAGGGTCGCACGACACCAGGATACGGTCTCGCCATGGCGGTAGCGCGTATTCTCGAATGATCTCCATTCGTTCAGTGGCTGTCTCCTCTTGTATCTGAGCAATCCTCTGCATCGGCGATACGAATCGGCGACACACTTTCGCCTTCAGCGTCGCCAACGGGTGTGTCCTGGGTGGGGTCCGGAGGTTGATCCAAAACCTTGTTGCTGCTTGCGCATGCCGTTCTTGCACCGGTTGGATGCTAGCTTCGGCCTCTGCCACCGCCGTTGCGACGGTCCGGAAAGCTCCCGTGATCGCCTGTGCTCCGACCATCTGTGCCTTGTCCAGCCAAGCAGCTTCTCTAATGCCACATGAGTGCGCCCACACGCTGGACGCATAGTCCATGGTGGGAGCCACTGTTGCTACGAACCGTTGTCTCGCCGTCCGCGGTGATAGCATCTTCAGTCTTCTCAGACACATAGCAGCCGAGAGCCCCTTTGCGGCAGCTCTAGCTATGTGTTCCTTGTATCGTAGTTTCGCGTCCATGACCACTCCCAGGATCTTGGCGCTCGCCTTGGGCTTGACTACTTTTCCTTTGATCATGAACGGTTTGTCGCTGGTACGCGCGGCGTTTCGCGTGAAATGCACGATGGCCGTTTTGTCTCCGTTGAACGTCGCACCGCTCCGTCTTTCCCAGCCCAGTGCTTCGTCTATAATTGATTGGATGCCGGCTCGATTCTCCTCCGCTGTTGGTCCCACTACCCAGGCTGAGTAGTCGTCCACGAATGCCATCGAACCACCTTTTGCGTTGATTCTTCTCTGCACTAAATCTGCATTGAAGAACAAGAACAACACCGACGACAGCGGTGATCCTTGCGGGAGACCTGCCTGTGGCAACTCCCGTAGCTGTGACGTGTGCCCATTTACCACCACGGTGGCCATTCGTTCAGAGCAAAAGGCGTCAATCCATCTCACCAGTCCACCAGGTATGCCTCTCGCCTTCAGCCTCTCCAGTAGTCGTTCTTTGAACACTCCATTGTAAGCGCCTTTGACGTCGAAACTGATTAGACTGAGCACCCTGCCGGCCCTCCATGCCTTATAGATCTGCTCCTGCAGCAGTATCAGTGCTTGTTCGGCTGACCTTCGCTTCCTTGCCCCGAAGTGGTTTGCGGGCAGCAGTCCATAGCTCTCCACAACATAGGATATCCGCTCTGCAACGACTGCCTCGAGTATCTTGCCCAGTGTTGACAGCAGCGATATCGGTCTCCATGCCTTGGCCACTGTGTAGTCTCCCTTGTCTGCTTTCTTTAGCGGGATGATCTTCGCACTCCTCCATTGGTGGGGTACCACACCATCCCTGAGGGATGAGTCGAAGAGGTGCAAGACGCGGTATCTAACCACTGGCCAAAGCTGTTTCCACACCATTGCTGGCAGACCATCCTCTCCAGGCGCTTTCCAAGGTTTCGCTGCTAGCACTTTTCCTTCAACTTCCTCCATGGTGAGGTCTGGCATGTGCACTTCCCTCCGTTGCGGTCGGTCACCTTCATCTTCAATCCTGGCCGGCAACGGCGGGAAGAACGTGCTAAACAGCTCCTCTGCCTGCTCCACCCTATCTTTCGTGGTGGAACCGTCTTGCCTCTTCAAAGGGGGTACCCTGTTGTTCATGATGTCTTTTCCAGGTTTCAAGTATTTGGCCGCCTTCCATATGTTGACATCTTCTGCCAGGAAATCGTCCCAGTGCAGTTTCTTCTGTTTCCGGATGGCATCATGGTACTCCTTGGATGCTTCCTTGGCCCGTCTTTCCAGGTCGTGCCTCGTCTGACCTGCTCGCCGCTGTACCCTGGCCTGATTCCGCCAGAACGTATACACCTGCCGAAGTCTTGTCAAATCCTTCGTCCACCAGCGCTTCGCGTACGGTACTGGTTGTGCTCGGGGCGTCAGCTCGTGGATCGCCTCGAGGATAACCCTCATTAACTGGTCTGTCTGTTCCTGCACGCCGACAGTCCAGGGAAGCTCTCGGAGATTGTCCTCCACCCTGGTTCTGATTGTTGTCCATGGTGCATTCTTGAACAACAGTCTTTCCGCGGCAATCCGATCAGGCCTCGCGAGATCGAACGTCGTTTGGATCGCCCGGTGGTCCGATCCGTGTTCTGTCGGGTGTATGGAGCACGTCACCATTTCGTCTGCCACTTCCGCCGTCGCCAGCACCAGGTCGATTGTGCTTTCCTTGTCGGGGCCTTGCCATGTCTTTGTGCCTCTCGGGAGAAGGCTGCAAAGACCGTGTTCGTTCATGAGGTCGATGATCGATTCGGCCTCGCTTTGCCTTGCCAATGGCACGTCGTCTCCTCCCCATAGCCGGTCGTGCTGGTTAAAATCTCCTGCCAGTAAGACGTCCACCACCATCCCTGTCCTGCTCCTGAGGTCGAGGATCACCTGGTGCAGGGTATGGCATGTGTGTCGAAGAGTCTGAGGCTTGCCCCCCGGCACGTACACTGACACGACCAACACTATTCGGTCCGGAAGTCGTATGGTTGCTGCTGTCAAGTCCGGGGACTGTATTGGTACTTGCTCGGCCTCCAAATCCCTATTCACCCACAACATGCTCCGGATTGGCCATCTGCCATCTCTCCAAATTGTGGGAACCATTTTGATCCATTTGGGGTGTCCCATGGGGACTGTGAGAAGTTTGCCGTCAATTTTCCGTGCCTGTGGTTCTTGGATCGCTATAACTGCAAAATCTTGGAGTCGCTTATCGTTCATTAGGCTTTCATGTACCATATCCTGTTTTCTCACATTCAGTTGGATTACCTGAAACATCCTACTCATGCCGGGTAGGATAGAATTTCGGGCAGCTTCTGCTGAACGACTCGTGCGGTCCACCACAGGGCACACACTTGGGTACCTGCGTCTGGCACTCACTATGATGATGGCCTTCGGCGGCGCATCTCGCACATACCCGATTCTTGCTGCACGAGAAGGCCTTATGGCCAAGCTCCTGGCAGTTGTAGCATTGTATCGGTCCGGTTCTCCGCTCGAACGCGTTGGTGTATGCCGATTCACCGGCTGCAAGGAAGTAGCGTTCCTGTAGGAGTCTCCTAGCATCGCTGTTTTTGGTAAGGTATGCCACCATGGATCCATACGCCTTTGCGCTGTCCTTTCGGCTCAACCAGGCGATCTTTGCAATTTGGATTTCGTTCTCTTGGCTCAAGGCTTCCATTGCTCCAGGGAGGACCTTGCCTTCCTGGTCAAGGACGGCGGTACGGTTCACATTGTCAACTTTGACGGGGTACAGTTGGTCTCGGAGCACCCTCGTGCCTGGGGCCTTCTTGGCCTCGATGATCATCTTGATCCTCTTCAATTCTTCCTCATTCCTACCGATGATCCTCAGGCGCTTGGTATTTCGTCCATCTCTGGTTACCGCAACACATCGCCAGCTAGGTTGGTCGCTGGATGCTCGCATTTCCTGTTCAATGGTCCTGCGAATGACTGCTGGTGCAGTATCTCCAATATGATCCTCGGGCACCCTAGATGTGTCTACTGTGCAGAACATCGGTTCCGGGGTTGCTGATCGGACCGTGGATGGGCTTTGAGTGGTGATACTAGCAGGCGTCATTCTAGCAGCATCTGCATATGTCTGACCAGGCGACCTTGCTGCATGAGCATTGTTTAAGGTGTCCAGTTGTAGCCGGGTCTGCTCCAACTCGCTGCAAACCTGGGTAAGCTGCTCTCGGACTTGAGATAATTCTTGTGCCATCTGGGCCGTGGTCCTAGTGACTTCTTCAGCCATGCGGTCGCTAAGTTTTGTAAACTCGAGCTGAAACTCTGCCTTCATCGTTGCCATTCTCTTATTGAAGTCTTGTTCTAGGAGTCGTTCCAGACCCTGGATTGCCTCCGTCATGCTGCCAGCTGCCTTAGGCGTGGTCCTTTTCTTAGTTCTGGTGTGACTCAGAGCTTCCTCACTGCTCTCCTCCTCCTGCCATTCCATATCACCATTTTGCTGTTCGGATTCCAATGCCCTCGTCGTTCTGGTCCTTTTACGCAGGGGACGATGATATCCCCCGCCCGGAACATCCGGTTCGCCTTCCATGACGACAATGACGTCTGAAGCGGGGTTCGCAACACCAGACATCCGCCAAAGGCCTGAATCTCCGCCAAGCGGTTACCGGGTATTTCAAAAGTTATAAAGAAGATAAATAATGAGATTTCGAGAAGTGTCGACTCCCAAAGGGCGAAATCCTCAATGTGTCCAGTTCCGGATTCGGTCCCGGAGGTCTCTGGAGCTTGACAAGTTGTGGCCAACAATTGAAGGCTTACATAATACTCACGCCTACGCGTGACCACGTAAAATCGCGCCTAGGCGTGAACCTATGGGGCGCCGGTTGAGGTTGCTTGATTACGTAACAAGCAACCACGAGTAAGGCCTCCCCCGACCAACCAAAAGCAAGCCTTTTTGGCTTACTCGAGTCAACTTCAAGTTACTCGACTAGGTTACCGAATCGGGTAAGCTGCCAAGGGTGTCTAACCTTAAGAGGGCAAGCTATACCAGCGGCGCACCCTGATTGGTCCATTCTTTGCATGAAATGAGTTCGCCCAGAAGGATCTCCTTTTCTTTCTCAAAACTTTCCGCAAAGCCAAGGTTGCCGATTTGGCCCAGTGATCCTACCATCTTATATATGTCTTCGCATCCATTCTTCAGGTCTCATGGAAGGCTCGAAGAAACCACCCCTCCTAGGACTTCTTCTGAGTCGCTCGGTCCCTCCCGGTCGAGCACTCCTGGCTCCGCCTCAAGTCGAACACCCTGACGTGGTGTCGACATACTATTCCCATGCTATCGACGCTGCTCGCCTCAAGCTTGAAGAGTATTTTGGCCTCACAGATGCAACTCCTGCATACCGATGTGCGGTTGCCTTGCATCCAGCGAATAAGTTTACATACTTTGAGGTTGAATGGAGCCACAACAAGCAATGGATAAGTGCGGTAAAGAGGGTGGTACAGGAGGTGTTCGCACAGTACGAGGCAGCGGCAGCAGACGCTGACCCCAAAGACGGAGCGAGACAGAATAAGGAGCTGGAAGAGTTGGACGAAGAGGTTCTTATGGACTGCAACACGACACTTGATCCAATTCAGCAAGCTCGTAAGCGACGCCAGAGGCTCGCTGCTGCTGTGGGGTCGGCCGCACGAACAAAGAAGCGGGCAAGGCTGACGTCTTAACTGGATGAGTTCATGGCTAGGACAAATAAGGCAGACTTAGACGTTGAGGATCCTCTGGAATGGTGGGTTCGTCATGCATCCGACTACCCCGTGCTGTCCAGGATGGCGTTTGACTTGTTCAGTTGTCCAGCAATGAGCGCGGAGTGCGAGCGTGTCTTTTCACAGACGAAGAAGGTGATTACAGATGAACGGAACCGGCTCAGTTCGGACACTGTGGCGGCGATAGAATGCCAGAAGCACCTGCTTCGAAGCGGCATGTTAACACAGATCTACGGGCAGCAGTAGAAAGAGAAAGCATAAGGTAGACGGTATTCGGTCGAGTAATGTCAACCAACCAAGTAAAGTAAGGCACTTTCGTCGAGTAAACCAAGTCAAGCAAGTGGGTATCACCAACCAAGTCAAGTAAGGGGTCCGATTTTTGCTTTACTTGGTTGATGGACACACTGGCCGAGGGGGGAAATAAGCTTGGTTAGTACCTGTCAGATACGTCAGAGGCGAAAGTTGCCATCTATCGCCACCTATTGCCACGAGGCTTAGCAATCAGCTTCTAGCTGATTCTATACAGAAGAGAAAGGGTATATAAAGCTTGCCCTAAAACCTCAAGAGATAAAGAGAGAATACAAAAAGAATTTTCACCCTAATATTTGACAGTACCGTAACATAAACATAAACCAGTCCCAACCCAGGTTTATTAGTTAGCTAACCCGTACCGTCACAGGCCCAGCGTCTGTTCACACAAAACATTCGGGGTCGACGTCGGGGCTGACCACCCCAGATCCGTCCTGGCAAAAGCCGCCGCCATCACAAAAGCCCGCACCGCCGGCACAAGGCCCGCCTTGGTTGATATTACCCCCATTGTCACCACCGTTGCCACCATTGCCATCATTGCTATCATTGTCACCGTTAGCATTATTTCCTGCTCCACCTCGTCCACCTCCACCGCCCCTAGTAGCGCCTCCACCAACACATTCAGGGTCAACGTTGGGGCTGACCACCCCGGACCCGTCCTGGCAACGGCCACTGCCATCGCAAAAGCCTGCACCACCGGCACAGGACTGTGCGGTTACTGCCGAAGTGTAAGCCTCAGAATGAGAAATCAAGGGAGCAGGGTTGACGGAAACATACCAAGGCTGGCCAAGACGGCGAAGACGGAGATTGACAACTTCATGGTGAGAGAATTTGGTGATGGGCTAGTCTTTCCGGTAGGTTAGACGTACACGTAAAAACGTAATTGATATGATGGGCGAGTGAACGTAAGGAGGACTGTAAAAAGCGATAGCGAGCTAGCCGTACCAGACGAATTAGCGGATTAGAGAGTATGGGCGATGAGAAGCGATGAGAATGTAGTGACTTAGAAGCACTCAATAGGTATGCGAGAACGATGACTGATATTTATTATGGGACGATAGACTGTTATCGCAACATAAAAGACAGGGGGTACTTAGCTTCGTCTCCCATATGTCATCGAGGGGTTTCTATGAGACAAACTTCCGGCAGCTTCGACACACGTAGTGAAACCTGAATATGTAACTCTAACTCAGTCTCTATTTATGGATAATGTTTCAAGCTATCTACTTTAGTCTACTTCCTGCTTTCTCTATGAGAGTATGCAAGGTGACTCTGATAATTAATGAATAATGCTAAGGACAGTAACGTACATGATAAGCGAGCGACTCAGAGAAGCGAGCGACTCACTAAACCACACCCTCGTCAGTAAATATCATAATAAAACAATCACAACGCCCAAAATCAATTAAAATCAATCACTATACTCTTCTTTAGATGCCTCTACATATATTTTACATGTGCGCCGGAGTCGTGTTTTTTTTTGCCCTGCGCCGCCGGCTAAGTGTCGCATTTGCCTCCCGAAGGTCCTTGTTCTCAGCCTTCAATAATGCCATCTGGTGCATTATTCCTCGCGCCTCCTTCGCAAATTGATCTATAGAGCTAGAATAGCTATTGGAGAGCTGCCTGATAACAGCTGATTCGAGTTTTAATAATATCGGTTTGTGAAGTAGCCTCAATTGGGTTGTTCGGAGTCTTTGGAACTTGAAATACTGGAAAGAATTCGGCCTTTGTAATACGGGTAATTCGGGCCTTCATCATATCCTCAATTTGTCGACTGTAGGCCTGCTTGAGCGGGCCAAAGCAGCCAACATCAAGTGGCTGGAGGATATGAGATGAATGCGGCGGCATACAGAGAGTAAAATCTTATTCTCCTTGCAGAAGAGCTCGAATCCAGTTGAATAATGACTTCATGTCCATCTAGGATAAGGAGACGATAAGAGCCAGAAGAATGCGACTTTGAGTGCTTATCGAAGTGCTGGATCCATTCTAGGTCTCTCTCATTTATTGTCCAGTCGTTATCTGAAGTTGCAATAACCCAGTCTTGCAGGAAGGACCTTTCATCATACCAGGCTGCTTGGTGATATTGACCTGCAACAATGACGAACGGCGGGATCGCCCACCCCTTTGGAATTAACGCCCTGGATTACAGTAACCCACTTCCTATTTCCTGGTTGGGCCATTTTCGGTCTTCCACGTCGTTCGGCGCTCTATACGGTATCGAAACAAGCTTTTGCCCCTGAACCTAGGTCTCAACACTCCATCGATAACCGATGTTGGAGTCGAGGTGGGTGGGCCACATTTCAGAGGCCCATCGGCCAAAGCATAAGATAGATTAAACTTTCGCTTTAGCCATTTCAAGCTTTTGGTATCCACTTTGAAAGGTAGGGTATCCGGAGACGCTCAATTTAACCCGAGAGTTGCCGGGTGGAAACGATGGCGTGACTTGATTCGTCGCGCGAGGGTGGCCGCGACACGTGAATTGGTTAGATTCCTCGTTAAGAGCCCGCTTCAGTAGCGAGAAGGTTCCCAAGTTCTGGGATGTGTAATGGAGAAAAGCCCTTTGGCGGATGATAGGGGGTTGGGGAACCAGGGAATCTTCCTAGCTGAAGTTTATTTTCGATATCCTTATCCACTTACGTAGCAACCACCGACGGCGCTTCAAGTAAAATCTGTGGGCTAAAGTACCCCGCACTTTAGATAACAATCAATGACTGACTACTGCTACTGGTAAGGAGGCATAAGCAACAAGCGGACATAGTATGGGCTGAAGGAGACAAGGACACAATTTGGGCAAAGTATGGATATATTAGTAAATGTGACCTTTCGGTTTAAGCCGCCGGGCGTAATATAAATTGACGGACTACTGCTGCTCATCATTTTCGCTTTACTGACAAAGCACGCTCAGTGCGACACTATGGGATAATTTGCGTACCGTGGTCCAGACCGGTCGCCAGATACACACCCCGCCAGTTGCCTTTGCCGTCTTGGAAGAGATCTACGTGACCTATTGGATTGGGTAACATTGACGAGCGGACACCTCGCGTCCTTTCCTCCCAGCCGCTACCTCTACGGCCCTTGTCTCCCTTGCATCTCTACGACGCCAACGGTGACTCAAGCTTATCGCGCTATGATTGCAAGACTTCATGCAGCAAGTTTGCAGTCGTTCCTTCCGTGTCTGTTTTACATTCGCTCGGTGGAACTTTTGCCGAGCCTTGGTTGCGTGCCGCCATGTTGTGGAGCCCTCGACAAGCTCACCCCCCTCCCTTCCCGCGGCTCACGACGCCCTTCCCGCGGCTCACAACGCCCTTCCCGCGGCTCACAACGCCCTTCCCGCGGCTCACAACGCCCTTCCCGCGGCTCACAACGCCCTTCCCGCGGCTCACAACGCCCTTCCCGCGGCTCACAACGCCCTACTACTCGAAAATGAACAGAGGTGAGATGCGATTGCTGTTAAACTGGCTCAGAAGGTTAGCGTGTCTATTATCTTAACTGGCTTATTATCAGCTTGGGAGTTTGAGGTGTATGATTGAAGACTTTTAACTCTTCCTAGTTGAGTTGATAAAAGACCGAATATATCTTGGACGCAAATCCAATACAGTAAGAAGCACTTACTATTGAACCTCTAATATAGGGCTGGGAAGTCTTAGAAAGGTTATATAAGCTATCGGTAATTTATTCTATAGAAAGGTACTAACTTAGAGGTAGAGTTTGATTTAGTATATTCTTTTCTATAGTCTAGACTGTGATAGCCCATAGTGAAAGAAGATATCAGATTGGAACAGAGAAGCTTCTTATAATAAAGAACAGATACCAGAGGACGACAGGTACTGTGCTACCTTAGCAGGTGATCAGGTCATCAACATCAAGGCGTGCAGACTGAGAAAAGGCATCGTAATGGTAGGAGGGTGCTGAGGGCCTCGTAGCAAAAGGTAGTGTTTCCGTGGTGCTTCGGAGACCTCCGCTTGTACCGCCACCCGAAACAGTCCCAACAACGCTCCTCAGGGGCGCAACACTTGTACAGTGGCTGCGAATGGTTCTAGATTTCAAGCCCTTCACCTAGCTCATAGCTGCGGCGCAGAGTTGACGCCCCTGCATTCGAACACCACCTTGGGTGAAACTGCGCTAAGTAATGATCGCAGGGGGGGCAACTCCATTTGAACCACCATACGTCAACTCCATTTGGATCCCAGTATATAAAATTACAAAGAAAATAAAAGTAAGATGTCAATACATATGCAACTCAGAATATCCAGTTTCTACTTATATGCTAGCATATTTGATCGTGAAGTGGGCAGTTTGAATATCAAGTGAAATTTTGAATCTTTACCGTATTCGGTTACATCTACTGCTATCCGATGCAGCTACAGTCCGGGCATTGCCTTCTCAGCTGAAACTGTCTTCTCAGCGGCACATCCGACTCTCTTGACACACCGACGTAGTAGTGAGTCGCGTATATCCTGGTACTCAGAAGTGTTGAAAAAAGCAGGTGTCTCGTTGTTGTTCAGTGTCCATTCCATCTTCTGAGAAACCTTGGCCTTTGTAAAGCAGTCAGAATACACCACAATGGCAAATGATGAGTGTCGACAATGCACTTACTTTCATGGGTTTGGGATCTCGGGGCTGATTAATGGTAATTGAAATCGTGGACTTTACCTTAATGCCCTTGCGAGACGTTGCGGCAGACATTGTGTAAGTAAAGGGATAGCGATGCATCGCTAGATGGGACTGAAAGGCAAGGCAACTGTCTGCCTTGCCTGGTCTATATATCGAGTAAACGGGGATCCAACGCATGCTGTTCCTAGCCATCTATCCACCCATCCATCCATCCATCCATCCATCCACCCATACACACATCTGGTGGCGGAGGGTCCGGGGTTACAATCCTAACCACGAGGTTGGCGGTATCTGACGCCAAATACCGGGCGGTGAGCGGGTTCTAACTTCTGCCCATGCAAAAGCCTGAGGGCCAAGAACAGGAGTGCCAGATACCTGCCGCCATATACCGTGAGAACCTCATCGTCGCCATTTCCCCCTTTTCCAGTCGCTGCAACGTCACAGAAAGCAGACAATTCCCTGGCGCGTAACACTTGGCGTGTTTGTGGCAGGTTTCATCGCGGCACGGGCAGCATTGCGCGTGTGGTTCCTTACTCCAACTTCAGCCCAAGCCATTCGAAGGGCCTGACTCACACTCAGGTCGCCGGACGTAGGTGCCGAGGGGGTTTCGCCCCCCTGGATGGCTGCCCACGGAGACCCGCGGAGACTGTATCCTGGCTCGAGAGGACGGATGCGCATGTCGGTCAGCCTAGAGGCGGGAAATGCATGCCCGTTGCGGCTGGCTTAAGGTGCAAACTCAAATTACACGACCGTACGGCCCCGTACCGGATACGGGGCCGGCACCGTTTCAGGTGAAATCGGTGAAGGGAGAAACGCTTTGCAGCGAGTCAAGGTGAAAGATTGGGAGATATATCGGGAATGAAGATTCTCACTTCGCGGTCGAGAGGGAAGGTAGAACTAATGTTTGTACAGATGGAGGTGTTTTTGCTAAACGGAGGGACTGGAAATGGGGCTTCAGGACGCTCGCTCTATAACCTGAAATTGACCTCCGCAGTTGTACGATACATGCACGATCAGGGAAAGGGGCTTCCGCTCTGACAAAGCACCAGTCATCCAAGGCCTCGATCCGCAAATGTGATTAGCGCAACGTAGAGTTCAATGTCAAATTCGATGTCATGGCCAGAAGCCGAGGGGAGAGCATTTTAGCTGAGCAGACTGGACGGCCATTTGATGATTCGAGCTTGACAGCCCAAAAGCCCGGCCATGTTCCGTGTGGCAACAGAGTTTGAGTTCGGAATGGGGACGATTACTACGCTGATTAATCAGTCCCTGATAGGATGGACGTTCCACGTCGAGAGTGTAACATTCGCCCGGAACCCGGGAAGGTCCCCGCCATCTTCATCAGTCATGAATCTTCTCTTCAAGTCTATAGCAAATGGGCTGCGACCATTGATTTATCAGACAGCCTTGTCGGGGGGGCATGATCTCCTCGAATTCTCGGGCGTCCAGATTTCCGAAAATCTCTTGCGACATATTATTATGGAGAATGATAAACGAATCACTGAGCAGGCGCTGAGGGGAGGGAACTAGTAAGGCTTTCGAAGCTTCATACTCTGTCAGCAATGGATCCTTGCGTATGATGGCTGCTTTTCTTAGCGAGGCAAATAAGTTTAGCATCTCCTGCTCAGCACCCAGGACTACTGGGGTTATTTTAGGAGAATTGCCGGATGTCACGATAATCCCGATGCGAACAAGGCTGCGTCACATTCCGGCGTTATGTTCGGGCACGGAGCATTCTCCGGCTCCACTCTCGCCACTTGCTGACCCGCGACTCGCCGAGCATGAGCCGGACAACTGGACGCAACCGACAGCCCGGAGAAAGAGTCGCCTTTACGAGTCATTTCGGGATTTAATCATAGCGTATTAAGGACAGGAATTTCTGCCGCATGCATTGGAGAACGATGTTCGGCAGTTTTCGACAGCCGGACTCTTTTAGGCAGATTACAGTGCCGTCCCAAAACTCTTCAAGCCTCTCCATGCTTGGCACCCACTTCTCGACAGGGGGTCTGGCTGCACTGTAGCGACCCGTTTTGGTGCAAGGAAACGGAACCGAGACGTTGCATAGAATGGAGATAGGCACGGCGGAAACCTGGCTCTCCGAGCTATCGGGATGCAGAAGGTATGAGGGACCTGGTTCTACTATGCTGCCGGAAATCATCGAGTCATGAACCGAATAGGGTTGTGGGCCTGGGATAAAACCACTGACGAAGCTCGGGTTGAGGCTCGGATAAAGCCCTGTCTGTGAGCACCTCGCTGAATTCTGAAGCAGGACTAGTCCCTCTTCCAACACCTTGTTCTGCTGGGCGAGCTCTCCAATCTCTCGTTCAAGTCTCTCAATGTGTTGTTTTGTTTTGGCTCGAGTGGCTCTTTGTGCTTCCCTGTCGCGGACTCTCTTGCGTTCTAGTTGCGAAGGTGTTAAGGTGGAGACGCTCCTCCTGCCAATATAATCAGATGTTAGCTGGCTCGGATCCTTTCGGAGAACTGTAACGGGTCAGGCCCACTTGGCTGGCGGCTCTGCCGCCAAGCCCGAATTCTTCTCCACAGCGCCATCGAGTTGATTCTCGAATCTTCTATATTAAAGAAGATATAACGCGTCTTCACGCACCCAGTTTGTATTTAGATTCTTTCCTTTCTTCATCTTGAAAGTAAACAGCATAGGGACTAGTTAGTTGAATCAACTCACTAGAGGCCTTTCACAAGAACGTGGGAACAAGAAAGAGTGGATGGCCCCGCAAAACGCGTGACGGAGGCTCAGTGCCATCTCCAAGCATACCTACCCTTCCTCTTGGTTACG
Source organism: Ilyonectria destructans (assembly GCA_020740775.1). Classification (NCBI taxonomy): domain Eukaryota; kingdom Fungi; phylum Ascomycota; class Sordariomycetes; order Hypocreales; family Nectriaceae; genus Ilyonectria; species Ilyonectria destructans. The sequence continues at coordinate 728,260 of JAHEWK010000021.1, forward strand.
CCATTGGTCGCGGGGACGCCGGTGCAGGTTATGGCAGTGGGCTCTTCTGGGGGAGTGAGCGCCATGCTTGATGGGTTGAACTCGTATAAGAAAATCTCTTGGATTGCATACCGTGTATTGACTGGAGGCGAGGGACTAGGCACTTTATGACTTGCTGCGGAGACTCCCTCACCTGAGAATGGAAGTTCATAGTGAGTATGTATTGGGAGATCACGTAGCTCAGGGTCTGTAAATCACACTTAACTTTGATATTTCCCCTTGCCAAACCTCTCCCCTCTCCCTTCTCCCCGGCAGGCGCTGAGTGGAAACTCTGTCCCTGTCTCAGCCATTCGACGGTGGGGTTACATCAAGGCAACTTTGAGCGTCTCAGGGCCGCCGAATCCTACTAAGGGGGTCTCGTCATTTCACTTCAGCTCAACCCCCCGTTCGTCCCTCACGGGGGGGTCGTTGACTAGATAAAAAGTCAGCGACTCAATAAATACCTAAAAAATATGTGTATTTCCTAGTAAATTTAGGTACCTTCTCCAACATAACGGATTTCAGAAAATTTCCCCGCAAAGATACATAACCTATACTGAATTTTTGGTGCAAGTCAAGGTATCTAAATTTATTGAGTCGACGACTTTTTATCTAGTCAACGACCCCCCCGTGAGGGACGAACGGGGGGTTGAGCTGAAGTGAAATGACGAGACCCCCTTAGTACTTAGACTCTTGCTGAGGGTACAGAAAAGATTTGCTTGTTACCGGTAGGAAGTTACGTCATTGCCCCACCCCGCTAACCCTCAGTTCGAGGCTATGGAACCTCCGCCGCTCCGCTAGATCTCCGCCGGCAAGTTCTAGTGGGCACAACACTAAGTCCATTCCCGCACGAAAGTTAGGACCTTGTCCGGCCAGGATCATGTGAAAAAGGTTAAATTGTGACGGTTCGGTTCGGAAGAGGGTTTGATTACGGGTCTGCTGGTCGACTAGCCTTCGGCACTCGTTCCGCAACCATAGGGTATAATAGTCCTGTTCTCGGATGCGGTGGACACTAGAACTTCCCCGGAAAGCTCGCGCTCGTGGCGTGGAAGTACTAGCTCCGGGGCGCGGGACGCACGGGTGCCGAATCCGTGGTTGATACTGTAGGGCCGTGATTTGTAAGTTAGTGTCGATATATGTAACGTACTTCAGGCGCAGACAAGTGAGTGGCGCACCTGACTGCAACCCAGTGACGAGTCGCGTTCGAGGTCCGAGCTGCCGAAAGCCGAAAGCCGGATAGTCGAAGCGATTACCCGTTGGTATTGTGGGGCAAGCCGCCTACCAACCTCGTCCCGAGGTTGGTCTGAAAAACCTGTGTCAGCCGGTTTAATCTGTGTCACCCATTTTGGTGTAAAATGCCCGTTTTTTTTTTCGTTTTTAACCCTAACGTACTTGATAAGCAGAACTTATCGTAGGGTCGTTTTGCGGAGTACCTAATTTCGGGAAATCGTATGCGATTACACAACTACCATCTGATAAGTGCCCGGCGCTGCAGATGCCAACAGCCAGCGGCCTAATCGAGGCCGTTCTGGAGCCTAGGCCCGCCAGCCTTTGATGTCCATGGCCTTCGTCCTGGGGGTATATGCCATGCCTGCCGAGTCCGTCCCATCCATTCCCATTCCTCAACTGCTCTTTCAAGGACAAAGCCACCAAGAACGAGACTTACTGTCAAGCCAACGCCAACCCAAGCTCTCCGTCGTATACGTCAATGTCGACTTGCGTCCGCAAATATACCACCACCGGAGCAAGTCTGCCGGCTCCATCTCCAGGACAAGCCGGCTGCAATAAACCTCTTGACTCAGCGGTTATTGCTAATCACCACTGCGTTCTCATTGAGCGCCTTGCGTTTCTTCACACCGCCCTCATCATTCCTATCCTCCCGATTCTCAAGCGTGTCCATTCGATCCGAGAGCACCCTCATTTGGCTACTAAGACTAGCTCCTGTTGGGATTGTCGCGTTGATATGCGTTACAATCTCATTGTACATCCGTCTCGTGTTGAACGTGTTCATCCATGAGCTGAGGTGCACAAGCTGCATCTGGTGACCTTCGTATCCTCTTCTGAGCTCGTTGCGAAGCTCTTCCACCTGGTTGTTTAGGGTTGAGAGAGTATTTCTATGCCCCTCGACTTCCCTGCCATGCTCATGAATTTGGTTTTTGACGTAATGCTTCCATGCTTCCTGGTCCGTCTTGACCTCATCAACTGCTTTCCGAAATGACGAGGCATTGTCGGTAGACGCCCTGGCCCCATCAACTGCTTTTTGGAGTGAAGAGATACTGTCAGCTAGAGTACTGACTTTGCCATCAATTTCCATTCTAGCCTGTCTCTCTCGGTCGAGGAATTCGCCCAATCGATCAGCGACAACACTCAAGCGATCGCCGAATATCTCTTGCAGTTTATTCGCTGCGCTGACGAGCTCCGGCTTCAAGATCTCGCGCACTTTGTCCTCTGTCATCGCATTCGGTCCAGCACCACCAGTGTCCTGCTTGAGCAGCGATTCCACTGCGTTGGCTAGTTCCGGCCTCAAAATCTCACGCACGGTTTCCTCTGACATAGGATTCGGCCCAGTGCTAACCATTTCCTTCTTGGACAATTTTTCCACCGCGCTGGCGAGTTCCGGCTTCAAAATCTCGCGCACTTTTTCCTCCGTCATGCCATACGACTCGGTGCTAGCAGTGTGCTGCTGGAGCAGCTTATCTACTGCGTCGGCAAGTTCGGGCCTCAAGATCTCGCGAACCTTTTCCTCCGTCATCGGGTTCCGGTCACTCAATTTCTCCACTGCGTTGGCGAGTTCCGACTTCAACATCTCATACACCTTTTCGTCGGTGATAGGATTGCGGTCGGCGCTAGCATTGTCCTCATCCAAGCGTTTCTGAATTGCTGAGACATCGTCAAGCAGTTGCTTTATCTTGTCAAGAGGATTTTCTGACACAAGTGACTGTAATGCGGAAATCTGTGCCGTCAGAGTGTCTAGCGTGGTCGTTTGATTTGAGATGCGCTTTCCGTGATCCGAAACTGAGGAATTCAATCCTGATATATCAGGAATGTTCTTTGCCAGCCTAAGACTAGATTCTCTCAATTCCTCAAGTTGATTTGGTAGTTCCTCTTTAAACTCGGCAATACCCATGAGCGCAGAGCCTATTCGGCTGTAGACAGCATCGATCTTGTCGTTTTGTTGTTCGATAGCTTCGTTGAATTGAGCATCAGACACATTGGGCTCGGACTCAGGTTGATGCTTAGACTCAGGTCGATGCTCAGACTTAGTCTGATGCTCGGTCGCCATGTCTGCGAGTTGTCTATTAACGCGCTCGCACATTGCCGTTACTCGCAAGTTCACGGCAGCGACGCCGCCATCTGTTTTGCGCTCGAATTGGTCGAACTTCCCTTCCAACTGCTGAAGTTTCTCGGTCATTTCATCGTGACTCTTTCTCAGTTCTTGGTTCTCAGACTCAAGACGTTTCTTCTCATTGCCGGTGACTTCAAACTGACTCTTCAGCTCCTGCAAGTCATTCTCAAACTTGCGTTTGAGTTCATTGAGCTTATTATCTAGCTGAAAATTGACCAATTCGGAGGTTGATGTTTCCAACTGCATCGGCCGTTTCTCTAAGTCCGGGAGCTGGCTGTTGGTTGGCTCGCTCCTTGTTGAGTCTCTCCTGGTTGACTCGCTGCCAGTTGGCTCCACTTGGCCAGCTAGACTTGATAGTATCTGGTTTGTGGAGAGATGACCAAACTGGGACTGTAGCTTTTCATCTACTGTCCTGATCGATTAGTTGCACGTGGCTAGATCATTCGCGGCTGTCTTTATCTGGTCCTGGAACATGTCCGTGGCGGACGGAAAGTCCACTTGTTTAATACCCGACCGTGCATGGTCGGCTCGCAGCTTCGCTAGTCTCTTTTCTGCCACTTCTCTCTTCTGCATCCAAGACACCTTCTCGCATATGAGGTTCGTTAGAGAGTTGATACTGGCATCTCTGGCAGTGGGTGGTGCGTCCGTGTCCGCCTGGGGCGTGTTCTGTATTCCCGGTGCTGTTGATTCTCAGTTATTGGATATTCTTGCATGCGGATACTACTACCCACCCTGTCCCGAAGCCTTGCCAGGCTTTGTGGGCGTTCCCATTAGGGGGGATCTATAGGATGGCTCCCGCGGTGGAATCGGGGGGATGTCCCTGTCCCTATCTCTATCTCGCGGGCGACCTGGATCATTCCGATAGTCTGAGCCCCGACGGGGATATGTATTCGATAGGGAGCCACGGTTTTGAATTGGACTGCGGTCGGAGTAGGGTCGGTCGCGGTTGTCGCGGCGTTCTCGAGGGTCGTGGCGGTCGTGACGGTCGTGACGGTCGTGACGGTCGTGGTGGTAGAAATCTGAACCTCGACGATTAAGGTTGGAGCGCCTATTCGGGCCTGCCATCATGGCACTGACAGCACAGGCGAGCGCGAAAGCATGCGCGAGTGAGGGGTGCTGTGAGACAAGGTATGGAGTAGCAGACCAGCCCTGGGTTCAATGCCATCAAGAGTGCGCGCGCAAGGGAGGGAGGAACCAGTTGCTTGTCTCGGGCCTAAGACCCTAAGACTGTTGTCCCCTCGGGCGCGACCGAGCGGCCTCGCTCAACTGCCTCAGACCAGGGAAAAGCCTGCGATGTATGCGGTAGAAGCGACGGAAGGAGGCAAGTGCAGAACGCGTGTTTAGCAGGAAGCCCGGTGGCAGAGGGATGGGAGGGGATTGAAAGGAGAGAAAAGCAGCGCGTGGACGATGACACGCGGAGCGTGTGGTAGGCGTTTGCAGATGGAAGAGGAGCTGTCACTAGCCGTGCACCTGCTGAACAGTGCCCGTCTGCCTGTGCACCTGTCAGGCAGCTGCAAACGAAACCCAAAAAATGGATCTTGATCGATGGAGAGTGAATCACCAACAAGGGAAGGCGGTAAGACGGATGTTGGTCAGCAACGTGGCAAGGAAGGGTCCATTATTCCGCCCCGCCATCCCAGCCAACCAAGCTAAACTCAGAGCTTCGTTTCACCAGTCTCTGCAACACCAGATCTCCCGCTGCACGCACTTGTTCGTCCAGCATGATGACCGTCGTGAACCTTTTACACAGCGCGTGCGCCTTGTCATGCTGGTGCCGTTGCTCGGCCTTCAACGAGTTGTCTTCGTGCCACGAGACGGCCGCGCTGGGGAGGAGGATAGACCGCTCTTGAACCGGACGAAACTGGTGGAAGTCTCCACAGAAGAGAACGATGGGAATCCCCCCGAAATCTTGCCGCGATCCGCGACCCGAGCATGCTCACCTCGTCGATGACTAGCACGTCCTTGTCCTGCCAGTCCATTCGCGACTGGCCGTGGACAAATCGCCCCGCCTGTTTCGGCAGCCGGACTCCGTCCAAATCTTTCGCCTTGTCTACGCCTGTACCCTGGTCCTTCGAGAACCCGCACGCGGAGTGGATCGTGGTGCCGTTGATCCGTGCGGCGGCCGTCCCAGACGTCGCCGTGATCAGCAGACGATTCGAGACGCCCTTCTTGGTGAAAAGCTCGATGAGTGCATCGATGAGACTTGCCAGTTCCACCCTCGCCGCCGACATCTAGCGTATATTTCGTACTCCAGTGCCAGCCGCAGATACGAAAAATACGTTGATAACAAACTGACCCGAACCTATGGCTACTATCGATCACTTCATGCCTCCAACAGTTTGCTATACCGCTTCCCAATTGTAGACGGACAAGCTCCCAGAGAGCCAATAAGTGTCGGCCTATTTGCAGCCCCATACAAATCACCAAAAGGTCTCTCATTTGTCCACCCAGCTGCCAAGCTTGATGCCGCCTGTTGACGCTCTATTGTGGCATGACAACGCCAAGTCGCTGGCCATGATGATGAAGTTCGCCGTCATCTGTCGTATCAACTGTCACACGGAGCCTCTAGATCCGATCATGCGGATGCTCTAGGTCCGGCCTCAGAAGGCCGGAATCCGGTCTCAAGACCGTCAGACTATCATGACTGTTTCAGGGACCTCACAACAGCCCCTCTAGCAACAAGACCTCTCTGTGCATAAAGGAGCCTCTCTTGTGCATAAAGGAGCTGTCATGAGCCCTCAATTAGATAGAAATCAAGAGCTTCTATGAGTCTCAAGCTATCACCAAGTGACACCAACGACCGCTGGTGGTGGGGCATGCCAAATCACACCACTGCAGCATCTTGACGTCGGCTCAAGGAGCCGTCAAGGTCAAACAACGGTGACGACGAGTGACACCAGCAGCGATGCAGGGCTGCGGTAGGGAAGCAAGTACAAGCCGTCCTTCGTATCCAGCTGCCCTTTCGCTTGGAAGATTGGGGTGACGGCATTTGTTGTGGTAATCTGGAGCGGACGGCCGCGTCACCACTCAAACCATCTTCACATGCCAATAATTGCGAATATCCGGTCGGAAAGTTCCGAGCCACGCAGCGGCAATTTCATCCAATAGACTTGTAGTTTGATGATTTAACTTTTGTTGAGTTGCGAAAAAGGGTGCCATATCATTGTAACTTTGGTTGCGACCTAAGTTCTGTTCTACGATCACGCATTGTTACAAGGGGGTGTCCGTCTGCAACCAATGGGCCCCTTGGCAGTGCTGTTAGGTGTGACCAGGATACTTTCCAGGGGCATACTGGAGGTCACCTTGGTGCAAAACAAGGAAACGTGCGAATGGGTTTGCTTTTTTACTTTATTTGATACATTCTAAAAACGATAAAAAAAAAAGCAGGACATTTTGCTTAAACTATATTCTAAATCAGAAGGACGAATTAGACGGGCCTAAAGCTAGATATCTAGATGCCGAATCCGGAGCATCTGGCTGCTTGGAGCGATTGGAATCATATCATCTTTTGCGGAAATTTTCAGCAATTAAATCTGTAAGTTTGAGCACCAAACCAAGAGGCATTAGAGTTTACTCGTCCCATAGCTGATATTCCAAGTGGCCGCTAGAAAAGCGTGTTCCAAGTCGTTCGGGACAGTGGGGTTAGGGAGCTGATCCTCCCGGCGTGAGGGGTTCTATGCCTGGACTTGTCGAACCCCGGAGCTTCCCGAGACCGAAACCAACCATATATTATAAAGCTTCTTATGGTGGTCTACTGTAAAACCTTGAGTTCTCAACAACTTGTTTTTCCTTTCTTGCTCAACCACACACTTACAAGACAATGGGTCGCGCGTCTGACTTTGACCCAGACAGGGACATTCCGTCCCTTGAGGGCAAGGTGATTCTTATCACTGGCGGCAGCATTGGCCTTGGGAGAGAGAGCGCCTTGGCTCTCTCGAAACACAAGCCATCCCAGCTTTGGATTGCAACCCACGACACCCAAAAGGGAGACGTAACGATTGCCGACATTCAAAAACAAGCTCCTGACGTCTCCGTCTACTTCTTGGAATTCGACCTCAGCTCTTTTGATTCGATTAAGAAAGCGGCAAGGACCTTCCTCGCCTCTGTCTCTGTGACGGTACAAGAGCACGAACGAGGTCGGTGCGACTTGGGTAAAATGATTGTTTACAAGGAGAGAAAGAGATTCCTAAGGAAAGCTCTGACTTAAGCTATTTACACAATATTCATAAAGTGAGACTATTCATAAAGTATGAAAGTCACATGATCGTTCCCTCACAGTCTCCCGCCTTGACCTCCTCCTACTCAACGCCGGCATCATGGCTGTTCCACCCGGGCTTACCAAAGAAGGATACGAAATCCAGTTTGGGACCAATCATGTCGGACATGCCTTGTTTCTCAAGTTTCTTACGCCTCTCCTGATCGACACCGCCACCAACCATTCATCGGCACCCGAGGTCCGGGTTGTCTTCCTGAGCTCGTTGGCACACAAATTCACTGTGTCAAGCGGTATCGACTTCAACACCGTCAAGACCAAGGCCGAGGGCATATCTACGATCCGCAGGTATGGGCAAAGCAAGTTGGCGAATGCAGTGTACGCTCGGGAGTTGGCGAGGAGGTATCCACAGTTCACCACAGTAGCGGTTCACCCTGGAGCTGTTAAGACAGACCTCAATCAGTCTAACGGCGGGAGCATCGTACTTCGCTTATTCCAAGCGTTTGTGGTCCCGATCATGGGCGTAACTCCCCAGGAAGGCGCTAGGAACCAGCTCTGGGCCGCAAGCGCAAAGGAAGTAGTGAGTGGAGTGTATTATGTGCCTGTTGGAGTGGCTGGAAAAGGAAGTGCTTTTTTAAAGAGTGAGGAGTTCGGGAAAAGGCTCTGGGAATGGACGGAGAAGGAGTTACAGGGACACAGCGCATAATGTAGTCTTCAAGTCCAGTCAATAATCTCGCGCTCTCTTTGTTTTACGTCTTTTATCCTAAATACAATGCCTACGCGCATTTAAGAAAGATCCAGGTTCATTTCTCAGGCCCGATGTGCGAGAGATGAGGGGTTGTCAGCGCCATCGATACGGACATCATCCTCTAACGTGACACCAACCATGGTTATGCAATTCGGAGTATGCAACCAACCAACTGCCAATCAGTGAATTTCATGCTCTTGGACATGCGAGTAGATAATGCCTAAACAGACTGTCCAACATCAGCCGCACGAGGCTGGCGTCTAGACGTCGCATCAGTTTCTCTACCAAGCCATACTTTCTACCCCCATGCTTTTGTTTTCGACAACCACCAAGTTTACAGCACCAGTTTAAATGAAATTCGACTTGACCATCCCGCAAAGGGGACCCTGACGCGGGGAAGAAGTCAACAACCGAACCCCCTTCTTCCGTACCGGTCGTTATAATCTTGATACGCTCCCGAGTCATCATAGCTTCGGTATTCTGGTCGCTGAACCCACATCAGATCAGACAACGGAGCTTTCGTCGACGAATCCGGAAACCATGGGTGCTTCGTCCTCCAGTGTGGCCTCGGTGGCAGCGTCGTTCTAATATCTGTTGCCGGAGTACTCAGTTTGCCTGGTGCTATCTATTTTTAGAAGTGCCGGGACATCTAAATTGAGAGATATGCCTATAATCTTTCATCATTGGTTTTACAACTGACAGCATTAACATATATGTCTTCAGCATTATTAGCTAGTCCGATCCGCTTGCTTTTCTTCAATCCCACCCCTTTCCCAGACTTAATCCCTCTCCGTATTTTGACCACCATTTGACGATTGCTTTCTGCTTGGTTGGCTTTGGAGACGATGATTGTGTCCGGCCCGTTCTTTCTTATTTCATTATTTATAGAGTAAACCGTACATAGCTTATAGAATGGAAAAAACCTTACATGATGCCCTTCATGTTTAATGCTGGTATTCGCGCACTGATTAGATCGCGCACTGTACATACCGTCCGCCAAACACCAAATCTAGACAAGAGACTATGGGCCGCGAAATATACGAACTTGCGAACCATGTCGCAGCCTCTTTTAGGACTGGGGCCGATATTTTCAAACAATACTGGAGGCTCGTTGTGCTAGGCTACATATCAATCGTTTTGACCGGGGTCGCGGCGATGTATGCTGCTATTGGTGAGTCTTCCGGCGGGTGCGGTTGGAGATGTACGTTAACGCAACCCTAGGTGATGAACATTTTCCTTGCAGGCGCGATCTTGGGGAGGTTTTGATGAACGACCAACGTCGGCTAAGTGCTACCGACAAGAACGCACGGCGATGGTCCTTTCGCTATTGCTGGGATCTTTGGGCGTGGATCAGTTTTAGGCCCACCATTGGCCTTTAGCCGTTTTCAAGTTGCTTACAGGCGGTGGAGTTGGTCTTTGGTCCTTCATTGACGTTCTCCTTTGGATGATTGAGGGCATTTATGGGACACCAGGATGTCCAGGGGGGAGCTCCAGAGAGTGGCAATATTAGCGACAGAGTGGGTTGATGCAGTCTTGAAATGGTCCATAGGGATACCTCTAAGCTTGATATCGCCACAAACTCCCGTCAATTTTAACTGGAACGCAGTTGAAACACCACCCTTTAATGTAAGAGTTATTCAGTGTTATCAGGAGTATGTGAAGCTTCGGATTGATGCTTCAATCGTCTCCGGTGGACGACTTACTCCCTCGGTCGCCCACGTTCATGAGAAATCTATGAAGGCTACAGAGATACTGATGATCAATGGCATCACATCGACGCAGGAGATGAAGCGTCTGAATGAAAAGAATATGAGACGTCAAACCCTACAAGGGACATCAATTGTAAGCAACTACAGCCCAATTCGCGTCCATGAAGCTCGAATGCGAATCGTAAAAGATGACTACCACAGACGGGCCGCTCAGGCAGAAGATCAACGGCGTATCAGGAAAAAGAGTCAATTGACGAAGTAAAGTATTTACAACGATAGATGAAGGATTTACGAGTCATAGTTCGGGCGAGTATTAGTGATGCCAAAGGAGTTGAGTTGAGAAGAGGTTGGTGGTCCAAAACGGCACGCTGGCAGCTTCTTTCTTCGGCCGAATGGTTAAGTAAGAGATATGCATTACATCGTCAACTTCATGAAGAGTTATTGTTCCACGGTGAATGGCAATCATCGATAACTTGGCCCCAAGAGTATGACGCTGATACGATCAATTCGGCGGTGACTTTCGTCACCTTGGAGGAAAGGGAACGCCGTGCCGGTCGGCAGGTGCTTACATTAGAAGGTGACGGCTTAGAAATAATAGCTGAAGAATGCATTGAGGTTAGTCAGGGCGAATTTACGGTGCCGAAGATGGAGGAAGAGTAGGGGCAAATTCCACTTGCATCTCCCTTGTAAATACATGATGTCGCCCCGGTCGCAATTATCAAGCATGACCCTTGTAACGAAGTGACATTAAAATGCTGCCAAATTGGGTGTATTGAGAAGTATCTCTTTTTTCCCAATCAAGGGCCCCTTTTCCTAGTCAGTGGGCCCCCGTGGTCGGCAGCTCCCACGGGGATGACGATTTTGAGTCCCCCACAAGTACCGTTCAACATCTCTTCCCTCTGAAACGTTAAAATACTTCGAACACCCGCTAAGTTGCCAAGGCAAGGGACTTAACGGCTGAATATCCAGCCCGAAGGGTAAATACCGTATACCTGCTATTAAACTCTCCTGGGGGAACCCCCTAGAACCCCCCTTTCGACTGCGGTGGTAGCCAGCTGTTAAACCACTTCAAACCTGCAGTCAGGGAGTTGAGTGATAGACATAAGGGTCCCTCTACCACTTCCTGACAGGCCCAATCAACTATATACCGTATATCGAATTTCCCCTTTCCCTGTAGCTTATAGGAAAACGCCATTTAGTCAATGTAGCGTGGTGGATACGGCGGATCGGTCAGCTGTTGAGCCTGACGGCGTTGTTGGTCAGCAAGGCGCATCTTCATCCCTGCCTTATAGTTAGCCACAAACGCAGTACGTAGGAAACGCAGGCGTATAAACCTTCCGTGGGCGTGTGGTTATAGAGGCTCTGACGGTCGAAAGGCGCCTCAAGGAGTAGGCCTTGCAGCCAAGGCTCGAAACCACTACATCCACTCCACTTTTGGACCAAGTAGAGTGGATGTACGATTTATTAGGCAATTACATAGTGGATGTAACACATATTCGACCGGAGTGGAATGGATGTACACGTGGATTTATAAGTGGATTTTTGTAAGTGGATTTTTGAGGCTATTCACAACCTCGTCGACGCCTATTCAGCCTCACTTTCAGAGGTTGACACTAACTCTTCAGCCTCTTGCTGCTGTGATGAATTGTCAACCTCGCTGGCGCTGTCCTCGCCCTCGAATAGCCATTTTGACTCAGCAAGAGCCAGCTCGTCGTCGCTTAGAGTCCCACAGCCGGCATCCAGCTTACTTTCCAGGTGTGACTTAAGCAATGGATCCAGGTCCTTGATAAGGCCAGCACGGTACCAAGAGCGTAAGACCTGACAAATGGCGATAATCTCAGCATCTAGGTTCGTACGCAACCCCGAGACCATCTTGCCAGCAGCTGAAAATAACCTCTCACACTCGGCTGACATCGGCTGGATCGTCAGGAAGTCCAATGCCATCCTGGATAACCGAGGATATCTGCCTTGCTTAGTGATCCAGTAACCAATTGGATCACGAACGTTGACGTCGCTGGCGTCACGATCCGTCTGCCACGCTTGGTACTCGTCACCAACAATAGCTGCTGCGTAGGCTGGTATTGAGCTTGGCAGACGACTGTTCTTCTCGAAGGGATTGAAAAACCGAGGTCTTTTTGCTGGTGGCTCGTCGTCGCCTCTGCTGCTGCTGGTTCTAACCTCGAGATGAGCGTAATCGGACAGCCAGACGTCGGCAACCATCTCTTTTGCCTTTTCAACCCAGCTAGGCTTATGAGCCCACGTTTCATCAAACCAGTCCCAACGATAAGCTGGATGGAGCGCCATAGCCGTATAGTAGATGGGCGTCTCGTCCAGCCGCCGATAATATTCATCCAGCTTATCCCAAGCAAGGTTGATTCCGATGCGGAAGTGCTCTGGATCAGGAAAATCGGCAGCAAGTTGCTTATATTCTTCCAGTGTGTTAAGCAGCAACTCATAGCCAAGCACCACGTCCCAGATATTGCCATAGGAGCCAGTCCAGCCTTGCTTACGCCTGCGGATGTGTCCATCACCCTCAAGCGTCTTTACCACGGTCTCAAAAACAGTCAGAATAGCCTCCAAATGGTAAAGAACCTCCCAGTCTTTGTCCGTTAGCTGATTCTCGTCTCGGAGGATGCGTGGTTTTTTCGCCAACTTGGCTTGTGTCACTTGGCCAGTCTTTTTAGACCGATTTTCGTCCTCCCATTGCGCCTTATACTTGATCAGTAGGAGTTCGATAGAGGTTTTCAACCGTAGAGCCCTGCGGATCATGTAGAGCTGCGACAGCCAACGCGTGTCGTTGTCGATAATTAGCTTGAGTGGTTTCTTCGATCGGAGTTTAAGGGTGGTGGCGCGATTAATTTCGTCCTGTTAGATATACCGAGTTAATATGAGACGAATAGGATTTAGTTAAACCGCTTACCCTCTGGACCTCCTTGAACAAGTAAATCAGCCGGTGGCTAATACGCACATCAACTACGATATTGTGTAACTTGCCAACTGGTCCTTTTTTGCGCCATTGAGCGTATTCAGTATCAGATAACGCTTCTGCGCCTGACAATTGCTTCTCGAACGCGTCGGCGTTTTTGCCAAATAAGAGCGCCTTAGCTGACAAGTTAATTGTGTGGCCAACACAGCGTCCTCGGCGCAGTCGGCCATCGAACCCAAGTTCAGCACCAATGACCTCCATGGCAGTATCGTTGTTTTCTGCATTGTCGAGCGTGAAATAGCCAACCTTCTCTGGACCCACGCCAAGAGTGTGTAGGACGTCGAGAACCTCCCCACCGATCGTTGAGCCGAAGTGACGATGAGCCTCTGGAACTCCAATCATGATTTTGCATGGCCGATTCTTCTCGTCTCTGAAAAAACAAGCAATGCCGTAGAGGGCAAGCTTATTTCGAGACGTCCAGCCATCAAATGAAATATAAAGGGCTCCAGGGGAGTTCCTCAGCACCTGTCACGGTACTAGCCTCAGTCCTAGTCGACTAGCATGGAGTGCTAGGAATTGGGATACCACGTGACCACGTGACGTGGGTCACCCACTGTATATAGTAGCCCACGTCAACCTTAGCTCCTTGCCTCTTCACGGCACAACAACGATTCTTAGTCGACCCCAAGTTCCGCTCCGTGATAGCACCTCGATAACCGTCTGCTTGTGGCGGTTATACTCTTGAATGATCTTATATCGGACAGCCGTAGCAGTCAAGTTGGCGTGTTGGATGGAAACGGAGGGACTCAAATAGTCGAAGATTTCTCGGAGGATGGGTTTCTCGGCGAAGGAAAATGACTGGTTGCTACTGACGATTAACTTGACTAGCATACGCTGAAAGTGTTGCTTACCAAAGCGTGAGATGAAGCTATTCGCGATATTCTATTCCGTAGGCTTATTGACGTCCAGTTTCAAAACAGAGGCAATAGTCGGCTGGTTCGATTTCAGTACACCTTCGGATTTAAGCTATGCTGTACTCTTTTTCTCTCCCTCTAGTGCTGGTGTTTTGTGCTCACGCCATAGATGATTTGCCGCGTTCTGGAGACCTGAAGAGGTAAAACTCGCGATAATGGGACGATTTCCGAGGACACAGTCCTTGCAAGCCCATTTGCGTAAGCCATGACGTTGAATATCATAGCCAAAGTCCCACAGCCAAGAGCTAGTATCACGAGCGCGTTCTGACCAATTCCAGCCTCTGAAATGGCGAAAAAGACGGTCTTCGAGCTCTGCTGTTGGCCTGGTTGGCCTGGCTGGTTGGCTGACATCAATTTTTTTTTTTGGCAAAAACAAAGCAGGAAATCTGTAGAAAACGCGCTCAATAGGGGTAGTTTCTCGTCTAATATTATTAGATTAGCTGTAGGGGTGATCGACCTCGGCTAACTTGGGTCCAGGTACCTCAATTTAATAGGCAGTCATATACAAAAATAAGTACTATGAACCATACAGGGTCAGGGAATATCCCACTGTACCTAAATCCACCTAAATCCACTCCATTACATCCACTTTCGTGTCCAAGTGTAGTGGATTATTACGTAATCTGAGCGCCGACAAGTGGATGTAATAGAGATGGGCCACTTATATGTGGTCCACGTGGATTTACAGTGTAGTGGGTTCGAGCCTTGCTTGCAGATGAAGTTGCAGATACAATATGCGCATTTGGTCTTCAAGACAGGTACAAAACCATGGCCAAAAATCTTACCTGCCAAACTGACTATGTTAACTATTATTCGGCTTCAGGATCGGGTACTACACGCTTGACAACGCTGCGAATAATGATACGGCTATGGAAGCACTGGGCCCTGAGTTCGATTTCGACCGGGATGAGCGTCGCATTCACTGCGCCCCTCATTTTCTGAATCTGACAGTCAGAGCCATGATGTACGGCAGCAAAAGGGATAATTTCAACGAGCTGCTTGCTCACTGGGGTGATAAGGACTTTATGACTGAAGAAGACGAGCAGCGACAGTTGTCCGAGGCTATCAATGAGCTGGCGACGGACGACGACTTCAGTGAGCCGACCATGGATGAAGTCTTCGAGCTCGAAACAGTCCCCGAGGAGAGTCAGCACCAGTATCCAGTCCCTGAGATTATTAACGCCGAGGAAGTGGACAAGTACCGCAAGTTTGGGCCGTTTGGCAAGCTACACAATATTGGCATCGCTCTTCGAACGAACAGTCAACTTCTCGAGGACTTTTATGAAGCTCAACGGCAAACCGCCCCTACTGAACCTGTTCTTACGTGGGTTCAAAACGTCTGTACTCGCTGGCAATCCGACGAGGCAATGGCGTCGCGCGCTCTGCTGAAACGAGCAGCCTTGAACAGGATGCTTTGTATGATCGAGGATCGATGGGTTAGCCAAGGCGGCAAAGTAAAAGACAAACCAGCAATATTGAAAGAAAAACTTTCCCTTGAGGAATGGAAGGTTGTTGCTGCGGTTCAGAAGATCCTTCAACCATTCAAGGTCGCCTCAAGGCAACTGCAGGGCGAGGGTATTGCTGGTAAACGCTCAACTTCAGGGGGGTTCGACGAGTACTTCCAAGTGGTGGAGATGCTTCTTGACCACCTCGAGCTGGCCGTTCAAGGAGTGATAATTGAAGAGAATGACGATCAGATCATGGAAGAGGTTCAACTGTTCGATGATATGGATGCAAAGACCCGGAGGCTTTTGAAGGTTTACATCAAGCTCGGATGGAAGAAGCTGAACGACTACTATAGCAAGCTGACCTCTACTGCCTATGTAGCGGCAGTTGTATTCCACCCCTGCAAGAAATGGCGAACTCTAGAACGGCTTTGGAACCAACTCCCATCTCGTCAGACCTCGGAATGGAAGAGGATGTATGAGAGAAGCTTAACGACCATCTGGGAAGAGAAGTACAAGAACAAGGCTCATGAGGCAGATTCTAATGACGCTTCAGCAGCTGGGACTACTAGTGCCTTGGACTATATTGAACGTCGACTGGCTTTTAGTCGGTCATTGACTACTCCTGACTCTCAAGAGCGACAAAGCCAACGACAACAGCAGTCAGCGGCGATGCCACCACAGGACGAGCTTGATCAGTATCTGTCAGAGCCACCGGTTGACAACATCGCATACAAAGCTGACCCAATTGGTTGGTGGAGGGACGTCGGCGTTGTGCGTTTTCCTCGGCTGTCTTATATGGCTGTTGACTTTCTTACTATCGCATCGTCTTCTGCAGCAACGGAGAGAGACTTCAGCAGTTGCGGGAGGATGGTAACACCACTCAGGTCCCGCCTACGGCGGCATATTGTGGCCATGGCTCAGTGCCTTCGTTCCTGGAGCAAAGCCGGTATTTATCAGCCGACTCTTCCTTTTAGTCTCCTTGAAGGGGATAATTGGAGGCAAGTTCTTCAATTGGTGGGTAGGATCACCGTAGATAGGAACAACGAAGACCAGCATTGATCGATTTGATCGCCGATCGACGTCGATCGATCGATTTCAATTAGTGATCGATCGAGATCGATCGATTGAAGGTGACGATCGATATAAATCGATCGATCAGGGCTCGGAATCGATCTGTACGATCGATTTCCAACTCTGGGTCATAACATCCGAACCTGCCAGAATGCTACAGAAGGGCCTAATGTATCTTAACTCCGATGTAATAACAGTAGATATTTAATTTTTGGTGGTTTAATTGAAGGTCTTATACGCATTGTGGTGGAAAGTGCGCGACTCGCTTGTGGATTACGTTATGTTCCTAATGTTCATCTAATTTCCATAGTTGAAATCTCTTCCGGAAGAACCAAGACCACACGGAAGCTAACCCCAAAGTTTCCAACCACCAAACCATGTTTGCGAATGGCCCAATCCAATAGGAACCGGGGGGGTTAGACTTCAATACCTGCTCGACAACAGATTGAGCGAACTCTTTGGTAGGCATTGCTCGAACCCCATGCTTTTCGTGGGTCCTCCGCTGGTCGAAAGCCTCCACAATTGGCTGATATCTTGAGTCTTTAGGTAGAGTTCTTTGCTTGCGGGTCATCAAGCCACTGACGACCGGTCCGGCTATAATGGTCATCACCCGCACACTATGGGGAGTGTCAACACGGTACTTCTATAGGAGAGTGGTGGATATTAGGGTAATCACCTCCAAGGGCTCAGTTCTATTCGCAACGTGTTGCCGTAGGCAAGCAGAGCTGCCTTGCTGGCATTGTACGACGATCCAAAGACATAAGGTGCATATGCGGCCAGAGAACCCACATTCACAATGAGTCCTTTGCGGTTTATCAGAGGGGTAGAAAATGCCTGAGTCATTCGGACAAGCCCGAAGAGATTGACATCGAAAATGCGCTTGAGCTCCTCAACATCCACGTCAAGGGCTGGCATGACGTAATCTAGAAGCATTTAGTAATTGCACTATTTTCGACAAGTATTCTTGGATTAACTCTTACTCATTCCTCTGTTTACTTTTGTTAACATTCTTGTGAGAGATGGTCGGGTTACATGAAAGAAGGATGTACTTACGCACAGTTGATGAGTATATCGAGATCACCCAGACTTTCGACCACAGCATCTTTCAACGCCTTGACGCTTTCCGAAGAAGTCACATCAACTGAAAAGCAAGTAGCACCTAGTGCCTCCAGCTCTTGGAGTTCTTCTCCTGGTAGCGACGTCACACAAACCCCGAAATCTGATATTATGTCAGTTACGCTCCCAAGGAGACCATGGGGCGTGATTTGGGGGTACCTACTATCGTGAAACAGGAATTCTTTTGCCAAAGCTTCGCCAATAGACCCAGGACTACACCCTGTGATTAAGACACCTCTTATCTGTGATTGAACCCCCATATCGATAATGAGGCCAAGGATGACTTGAGTTTCTTCCGTGCGGTCTGTAGATTGAGAAGATTTTGGTGGAGGCGCCGGCCCTCTATATTATGCAGAATTCAATAGCCACGATATATGCGCGTGGCACACGGGAAGTCTGCCAATAAGATGGGGATTATTCTGCTTGCTCTGAGCCGTATGAAAACAAGTTCGGTTACTGTGGATGAATTCGGTAATTTCTTTCGGTAATTTCTTTCGGTATCGGCAGTGGCGAAGTAGCAGCCCCACCTATCCGAAAAATCGCCTCACGTAGCGTTAGCCGAGCACCCCTGACACTCTGTTATTCTCTTGGTTTAAGAGAAAGTTTTGCCGAGATGTTTACATTTTAAGCGAAGATAGTATACGATAGAAGTTATACTCATTGGGCAAGATTGTGACGGTCTTTTACGTTAGACACACTTTTGCTTCAACGATGGAGCTGAAAGACGTTTCTGACAACTCTCGACGGCAAATTCTCGACCACTCTCTCGATGTGCAAGAAATTGAAGAGCCGACCATTAACTATGATCCAAAGTAAATACTGAATGATATTTCCGAGGAGATTAAACATGGCACTGATGTGTACAGGTCTTGGCCGCTCGGACGTAAGTGGCTCATCATGTCACTTATAAGTTGGCTTTGTTTTGTTAGGTAAGAATCTTCATATTGTGACGTCTTTTGGTGGCATGCTAAAGTTTAACAGTCCACTAGCATCATCCATGTTTGCACCAGCAACATCGTTGATGAATGATGAGTTCCACAATGACTCCGAGACATTAACCACGTTTACGGTTTCATTCTTCATAATGGGATATGTGGTTAGTAGACCTCCTCTCAAAGCAATGGGATAGAATTTGTACTAGAATTTGGAATAGATTGGTTCCCTCATCACAGCCCCCTTGAGTGAGCAGTTCGGTCGCAAAGTAGTAAGCACCCAAGGACCCTCGTCGATCCTATTGAGCTGACGATAGGCGGAACAGATCTTAGATGTCACGACAGCATTCTTTGCTATCTGGCAACTTGCCTGCGCCCTCGCTCCGAACATCACATACCTCCTCATATTTCGTGTCTTTGCTGGGCTTGCTGGCTCTGCATGTCTTTCGATTGGAGGCGGTATTGTGTCCGATTTATTTGACTCAAGCGAACGGGGAATTGCAACTGCAGTCTTTGCATTGGGCCCTCTGCTAGGCCCCGTCATTGGACCAGTGATTGGTGGATTTTTATCTCAAAAAGCTGGTTGGAGATGGGTAATGATCTGTGCTTTCGGTTAGGTCGTAATTCACTGACAAATACATATAGGTATACTGGCTACTGTTTATCCTGGGAGGTCTTACACTTATGCTTCACGTATTTGTGAGCAGAGAGACCAACCTGCGAGTTATATTGGCAAGGCAACATGCTTTTAAAGGTCGACCTCGAAGATGGTGGCATCGTTTAGATTGGTATGGCTCAGCCGAAGTCTCAGATACAGAGGGACACAAAGGTATCAACTTGGTACAGTCGATGCTGCGACCTTTGCAGGTATGAATGATTGATAAATGCATACTTTTCACTAGGGAATGCTAACTTGGCTTGCAACTTCCAGTTCATCTTTACTTCACCAATTACCGGAATACTCTGTCTTTACTCAGGATTTGTTTATGGACTTCTTTACCTTCTACTGACGACAATAACCGACGTTTTCGTCCAAAACTATCACTGGAGTATTGGAATCTCTGGTCTTTCTTACATTGGAATTGGCATAGGTTTCATGCTTGGAGTAGTCACAATTGGTGGTACTAGTGACCATATTATGGCGAAGCACACGAAACTGAACAACAATGACGCGGTGCCAGAGGTCAGGTTAAATATCTGCATTTATCTGTCATTTTTTATTCCAATATCATTTTGGTGGTACGGATGGTCAGTTGACAAGCAAGCTTTTTGGCTAGCACCAATATCTGCGCTTATATGTTTTGGACTGGGAATGATAGGGATACTTCTTCCTGTTCAAACATACATGATCGACGCATTCCCAGAATATGCAGCGTCATCCACCGCCGCATTAACATCTTCGAGAAATGTGGTAGGTACTTTCCTTCCTTTGGCTGGTCCGTACCTTTGTAAGTCATCTCATTTCCAGGACAGCAAATAGCATACTGAATTTTAAAATCTGCAGATAAAGCTATAGGTATTGGGTGGGGAAACACTTTACTTGGCTTCGTTGCTTTGCTACTTATTCCTGCTCCTTATTTCATTGCTAAGTAAGTTTAATTTTCTATTTTCAAAATAGTAATTCCAGAGTGTTTACCCAATGATTGGGACCAAAACTAAATGAAAATAGATATGGGGAAAAACTGCGTTTAAAATATCCTATAAAAATCTATCCGTTGGCTGAAGGGTGTGTGGATCATCCACCGCAGCCAACTTAGCCCTTGAAGCTAAGTTGGGGAGGGTATATCTTTCAGAAACCGCGTCTCGGACTGCGTAACTACTATATCTTAACCGACTCAAACTAGCAGCTGAATGTAGAGTAAAATTACTCGGCATAGACTATAAGCATATAATAGAGTCCTTTAATGTATTACACCAATAGATCAATAGGTTTTCATTCGTTGTGGTCTCTGTATTTATCTTGCAAGTTGTTGACCTCGTCGTCGACTCTGTGTCTTGCAACCAATCAGAATTTTGCAGTCAAAACTAAACCGTATTCGATTTACGCAGTCAAAACTAAACCACATTCGATTTTTGCAGTCAAAGCTAAACTAAATTGAGAATAGTGTAGCTACAGTTAGTACCTAAACCTCTTTCAGTTCTCATATTGCTTTTGAAGCTGATCAGGATATTGCTAGGTTGCCCCTGGATATATAATCTGTTTAAGTGTGTATTACATAATCTGAGTTTCATAAGGGGGTCGCGTCTAGTTTCATATGGAGAGGGGCTCGTCTTGATGACTTGAATAGCTTTTGTAGTCTCCTCAATAAATTGCTGAAGCCTTGTATATTCAATTACAACTACCCAAAGCAGCGTTCCTAATAAGTCAAGTCTAGCAAGTCAAGTTGGCAAGCCAAATCAAGTCTTGCAAATCAAATCGTCGGGCTCACAACACAAATCAAGTCAAGTTCTCCTCACTCAGACTTGCCAGACTTGCAAGTCATATATGGCATCTGGTTTTTCCTCTATATAGGGTCAATTGGCCCCGGAAAGTGGCCAAATATAGTTCTGGTGATAATTTTCTTGGTGTTGTCTCCCGTCTCCAAAGGGGCCCAATAGGTGCGCACCTGGGTGCGCATGGAAGTGTCACGTGCTGCGCACCCGGGTGCGCGCACCTATTGGGCCCCAACATCTGGCGTCGCGCCGTCGCGGTGACGCGGTGCTCAATAAATTTCACCAAGACTTTGTCACAAGTCATCAATTCCTCCACCAATTCTTGAGCTTTCGTACCGAAACAATGGATACGCCTTCCTCAACTGCCCTTTCAGATGCCGACGATTTTTCCAACGGATTGACTGCTGGAAACGACGCGTTCTCGGTCCTTAGACGAGCTTCGTCCTCGAATTCCCTGTCCTTTACCTACCAGACTGCCAGTATTCGAGCCGACGATATCAGGGGCGCGAAGGATGTGGATGAACTCCCCAAGATCAAGCTGAAAAGCGACGGCAGGGTTAATACCTATATCCTTGAGGCATGGCTACACAAGAAAAGGAAGCGCAATTCGTGGATACAGCCCCATGTCAACTGTCTCGTTCGATTGAACCCCGACGACACGCACGAAGACGTCTTTCTTTGCAAGCACTGCGAATCGATCGGAATAACGAAGCTATTCGATGGGGAGGCAACTACGTCAGCAGGCAGGCATCTCAAGAAACAGCACCGTATATTTCCAGATGGGGAGCTTCAAGACCAAGATGGGGACGAGCCCCTTGCAAAGAGACAAGCAATAATCGACTTTGCGAAGACGTCGAGCTCCGACAAGTCCTCCCAACGCCTCGTGGTTCGTACGGCAGCTGACGAATTCAAGAATCTCTTGATGGGTTGGATTATCGACGCAAATATCCCCTTCTACGGCATTGAACACCCTCTTTTCCGCGAACTCCTTCTGGTACTTAATAGGGACTTCATTAATGAGCTCTTACCTGAAAGCGCTGATACAGTCAAGAATTGGATCACTATGGAGTACGAAACTCGAAAGACACTTCTAAAGCGTGAGTTCCAAGTGGCTCGGAGCAAAATCCATATCACCTTTGACCTCTGGACTTCTCCAAACAATATTGCATTGCTTTCCATTATCGGCCACTTTGTTGACACTTCTGGGAAGCTCCAGATACGTCTATTGTCCCTTGAACGGGTTGAAGGCAGCCACGGAGGCGAGAACCAGGCTCGGATCATGGTCCAGTTGTTTAGGGACTTCGATATTAGCAAGAAACTCGGCTTCTTTACTGCTGATAACGCTGATTCTTGCGATACGGCAGTCAGGGCCATTCTTAAAGCGTTGAAGCCTCACTTAACTGAGTACCAAAGAGTCAAACTTGAAAGGCAGGTTCGAATCCGCTGCTTTGGCCACGTACTCAACCTCTCTGCCAAGGCCTTCCTCGAGGGAGCTTCGTCAGAAATCTTCGACTCTGCCTATAATAAGGACAATCTTGATGTTGATACTGAACTGAGGCTTCTCAAAGAGTGGAGGAAGTATGGCCCAGTTGGCAAGCTTCACAACGCCGTCCATTTCATCCGCAGATCCTCTCAACGGAGAGACCAATTCCTTGCAATCACCACTGGTCGAATCCGCGCGGATGTATTGCAAGAGCTGGGGCTTTGGCTAATCGAAAAGGACGTGGTGGGCTTGATGGTGAAGGCAGACAACGATACGCGGTGGAATTCGATATACCTTATGATCCTTCGCGCTATCAAGCTTAAGGACATCATTGATACCTTCTGCAGGCTGAGCAGGACAGACGAGAAACCTGAAAAACGGATCCCTGAAGAAGATGTCTTGCAACACGAAGATTGGCTCGTCCTCACGGAAATCCTCGAAATCTTGAAGCCATATATCGAGTATACCAAATACTTTGAGGGCAGGGAACCCAGGTTTGCGGAGGTCATCTCAACAGTCTGTTGCTTGCAAGACCACCTCAAGGAAATGCAAAAACGCTATAATGAGGGCCTTGTTGGTACACCTTTCGAGACACCACAGATCGATCTAGAAGAGCCTTCCTTTGGGTCTTCCGATTCGGCTGAAAGCTGTATATTTGTTGCAGGTGACGAATCCCAGATGCCTCGGCGCTCGCAGAGGGAAATCAGACTTCCTACCCGCCTCCAAGACTTCGAAGTCGATATTTCCTCTCCAAGACAAGCCTCGTCTATTCCTCACAGCCGATCCTCTCCGCCTGAGTCACCAAGAGCCACTGAGGAGCTCCAACTCGGCGATCTAAGCCTCCGATATATACAGCACTCGCTTGAGTTTGCCTCTAAGAAGCTGGAAAAGTACAGGAATCTGATGGAGGAGACAGGGGTCTATTGGGCGGCAATGATTCTGCACCCAGCTCACAAGACACGGTTTATCGAAGTCTACTACCCCGAACGCAAGGAGGCCATTGTCAAGGACTTCAGGGCTTTGTTTGACGACTCATACGCGGATAGGGCAAGCGGGAGCTCTCAGCCAGTTCCTCAGAATGTCCAGGCGAAGAAGACGAAGACTCCGTGGATCACTAAGGGCAATTATTATCAGACCCAACAACCACGCTTGATCGACGAGATTGAGGACTACCTTTCAGAGCCTCCACGGCCATTGGCTGAGGAAGAGACTAATCAGGGAGGTGGGGAGGAGGCTGAGGACCTTATTTCGTGGTGGATCAGCAGAAAGGGCAAGTGGCCAAGGCTGTATCGAATGGCAATAGACTTCTTGACTATTCCTGCTATGTCAAGCGAGTGTGAGAGGTGCTTCAGCGTTGCGAAGCTTCAGATCTCTTCTCAGAGGCATCGGCAACACTTTGCAACGATGAAGTCTTGTCAATGCCTCAAGAACTGGGCTAGGATGGGTATGTTCAATTGGAACGAGATGGGAGTTAGTAAAGCCTCTGGAGAGATCTCTGGAGGATAATCTGGGCCTAGGACTTGTCAAACACCACAAGTCAAGTCAAATCTACGTCAGAAACAAATATAGCCTGAAAATAGGCCAAGTCGACAAGTCTGGGGTGCCGACTTGACTTACTTGGCTTGTTAGGAACGCTGGAGTCGACCCTGAGAAAGTCAAGGCAATCAGAGAATGGGCTACACCAACTTCAGTCAAAGGAGTTCGTGGGTTCATTGGCTTTGTGAACTTCTATCCAGTTTTTATCCAAGACTTCTCAGATGTAGCTCGACCGTTGACCGAGCTAACTAAGAAGGATGTTCAGTTTAAATGGGACGACCGATGTGAAGAGGCGTTTGACAAGCTGAAGGAAATGCTCATCACGGCCCCCATCCTCGCGCACTTCGACCCAGAGAGAGAGACTATGGTCGAGGCTGATTCATCTGGCTACGCTACAGGAGGACTGATGCTACAGAAGGATAACTATAGCATTTGGCGCCCTGTTGCTTATTTGTCGAAGAAGCACTCTCCTGCTGAAGCCAACTACCCCATCCATGATAAGGAACTCCTTGCCATTATACGCTGTCTTGAAGCATGACAGCCCGAGTTGCAGGCAGTCAAGCACTTTACAGTTCTTACAGACCATAAGAACTTAAAGTACTTCTATTCTGAGAAGCAACTTACTGAGAGGCAAGTGCGTTGGTCCGAGTACCTCGCTAGGTTCAACTTCTCTCTGGAGTGGAGGCCAGGCAAGAGCTTGGGGCGTCCTGATACCCTGTCTCGTAGGGAACAGGACCTCCCAGCAGATGGTAGCGACGAGCGGTTGAAGGCTAGATTCATGAAGATGTTCCAGTCCGAACACCTCAAAAGTGTGCATATTGCATCGATGGAGGTTCCGGCGAAACCTGAGGAGATCAACTTTGAGGAGGAAGTACGGCTTTTTGAAGACCGAGAACTGCAGACCCTATGGCATGAAGGTCGAAAGGATGAACTTTACCGACAACTCACTATGTGTGTTGCTAGGGACGAAAGAAACTTGCCCACTCACCTTCAGAAGGAGAAAACTGTTAGCATTGCTGAGTGCACTGTGGATGAGCGAGGTCTTCGCTTCCGCGATCGAGTCTGGATTCCAAATTTGGAACCCCTTCGCACAAAGATCATTCAGGATATCCATGACTCCCATATTACTGGACATCCCGGCAGAGACCTCACCTACACCATTCTATCGAGACAGTTCTTCTGGCCTGGAGCTGCAGCAGATGTGCGCCAGTTTGTGAGGAACTGTGAGGTCTGCGGCAGGAATACGATCTGGAGAGACACCAAAAAGGGGCTCCTCAAGCCCATGCCAGTCCCTGAACGCATCTGGGGAGAGATCTCAATCGACTTCATTACAGATTTACCACCATCTGGAAGGGATAAAGCGACAAAGCGACAAATTGCATGGTTGTCACTGATCGCCTGACAAAAGGGGTAGAGCTAGAGGGAATGGATGACATCTCATCTGAGGCAGTTGCGAAGAGGCTCTTTAGATGTCACTATCCAATTCACGGCATACCGACAGCAATAACTAGTGATAGGGGACCGCAGTTTGTCAGCGATTTGTGGAAGCACTTTTGCAAACTCCTCAAGATTGAACAGCGACTCTCAACAGCATATCACCCTCAGACTGATGGCGCTACAGAGCGTATGAATCAGGAGATTGAGAAGATTATTCGGATTTGGGCTACCTACACTCAGGATAACTGGCTGGACCTCTTGCCAATTGCAATGGCAAGTATAAACAACCGAGAAGCATCCTCAACAGGCCTGAGCCCATTCTTCTTTATGCATGGCTACCACAATGAACCGATCCGCCTGGTAGCAGACCGCATGACTGAAGGAAAGCAGAAGGAGGGCGAAACTCTCGCTGAGGACTTCATCAGACGATTGCAAGACGCTACAGAATGGGCACAGGCGGCCATCGCCACAGCCCAGGAGAAGCAAGAACGGTTCGCCAACAAGTCCCGCACAGCAGCCCCAAGGTACAAGCCAGGCGATTGGGTCTATCTGAATCTGAAGAACGTAAAGACCACAAGACCATCGAAGAAGCTGGACTGGCTACATGCCAAATACCAAGTGGTCCGGGAAGTCAACTCTCACTCCTATCAGCTGAACGTACCTGGTAGGATTCACCCGGTCTTTCACGTTGACCTATTACGCCCAGCGCCGACAGACCACCTGCCCTCACAGAGACCAGATAATACACAACCGGCACCCATTCTAGTTGATGGCGAGGAGGAGTGGCATGTGGAATGCATTTTAGATGAGCAGTGGAAGACTGAGGAAGGCATAAGGCGCAAGGAAGCTTTAGTGAAGTGGGTTGGTTACTCTGAGCCTACGTGGGAACCCATTGGCAACCTGCAAGCTACCGCCCAGTGGAAGCTCTGGCGCAAGAACCACAAGAGGAGCCGCAGATAGCCCTCAACTTTTTCTCCCGGGAGGGAGGGGGGGTAATGTCACGGGCCAGGGCCCATATCCTTGCGGCTGTGCCGCAAGACGTACTAGGCACGTGCGCGCCAGGGATGATAATCGTTCCACAGCTCAGGGGCACTTGGGAACTTCTTTCTTTCTTCTTCATCTTTGATGTAAATAGCATCCTGGACTAGATAGCTGGAATACAGTTACTAGAGGCCGTTCACACCTGAGCTGTGGAACGATTATCATCCCTGGCGCGCACGTGCCTAGTACGTCTTGCGGCACAGCCGCAAGGATATGGGCCCTGGCCCGTGACAATAAGCAGAAGAAGGTATTATCTTATCTTTTGCCTAATTAAGCTAATTAGTTATTAATAATCTCTTTAGAAATTTTATAAAATAGAAGAGATATATAATCCTTTTATACTAACGTGTATGATAAGCATGCCGGTCAAATAAGTATACCGGTCACTTATATTTTATACCTTATATCGTAATTTTTAAAAATTTCTTAAAAATCAGAACTAAGCCTAAAATTGCTAAAACTTAGAATATAGGTTAATTATATAATACATTATATAAAAGGTTTTTATAAAATTTTGCTTATTTTTATTTATAAAGTTATTAAGAAAAAGCCTATTCGCACTGTGTATCTTCATATTTTTATATATAATAAGCTAATTAAAAATTTAAGAAAAATACTATACTATTTTCTTTTTTTTAAATATCTAAAAATGATTTTTTTATATTTTTAATAGTTATATAACGTGCACGATAAGCATGCCGGTCAAATAAGCTTGCCGGACACTCATACTGTACAGCTAAAAGTAACAATATTAGATTTTCGAAAACGGGCTATATAACTATTAAAAATATAAAAAGGTCATTTCTAGATATTTAAAGAAAAAGAAAATAGTATAGTATTTTTCTTAAACTTTTAGTTAGCTTATTATATATAAAAACATGAAGATACACAGTGTGAATAGGTTTTTTCTTAATAACTTTATAGAAAAGAATAATTAAAATTTCATAAAATCTTGTTAAATATTGTATTATGTAATTAACTTATATTTTAAGTTTTAGCTATTTTAGGCTTAGTTCTGATTTTTAAGAATTTCTTAAAAATTGCGATTTAAGGTATAAAATACAAGTGACTGGTATACTTGTTTGACCGGCATACTTATCACGTACGTTATCCCGTTTTTGAAAAATTGATATTGTTACTTTTAGCTGTACAGTATAAGTGTCCGGCAAGCTTATTTGACCGGCATGCTTATCACATACGTTATACTCTATTGATATAGGCTGGTTTGTACTTGATAAATACTATACTTTATCTGGGGAATTATCTATTTATATAACTGCCCTTCTTCTTAATCTGTTAAAGTAAGTATAATATCTTAAGATATACTGAAAGGAGGAATAGGCAGAGACTGCTATTAGGTATATATATATAATCTGGGAGGAAGAATATAAGATAGCATCTGCTCTTAGATCTATCTAGATACTGAGTAAAGTATCTAGGCTGCAGCAAGAACAGCTAAATAAGCTTAATTAGCTTCTGAATAAGATAATTGTTACTGAGGAAATAACCAGGGCTGTAGATAACTTCAAAAACTTTATCTACGCCCAGCTGATAAAGATTGAAGGCTCTCCTCTGGTCTGGTGGTACCAGAGGGATTAGGTTTGGATATATCTATATCTCAGTTATATAGCTATTAATATACTATCTGTTCCCCCTAGTTCTGCTGACTCTAAGTCTGTATTTAGTGGAGGAAGACGTACTTTATTATAGGATTGCAAAAGGATGTTATGTGTTAATCTGGAGAAGGTTGAATATATTGGCAACTGGCTGCGTGAAGGACTTATTATACTATTATTACGTGGTGGTAGAGGGCTTGTTGTGGATGGTGAAATAAATGGTAGTATTCGGGTTGATTTGGATGATGATCTAGATTAGAACTGAACGAAATATTTACCTTTAAGCTTAGATGTATCTATTGTTATCATCTCTGCTAAAGCTGCTAGTGTGATATCATTGCTGCTAGAGCTGCTAGCGTGATATTATCTCTGCTATCCTGCTAAGCCGATATCATATCAGGATAGTGTGTTATCCTGATATCAGGATAATTTATCATATCGGATATAATATCAGGATAGGCAAGTCTGTACCAAGCAGATAACTCTTCGTAATATCCATCGAGGTTGTTGACACTACCGCGGCTCTGGGTCAGGCCCCAAGCAGACTGTTGCATCTAGCAGATGGAAGGATCATGTGTGTAAGAAGCTCTTGATATTCTAGCTAAGGGACGGGCCTAGGGCCCGTCTTTTATACATGATGAAGACGGCTGCTGCCGGAGGCGGCAGTCCGCTGCCGCTGCACAGGGGCCGGGGCCCTGTGGGCCTCAGGGACCGGCATCGTGGTCACAAGGCCGGCGATGTGGTCTGAGATAAGAGGGGAAAGAAAGGAAAGTCACGT
The DNA here is from genome assembly GCA_020740775.1 of Ilyonectria destructans. NCBI lineage: Eukaryota > Fungi > Ascomycota > Sordariomycetes > Hypocreales > Nectriaceae > Ilyonectria > Ilyonectria destructans. The sequence continues at coordinate 757,085 of JAHEWK010000021.1, forward strand.
TGTCTAGGATATGACCCCAAAATGTGACACAGACAGCTGCCGCTCGAGGGTGCGACGAGGACCGCTTCGATAGCCGGCAGCGGTGATCGGATCGTTTAGCTCTTCGAGGATCGTTTGCACTGATGCACCTAGTTGCGTGTGCTCGAAAATGAAATCGTAATAATCATCGAGGTTGATTTTTGGGGGCATCTTCGTCGTTGTGGTTGTTGCGGTGCGTCGCGGCGTGGCTGGAAAAGAGGGTTGAGGGGTGCCCGGCTGCGGAAATGGCGGTTGGCGGTCCACTGACTAGGGTACCACTGAAAGTGGGCAGTGAATCCCAGAATTCAGACATCTGGTCATCAAATTGCCAGAAATTGTCCATTGGGATTTGGATTATGCCATCTTGCAAGGTATCCTGGCCGGTGAAATCGGCGGTCGAGTTCTGTCGCGGGGAAAAGTGCTGATTCGTATTCGCACTTGTATAATGTGACGAGGTTAGTTTCTCGATTGCTTGTAAAAACAGGCCGTGGATAAATATCGCTGAAGAATAAACATCCCCGATTTTTTCCAAAACCATCATAAATAGGTTGAGTTTATTTAGACTCGACTTCCTTATGAGAGGGTCGGACGATTTGGATTCGAGGAGATGGCTGTTCATGGCTGGCACAAGCATAGGTATCCTAGAAGGAGTTAATCTTTGTCATGTCGAGCGAAAAGCAAAACAGCGGTCTTTATACCTACGTCATGGGGCCTATATAGCCGATTAGTTGGTCGCTGATAATCTTGTCTAATATGGTATTCGTGTTCGCGGCGGCTATCCGAATCTTCTGGTGCACAAGACCGAACCACGCACCCACTTGATCGGACGGAACATCTGTCGCGACCCTGTTGGAATAAGGTCGCCATAAGGCAATCGTTGCTGCACTATCAAATAAATATTGTAAGCTCCCTGTTTTGCAAATGGAAAGGGGGGAAAGATCGAAAGCCCTACTTGAAGTGAAGCCGCAGGTGATACGAGTAGAAAGATAGAGCCGGGCTGGAATCTGCAGGCCGTTCCCCAGCTTGCGCAATACAACGCATAAGTTCTTGTTCGGTTGCTTCAATCCAGGTGCGCGAGGGCAGCGGGCCAGTGGGACAGTAGTTCTCGGATAAGATTGTACCAAGTGCTTTGCTGAGGTGTAGGAGAACCACCCAGTGGTCAACTAGCTGCCCAAAGTCGGACGGCATATACTTAGCCCGGATCGGGGGGGATAACTCGCTAAAGTCATTTGTTAAATCCTCAGCTGAAGGCATTGGGGTGTCACAATCGCGGGCGTTAATGCGCATGGGGCGACCCATACCGAGGCTCAGCCAGCGGTCGCGGAAGAAGCAGCCTAGAGAATTAACGAATGTTAGATGACTTGAGATGATTTGAAACGTGTCGTGATATAATGCGCAAAAAGAAGGAAAACTAAACATCAAGGCAGATAGGAGGCAAAACTTACTCCACCAAATACGCCGCCACAACTGGCGTTGCCGGTCTGAGAGGCGCGTATTGTACTGGCCACGATCAGGATCGCGGTTTAGACCTAGGGTCTGAGATAGGCTGATGGCAATACCCATCCAGTGCCATGACTCTGTATGCTCACATAAGTCAGAGTACCAGAAAGCCAGGAGGCTGACGGATTGAATTATAGTAATGCGGTCTTTTTCGCATCCATTATCATAAGAGCACTAAGCACGACGACACTCGTCAGTCAAGCGAAGATGGATTAGGGAGGGCAGGTCGGGGAGCGGAAAAGGAGGGTCACTTGCCTTAGCACGGATGAACATCGACTTCTTCATCTCCTTATGGGATTGATAGCCGGCTTGATGTACCACCGCCTTATCGACGTACTATGCCTCTGCTTAATATACATCCAGCGAAGATATGTATACAATAAAGCGTGTTGCCAAGGAAGGGTCCAACTCACATTAGCCGCCACAGAGAACATACTCCACAGAAGTAGTAGATTGACCGCAGAAGCGCCGCCATTGCGGAAAGTTGTGAGCAGAGCTGCAGCATCAACTACTGGCAGTATTGGATGGATGTGGTGGAAGTACGCCGTCAACAGCGCTTGGCAAACAGGTTCGCTAGGGACTGAGAAGACGCCTTTGGATCGAAGATATGCCACGTCTTGGGGCGTCGAGTCGTGTGTACCGACCACATATGGCAGACCGTAATGCTGTGAAATTACGCTTGGCTCACCCACAATATCAAGAATGTAGCCAATTCCTTGTTGGTCCCCTACATACAGAACGTATTAGCCGAGAGGTTGATAGATAAAAGTAAAGGGCGTTATGAAAATCTGCAGTATAAGACAACATAACACCCCACAGAAAGTAGTTAATTCAGGAGCTTTACATGAAGCTTCAGTTTTCTGAAACTTCATGTATTTACCTTAAGGGCTCTCGCTTCCCACTTGGTGGGAGAAGCTATGTATCTTAGGGTAATTGATGCGGCAGTCCACTTCAGGGTTCAATCCAGTCTGATCTTGTTCGTGCTTACCAACGTAAAATGTTTCAGTCGTGGCTTCAGCTGTATTCTCCATGATAGACGAGGCCAAGGATTCAATCGCATAATCGTCTGGCCCACGTTCGCGCACAGCACTGTCCAGATCCATAGTGGTACTGGCATCGGCCTCAATAGCAGTTTCGCGATCCACTTCATCTCGCATGTCGCTTGGAGGAGCAAAGAGTGTGGTGGCAGAAGCAGCCCCAGTAGTTGTTATCGGGGTTAAAATCGGAGGCTGAGAACGCGCGATGGGCGAAGGAAAGCTGCCAGACGAAGATGCTGATGTGGCGCCTGTGGCGGCCCCACTAGTAGCCATATCATTGGGTTGTGGCTGCGGATGGCTATATTTTATAGTCGTCAGCATTCAGCACGGGAATATAGCGAGGGAGAGGAAAGGAAAGAAGTGGGCAACACTTTTTAGTACTCGAACCACTTACGCGCGCCTTTTCCGCCCAAATACCTCACAGGAGTGGCCATCACGCACACAGTTCAGACATGGGATACCGACTGCTGTGACATTACACTTCACTTTCCGTTGCCGACAGACGCGGCAGGCTGCTGGAGCGCGTCTCCGAACATGGGAGACGGAGGCAGAGGCAGGAGGAGGTAGGGACTCTCTGGTGCGGACGGGTTCCATTGTCGTTCTGTCCCATACGTGCAGTACGAATCGCTACGTAGTTCGAGAGAAACTAGAGGGTAAGGAGAGGTCATGCCGTTCGTCTCCGAAGCTTACGAAGGGTCTTCTGTGGCGATATCTATTTGATTCCTTCATTCCTCACCATTAGGGATTAGCGCTCTTTCCAGCCCTTTCCGGCGGAACCCATCAGGGCCTTAGTCATATCGCTAATATACACCGCTCATTTGCCTTCAGCTCCTTGTCATGTTCAATGCGCTACAGAACCTTCTATTGCATTGGCTGTAACCTCCTTATCGCCTTATTGTGTACGAATGGGCTCTTCACCTTGCGCCCGGGTTCTAGGACCTTTCCGAAGCCTCCGTAAAGCCGCTGACAGCGGACAGGAGCCGCACTAGCCGGTGCCATTCCTGGCTAATGCTCTGAAACGCGTCTGCGCCGCTCGTCTGCCTTAAAGCTCCCTGTGAATTTTCATGCGATACAGAACTTTCTATCACGTTCGGTGAATTTTCTCGGTGAATAAAAGCCCGACCGGCTGCGAGCCGAGCACTGGGCAAGAAAAATACTCCCTACTTGCCACCTCAATACCCCGTAACTAGTTTCCAAGTCAGCTCGATGGCTTAAAACATGAATTCTCAACCCATCCTTCTCTCTTTATTTTTCCTCGGAAAGTCTGCATTGCCTCAACCGTCCACAGATACGAAACCGCAGAGCCTTTCGTATTAGCTGGTCCATACCCAACAGTGACCCAGGGACCAACGCCTATCCAAGCTGACACCAAGTTGCCCTTCTCAATGGCTCAGAATGAATTCATGCACGTTGAACACCGCCACAATGCTGTCGTCATCACTGACGCCCTATGATTACACCAGCCGGACAAGTCGTCACCTACGACGCGTAAGTTAAAAAGCATGGAAAGGCAAATAGCTAGATTTCCACCATGAAAAAGACGACTCGACGTCCCAGGTTACGCATATAAACCCGCCCTCATGCCCTTAGAATTGAACTTCACTTAATCAAAGACATCTTATTCTCCATCGTGCCATCTCTTATTCGATATGAAGTCATCAATCCTGATCACCACGGCCGTCTCCAAGATCACGATGCCTGCGCCTAGTACGCCGTTGAGGTTGTTGCCAGGGCTCCCGCTTTCTGTGTATTCTTGGGCCATTCAACAGCTCTTCTTCCACGCAGCCGGGCTTGCTCTCGAATATTGCGACTATAGCGACACACTTCGCCGTTATAGGGTCCGTCCCGTAAATGAGAAGTCGTACATTAGGCTTTTACCGCGAGTGGTCTTCAACCAGTGTTTCATTCTTCTGCCGAGTATGGTGATAGCAGAGGCGATTGGATTATGTTTCACTGGCGAAATATCGCTCAACGTGGGGCGTTTCTTGTGCTCACTTCTGGTCATGGCAGTCGGTCATGATTTCGTTCAGTACTCGACTCATCGATACTTACTACATCAATCCTCTGTTCCGCTCATGCGCGCACTTCGACACTCCGTTCACCATTCCACGGGGGCCACTCGAGGCATCAGTGCCTGCTACATGTCAGCACCAGATTTCTTTCTTACGATTGTCCTACCATACCTGCTCCCGCTCGCGATTGTCGGAGGTGGCGGCTCGGATATCCTGTTCCACACGCTCGTTACCGGCCTCGGTGCGTTAGGTGGAGTTTACGAACACTCAGGCTATGATTTTGGGACAGAACTGAGGCAGCCTCCGCCTCAAGGTTACGATGGCAAGAGGTCACTCCGGACGGTCCTGTCGAGCGTTGCCGCTGCTGCTTTGGACAATCGCGCACATAGCGAGCATCATATTCGCGCAAATGTGTCTTTCTCAGACGGTTTTGGTAGTCCAGGAATCTGTGACTGGATATTCAGAACTCGTTGGGACCTGGTATCGAAGCGTCGCAGCGATGCGGAGGTGGAATGGCAGGCTCAGCAGAAGGCCGGTAAATCTACCTAGCATAATGCGAAGGAAATGTCAGACGAATAGGTCTGATAGGAAAAGTCAAGCCTGCATAGGCCCGGATCCGTATCGTGGTTCCGATCAAGCCTGGATAGAGACTTCAAACCTAGATCAACCTCAACAACCTAGATCTTTGGCTTCCAACGGGATCCCTAGGGATAATAGCTAGCTTTTTTCTCTCTTAGACAGCAGATAAAGACAAGATCTTCCATCGCAATCCCTCTTTGCCATCTAATCCCTGTATCTGATGGGACTTGTGCATTTTCTGAGCGTAGATTCACTTCCACTTAAACCACTCTCGTTCACATGCGCAACATTAGAAACAAATAGTTTATCATTTAGGTTCCATACTAGATGTTCTGACAAAAATGAGAGGAATGGACGAAGGCCACAGTCCCTTGCTAGGAACGCTCTAAACGAGCACCGTCACTTCAGAAACGACCCGCAACTCTCTCCTGTAAAAATTCTTCCTGACTAGCGGCTGTTAGCACTAGCGTGGAAAAATTTTCAGGCCCACCAAATTTGGCTGCTGTAGCAGCTGGTGCCCATCGGGTACTAACACTGCAATAAAGGAAGGATTGAGAGGGTTGACTTCCTTTACGCAGCAGCCACGGCCACAGCCCAAGGGCTCCGGCTATGATCGAGGCCTGCTGCCCTGACCAGCTGGGCAGCTAAGATAGCAGCAGGGTCACAGCACGGCTTGCGGGGGCCAAACGACACCGCTGTGGCTCCTATACATGCTGTAATGCTGGTTCAGACCTCGCAGCAAGTATAGCTATTGCAGCCGCCAGGAGCAATCACGACACCAGCTTCAATCTAGGTGGGCGTCGACCTTTGCCCTGATCTCTACGACTCGGCACTTAGGTATATAAGGCCACCACGTCTTAGTACCTGCTTAGGCCTCCGGGCCTGAGCTGCCTTGGCCTCTATGCCTCGGCACCTGCTTAGGCCTCCGAGCCTGAGCTGCCTTAGCCTCTATGCCTCGGCACCTGCTTAAGCCTCCGGGCCTGAGCTGCCTTGGCCTCTATGCCTCGGCACCTGCTTAGGCCTCTGGGCCTGAGCTGCCTTGGCCTCTATGCCTCGGCACCTGCTTAGGCCTCCGGGCCTAAGCTGCCCTGACCTCTGCGTCTCGGCACGTAGATGCATAAGGCCACCGCGTCTTAGCATCTGCCTTGGCCTCCGGGCCTAGGCTACTATGACCTCCGGGTCTTAGATGCCTTGATCTACGGATCTTGGCTGTTAATCCAGGTCTATAAGAAGTCTCAGAATCAGGCTACTTATAGACATCAGGGTTCTGGCTTGATGGTCCTGATCAATGGATGCTAGCTGCAGTGGTTTTTCCCTCTTAGCTCCCGCGAGGTTTTCCCATCTGCAGTTGTTCCTATTATATAGATCTCGATTTCTGGAGGTTTTAAATGCCGGCAGGCAGGAATAGGATTACTGGAGAATTCCAAGCTGGTTAATAAATATGGGTATGCCGACACCCGCCCTGAAAATCCGCTGACGGATATCGGGCTCGAAATAATAGGTCAAATAGGGCCTCTTAATAGTTAGATGGAAGAGGAAGAAGGATTGCAATCTGCGGACTGTAGGTCCGAACTATGGGCCTTGTGGCCTATAGCTCCGGCCCCGGGTTACTGTACTTAGGTTTCTTCAGCTGTTGACACCAGCCTAGCACGTCATCTTGCCCCTTTGGGGATTCTGTAGATATCTCAAGTAGATGTCTTCATGATGGTAATTAATCAACAACAACAACAACAACAACAACAACAACAACAACAACAACAACAACAACAACAACAACAACTTCAGAAACGACCCGCATGTATGCAATCTTAACCGACAGTAGCTCGTCCACCTTTGTGTTTCTAATCTTCTAAAGCACATTTGTGTACGTCTTTCAAGCCCACAATTCTTCGAATGCTCGGCGGTGGTGCCCACAAGCACAAACTACACCAAGACTAGCTGTAGACGGAAAGCTGGAACAATATGCTTGTGGAGGGGCTGTTGAAACATGGCGCGCAAGTGGGTTGACATGGGGGACACGAGATGGGGCGCAGGGGCCTAGCGTAGCAGGAAAGCGGGCCGGGATATACAAGGAAGCATCCGGCGGCATGCATAGAAACACCTGACCGGGGGTGTGGGAAATTATGCCGACAATGATACAGAAAAGGAGAGGTAGGCCCTAAGCCGTTACACCAAAAGGTCTACCCGTGCCTCGGTTACGAGTTACACAGGATATTAGGGTCTTTAAGGCACTGACGCACGCATCAGACAATTTCGTACGATACCAGCGATACATGCCCCCTGGTTCATCTTAGGGCCGTCATTGAGGAGTAGCGCCAATCTGGCGCGAGCACGACATTGCACGATGAAACCGTTTTCCCGAGTAAGAGTAGCTGGTCTTCTAAAAGACTAATGATGCAACTAACTACCTGTCTTGCATCTGTGGAGCTGAAGGGTCGTGTGTTCGGTCCGTTCAAGGATGCCCTTGCTACCGGACATTGTCTTCGATCCGACACCGGGATCCCGGGAGCTTCCTAAGGAACCATGGTGAACAAGTCCACAACCCATTGTTCGATGAGTCGAGGTGTTACGCATACGTTTACGAGTGGAAGGTTGGGGGCAAGGGGGGCCTGTTGGGGGGCGTGAAACGGCCTCCCCGGCTTCCCCGGCTTCCCCGGGCACTAAACCTTATGCACAAGTAGCGTAGTTATGAGTGGCTAGTTGGTATCCCTGTCTTCGGTCCCTCCCGCCCCCCCTTTGAACGAGTGGAGATGGGAGATGGATCTACAGTGGGGGGCAATTACAGTGGGGTGCAAAGAGTTTGACCCCTTCGCGTACCGACCCACTTGACAGGGGCTTTGTTATGAAGCTGCTTTAAGATTATCTAGTATTTGGTATACCAACCTCCAGCTGCAATTACTGCGGCTACTCGATGAGGCATTATATCGCTAAGATTCTGCGAGTCGGCTTCGGCTCACTGTCCAAAAACTTAGGCTCACTGTGCACCTAACCTAAGGAGGCAAGGCTCCGCGCTAATAATAAAGCTAGACTAGAGGTACAACAATTTTGTATGTAGTGCACGCCAATTAATATGTACCCGCCGTCCTTTCCCTTTTCAGCTTTCTGCCATCACCACTGGGCCTCGGGCTAGCCCCACAGATAGACGATATTGCAACTTTGCAACTATATGCCTTCCGGTGCGTATCACCAGAAGCCTCGCCAACGCCGCTTTCGAACCGGCCTTGGTCTCCCTTACGATCACCCTCACCGCTGCCTTCATGGCTAGCATCGTCACCACCGCCGTCCCCGTCAGTACAGCTGTTGCCGCCGTCATCCTCGCCCTCACCCTCGCCGTCATCTACACCGCTGCCGCTGCCGCCCCGACCAACGCAGCAGATACAGGGAAAAGAGATAGCAGCCCTTCCTACAACAGGCACATACACTACTCACAAGGATGCCTTTGCTGCTGTATAAGCGCATGGAAGAGACCAGGGCTATACTGAGGTCTACAGCAAGCCGAGCAACTACAAAGATAGCAAGGCTCGTTATTATAAGGTTATCTGCGCCTGCGGCGGCTGTCCCTTTATCTCGAGATCTATAGTGTCAGATATGTCAGTGGCGAAAGTTGCCACCTATTGCCACCTATTGCCACAAGGCTTAGCAATCAGCTTCTAGCTGATTCTATACAGAAGGGACAGGGTATATAAAGCTTGCTCTGAAACCTCAAGATAGAGGGGGACACAATACACAACTTTGATTCACCCTAATATTTGACAATTAAGAGTCTCACTGCCTCAACCCATTTTAATATCTTTGAGAATCCCTCTATCTTATCTATGATACTGCATAGAAAATCCCAGAAAGAAGGTCTTACAGCCACTCTTATAAAACCTGGGGACTTCCCGGACTGGGAGCACGAATTCCTTCTTCAGGTTGACCTTCTAGGTCTGCAACAGCACCTCAAAAGGAAGATTTTCCTTGAAGAGGAACCGGCCTTCCCCGATATCAGACGACGCAAATATACCAAGACAACAGCAGCACAACGGACCATTCGATCAGAAACACCTGAGACTGAAGGGACCAATTCAGATGACATACAGGAGACAACCAACGGAACATGGTCTCTATCTGACCTAACTGAACAAGGTCAGAAGAGCTTCCAACAGGACCTCTCTTTATATCAGCTTCAAGAAAAATCGTCAGAAAGACAGAGGAAGTCTCTGAGAACCCTCCAAGACTGGGTTATCCGAACTGTCTCTCCCAGTTACGTCCGGACCTGTTGTCAGCCACGCAAGTCGATCTATGAATGGCATAAAAATCTTCGTGCCCGATGCGGGAGGTCAGAAGCAGACGAAACACGAGATGCCCGAAACACTTACTTGACCCTCATGAAAACGCCTCCAAAGACTATAACTCAAGCGGTCAAATGGTTAGAAGATTGGGAAGAAGCCCTGGCCAAAGGACAGCAACAAAAGGTCCCAGAGACCCTCTTTTGCAGCTCCTGGGCATATGACTTCTTCAACATCTCTTCACAACTTCTCCCTGCCTGGACGGCAGCCTATGAAATTAGCCAACAAAACCTGATCCAAGATGAATCTCTTATCTATCGAGATCTAGCGAACGCCTTCCGGAATAAGCTCAAAAATGCAGAGGCCTTACGGGGCCCAGGTCGCACGGGAAATTTCTCCCAAGGTGCATTCTCTGCGAGCTTTGCTGGGGAGGACCCCCAGGATGATGAACCAGAGGACGCTCGCATCATTGAAGGTCAGTACCGTTCTCTGAAGAAGGAAGGGCAAAGGACGAAGCGCCAGAGGCCTCCTGAAGAACAGGATAAATGCCCGGCATGCGGCCTACCCCATGTCCTTAAGAAATGCTTCTATGTTTTTCCAAACATAGCTTGGAGAGGGTTTAGGCCTCGAGAAAAATTTCAGATAAAAGTAAGAGAAGCCCTCGAAGAAGACTTAGACCTACAGGCACAAGTGAAAGCTCTCACTCAGAAGAAGTCCAAGATCTCGCCAAAACTAGCCATCGAAGACACCTCTGACCAATGACTCTATGGGCGGCTTATCGCTAAAGTCAACGCCGCATTTGCCGTTCAAAGCGATAACTATCCCTTACGAAAATCTCAAATCCTAGACCCCGGAACAACGATCTCAATCACAAATGACCCCAATCGACTAGCTGATCTCCAGCCGGCCCTTCCAGGCGACTTCATCTGGTCAGGTGACCGAAAGTTACCAATTTTGGGATATGGAACAATGATAGTCAGGCTGACAAGAACTCGAGCCCTGTTGCTTGAAGATGTAGCCTACTGTCCCCGACTCCTCACAACTCTAGTCTCCTTACGTCAGCTACGGAAGAAAGGACTCTATTGGGATAACAGACGTGATCCAACGACCCTCCGTCATTCCGATCAGACAATCGCCTGCACGATCAAGGACCTATACGGTCAATACGTCATTGAATACCAACTGGCAGAGATAACCCCAGCGGCTTGGGCAGCCCACAAGTTCACCTCATACACAAAGAGGGCTCCCTTGGCAGGAGAAGCTATACGCTGGCATAACCGCCTACGGCATCCAGGACCGCAAGCTCTTGAACACCTTGTCTCAGCATCTCAGGGGGTGCGAATTCGAGGACCAACAACCGTCGAATGTGACGCCTGTGGCCTATCAAAGATCAAGAGACAAGTCAGACGGGCTCCAAGGCAGTCTATCCAGACAGCCGGTGAACGCATCGCTATTGATTTCCATGACTATGAAGAAGGCATAGGTAGCTATACCTCACAGATGCTTCTCACCTGCCGATCAACCGGTTACATTTGGGATTACTACCTTACATCTCGGACAACGGAGGCTATTATCGCAGTCTTCAAATCCTTCTTCGAACATCTACAAGTTCAACATAACATCAAGGTCAAAGTCATCGAATGCGACAATGAGATCACAGAGGTCAAACCGCAAGTCGGAAACTTCCTACGGAATAGAGCCACCGTCATCGAGCCCTCGGCACCGTATAGCCAAGCCCAAAATGGCGGCGCCGAACGCTCAGGGGGTGTGATTAAGGATAAGGAAAGAGCCATGCGAACAGGCTCTAAGCTCCCTCATCAGCTATGGCCAGAAATCGGCAAAACAGCAGTTTATCTATATAACCGAACGCCAAATTACAAATCAGGCTGGAAAACACCATACGATCAACTGCATACTGCAATAGCCAGAGCCAGAGGAATTCCACAACCGGTAAAACAGCCTGACCAAACACATCTAAGGGCATTTGGTTGCAAAGCTTATGCCATGACCCCTGAGGCACAACAAAAGCTCAACCGCAAGATGCGACTCAAACCGAAAGGATGGATCGGCTTCCTAGTTGGATACAGATCCTCGAATATCTACAGGATCTGGATCCCGACAATCAATCGGATAATCAGCACCCGAGACGTCATTTTTAATGAAGACGAGGGCTGTAACGGAGACTGGGAAAACTTCAAGGATGACCTCTTAGAGGCAGACTTAGAAGAAATCGCACGAATTGCATCCCTCCAAGACGAATCAATTGATCAGCTAGAAGCTGAAGACTCTATTGAGGTGGCTTTTCCTGAAGAAGAAGATGAACTCACACCGAACCATCTCATAGTGGCGATTGACGAAATCTCACAGGCAAAGAGGGCAGAATACGAAGACTTCCCCACGCCTCCAGATACACCGCCATCTGCCCTACTCGCACAATTACCTCAAAATGTGTCAGAACAAGGGAACAGAACTATCACATGGCAAGCAGCTTTTCTAGCTGGAACCAAATCTCCTCTGCAAATCTCAACAGAACGAAAGATCCGTCAAGGGGTAAAGATGCATAGAAGTGCATTACCTCCGGCACCAATGAAGCATCAAGATCTCATAGGACATCCATTGGAAAACCTCTTCCAGAAGGCTGAAGAAATTCATCTTCAAAGCCATAAGGAAATGAGGTCATGGACTGAGATCCGAGCCAAGGACCCTCGAACATTTGATCAACAGGTCCTAGGCTGTATGTGGGTGTACGTCTATAAAACAGACAAACACGGTTACTTTCAGAAATGCAAGGCCCGGCTAGTGGTGCGAGGAGACCAACAAGCAAAAGGGAAGCTGCAAGACACATATGCAGCTACCTTAGCCGGAAGGTCCTTTCGGACCTTGATAGCTATTGCAGCAAAATTTGATCTAGAAATGATCCAATACGATGTGGTCAACGCATTCGTACATGCCCCAATTGATCAAGACATCTTCATGCAGATGCCTCCAGGCTATAAGAAGGCAGGAACTATCCTAAAGCTCAACAAAGCTCTATACGGACTGAGAGTCTCCCCCTTACTGTGGCAGAAGGAGCTTTCTAGGACCCTCTTAGAGCTGGGCTACAAGCCAGTTCCACACGAGCCTTGCTGCTTCAGAAAAGAAGGAATCCTATTCTTCGTATATGTCGATGATGTCATTCTGGCCTACAGGAAAACACAAGAAAACAAAGTGGTTCCTTGGAATGGAAGTCATACGGGACCGACCTACAAGGAAGATCTGGCTATCCCAAGCAGCCTATATTGAGAAAATTGCAAACCTAGCTAATAAAGGAACAGCTACAGTACCAATGACTCAGTTAGAGCTACGGCCTGCCACAGGGCTAGCAACCCCAACAGAAATTCAACGATACCAACGCAAGATCGGATCAACCCTCTATATCGCAGTCAACACCCGACCTGACATTGCCTTTGCCGTCTCCAGATTGGCCAGATTCCTCACCAATCCAAGTCAAATACACCAAGAAGCGGCTGACCGCGTTATCCATTACCTCACACATACAAAGAACCTAGCTCTATCTTTCGGAGGACCCGGCGGTCTCAGCATTGCTAGCGATGCCTCTTTTGCCGACAACACAACTGATCGGAAGAGCTCGCAGGCATATACCATCAAGCTGTTCAACGGACTGATCGGATGGAGAGCCAGCAAACAAGACACGGTCACAACATCAACAACAGAAGCAGAGCTCCTAGCCCTAGCACAGGCAGCTAAGGAATCTCTCTTTGTGAGCCGACTGCTCAAGGAGCTGACAGTTCAACTGGATGACTTGACCATCCAGATTGACTGCGATAACACTCAGACTATCAACCTCGTGACGGCTGAGATAGCTACTTTGAGGACCAAGTTGCGGCATGTTGATATCCACAATCACTGGCTCAGACAGGAGGTTCAAAGAGGGAAAATTCAAGTCAAATACGTCAAATCAACAGACATAGTCGCAGATGGCCTGACGAAAGCACTTCCAGCCGGAAAATGGAACCGCTTTTTATATCAACTTGGATTAGAAGACGTTAGGAAGAGGCTCCAGAAGGACGAAGAAGGGCTTCAGACTCAATGAGAAGTCATTGAATCTGAGGGGGTGTGTCAGATATGTCAGTGGCGAAAGTTGCCACCTATTGCCACCTATTGCCACAAGGCTTAGCAATCAGCTTCTAGCTGATTCTATACAGAAGGGACAGGGTATATAAAGCTTGCTCTGAAACCTCAAGATAGAGGGGGACACAATACACAACTTTGATTCACCCTAATATTTGACATATAGGGCTTCGGAAGCCCTTAACCTGTAAGACAGGCTGTCTTTTTAGGATTAAGCTGGTATAGCATAAGACTCTAGGGGACTGCTGGATCATAGACATCCTTTACGGCGACCACAATTATCTCTCTAATAACCCAGGCAGATTTCCAGAATACCGCGCTTTACAGCCAAGCCAGATTAAGGCAGTGCAGTCTTCATCCTGTGATATCAAGCTGACAGCTAGGGCAATAAAGAAGATATTATAAGTAAGTAATCCAGGGCTCCTTGTGACTGCATAGGATATCTATAACATCTAAAGAGCTGCATAATATAGGGCAACTGGGCTACTTACGCTAATGCAAGCTATAATTAAAGAGCTCGACGAGGAAGGCTTCTGCTATACTGAGGTCCTTAATAATAAAGACCGACTGTGTTATTAGCTGGTTAATATAGATTACAATCTTAAGATATGGTATTGTTTCCCTCATATTATGATGTTCGATGCTATATATAATACAAATCGCTTTGGCCTAAATCAGCTCAGAAAATGAGGGGTGGGTTGTGCTTGTGTCGCGTTTGACTTGGTGAAATTTCAAGTGCAGTTCCAAATAGACATTTCAGCGCAGCAACGGTCAACCACAACAATAACAGTATCAAAAATAGCATTACGAAATAGATAAAACTGTACTTAATCCAACTCACCAATTCATTTTTGATTGTACATGTTGGTGCGCACTTTATGCTCAATCAAAGTCGCAAATCGGCGTCAAAAGTGAGAATGGAGACCGTGCACCGCAATGATGATTATGCCTTTCGGTACGAAAGGTCTTTTAAGCTCTGGGATTCTCTACCCAAAAATCGACCGCTCATCCCTGCACACATACCCCTGTCAAATTACCCGATTAGTCATCCCCGGCGCCCCTCCGGTTGGCGGCCAAATTATTTCCCGATTAGTAAGCCAAACTGCACCTCCTGTTGGTCCGGATTAACCCCATCCGAATGCCCCCCCAGAGGTGCCAATCTTCTCTTCCTCATTTGCCAATCCGCACATGTGAACTCTCATTCGCTCTCTGAGATCAAGTGCAAAGGAGTCTTCTTTTGAGGGTTTCTTGTTAGGAGACACGTGAAATGCACGTGAAATGCACGTGAAATGATGCACGTGGTGCACGTGGGAACTCGGTTTGTGATAGCATTCTTGCTCTTGTTCTCATATTTTATGACATTTTCTCTTCTGCTTGAAACTTGGATATGTGTTATCTGATTAGTTATATATATTTATTTTCTCTCTTTCTACTTCTATATAAAAGGCATATCTAAATTACGCTACTGCTAGTATTGTGCAGAAGGATTATGTGACAACAATGATAATCGGGCCTCATTTACTGTCCGCTCGCACAACTGGTCCAGCCTAGCCTCGCCATCAAACATTTCCTGTGGTATTTTATTCCCGACTATGTCCTGCACCCGTGCCTTTGACAGCAACATAATACCATCAAGCGACGTGCACCGCGATAGCTGCACATACAGGCTGTACGGATCGCACTTTCCTGGCTCGAGTTGTCCAGTTGTGGTATTCAACCTTGTTCCGGTTCCTCGCAGCTCCAGCGCAATCTCGAGGACGGTTTCGCCTTGGATTTTGTAATCGGTGCATGCGAACGCTGCAGTGCAGGGAAGTCCTCGGCGGCTCACTTCGTGCCTCTGCCAAGGCCTCCTCTTGGCCCTCTTCTTCTTCTCAATGGGTATTTGGGCACTTGTTGGAGTAAGCAGGATCGTGCCTGGTGGCATGTCATCAAACCTGAACTTCTTGGTTGACTCGGATAACAGGATAATGCCGGCAGGTGGTCCAAAGTGGAGGATAATGTTCGGGGCGAGTTGATACCCTGGGAATCTCTTGGCGTCTGGTATAACTTCCAGTGCTTTGTACTTGGCCCCGTTCACGAGCTTGAGGCCTGGGTTTATATTCTTCGTCACTACCACCGGCATGCCAGGTACGAACATGAACGTGGCCGGCACACAGATCTTGCTGTCATCTCCGACGCTGGCCATGAGCGTAGCTTCTTCCTCCGTTACCGGCAATGTATTGGGTTTACCCCAACGGTGCTGGGGTAGAAATATCCGGACTGGCTTCTGGTGGTGCCTCTGGAAGGCCAAGACCGCATCCATGTTCAAGCTCCATCTATTGCTGTTAAGGGGTGTAACTACTGTGATGCCCTTGCCCCATGGTATGGCTCGGCCTTCCTGAAAGCACCGGCTATTAAGAAGCTCCATGTCGGACTCGTCTTGCTGCCCCTGCCGGATCCGAGTCAGCAGCCGCTGCAGCTCCGGGTCCCCCGCTGCGCGCACCTGTTCGGTGAGCATAACGACGGTGGTAAATCGAGCCCAGAGTGCGTGCGCCCTCATTTCATCCGCAATCCTGAGGGCGGACCATGGCGTCAATAGCGACTTGTTTTGCACCGGGCGGAACTGGTGAAAATCTCCTGAGAGTAGTACCACTGGGATGCCGCCAAAATCTTGATTCGATCCCCGGGCGGCGCAAAGTCGCTTGTTGATATCGGAAAGGGTCTGGAGGCCCAGCATGCTCACCTCATCAATGATAAGCAGCCACTTTTCTCTCCATCTTTTTCGAGCATCACCGTCCACGTAGGTTACCGTGGTGCCATCGTCGGCATTGCCGCTGGATGCGTTGGGTTGCATCCCACAGGCGGAGTGAATAGTCACGCCGTTGATCCGCGCTGCTGCGGCCCCCGATGTTGCCGTCATAAGCAGCCTGTGCGATACGTCTTTGCTAGCGAACAATTCCGCCAACGCCTCGATGACTCTGGACTTCCCAGTGCCGCCCTCCCCACCCAGGAACTCGCATAGTTGTGCGTTATCATTGTTCTCGACATTACTGCTATCGAAATCATCGTTGTTATCTTCGTCCCGGATGGTATCGAGATGGCGACATACTAAAAGGAAGGCGATTTCCTGCCGCTCGTTCAAGGTGAACCTCCTTGCAATCTCCCGACCGGCATGGAGGAATGTTGTCGACGGTCCAAAGGCGACCCTGGCACTGGGTCTTTGGGTGTTCCGGGTGTCTATTTCTGGCATTTCTATGATATCTTCTCCCGCGCCCGCGAAGGTATGGTTCAGTAATGCTTCTGCGCCGGCAGCTGTGATTTGCGTAATCTGAGCTCTATCAGTGCCTTGGATTCTTTTCACAATTTCCTTGTCAGCTTGATCCTGCTTGCTCTTGATCCCTCTAAGCTGACGTTGCGTTGGGAGCTCGCTCCTGGCTACCATGCTTGGCTGGCACTGCTCTGGGTTCTCTGCGGAAGCTACAGTCTCGACATCATCCGCAAAGTCGGTGATATCTGCTTGGGCTTCGCGGAGCTGATCTAGCATCTGCAAAAGATGCTCCGAACCAGCGGTCACCTGGTTGGGGGCTGTAGCACCTCGTACTGTCTCAATCAATCGGCCAAGCTGGCCGACCTGGTCGGGGCGATATGCTTTTACTGGGCCTGTAGGATCTTGGAGATCATACCCCATAGCGTCGATATCATCCAAAACGGCGTCGTCCCCCGCAGCCGCCCACTGCTTTGCATCTCGCCGCGCATCTTCCGCTGATCGCTTCAAGAGCTGGATGTTGCCTGCGATAGTCCGGAGTCTTTTGGGCAGTCGCCGTCTCCAGTGCTCCCAGATTTCGTTGATGTCACCAGACGCTGCCGTAGTGAACTTCTCCCATGGTACGAAGAGTGCAAGGTGCTGTACTGCAGCTCTAGTACTAATATCAGTACATGCTCTTTGTTTATCTGTACTGTTACGTGGCTTGTGCTTACCTGCGGTATCTGTCTGCGTTTGTGTCAATATCAAAGTCCATATCGAGAAAGCCGTTAATGCACGGCACTGCATACTTCCCCGGGGGTCTTAGAACCTGCACCCAGTCCCTTCCCGGCTTCCACTTCCTTTCAAATTCTATCTTCACCAACTCCTTGGAAGATGAATCTATCCTCTTTTGTAATGTAACAAGCGACACGTAGTCATAGAAGCATAATGTCTGCAGCACCTCTCCACGGTGGTGGTAGGCTTCAATGTAGGGTAGTTTCTTGCCATCGTTTCCCACCAAGACCCTCTCCGCGCTGGCTTCCGCGTCGTTGCCGTTGCCATTGTCACCTATGTTCTCGATAGGTCGATCATCGTCGTCGCCTAAAGTGCTACTGCATTGCTGGAGATGCGGCCAGCGTCGGAGTATTGCCCAGTATATCGTTGTCATATTCACATATGACCATTGTTTAGTACTCGAGAACTCACTTGGGTAATCTAGGAAGTGCGCAATCACCTCCACCTGCGATAACGGCCGCTCGGTGAATATTCTGTTGGCGATTCTCATCAGGTACTGGCGGTTTATATTTGCCTTGGCTTCATAGTTTGCGGTTGTTGCACCTAGCCCGACGGCGCTGGTTGTGCTGATACTCGGAAAGAGCTCTGCTGCTATGGCCACTCTCTTCCACATCGGATCTTCAATTTTTGTGGCGTAGTTTGTCAAGTAGTATATCAGCGCCATTGTCTTGCTTTGGGTTCCGATGAAGGAGATGTCGTGATTGTGCCGCAGCCCAACCGCCATTGACTTGTTCCATCGGTTGATCATGGGATGTGAGCGTTGGAGCCGAAGTATGCCATCCGCGCCAAATTCGCTTTTTGTAAAGAGCTTCCAAGGCGCATGGAATCGACATGTGGGCTTTTTGTCCCCCTCCTTGTTATGAGAGTATTTGACGCAAGTTGCGGTATGGACGTGCATCTGGACCCTGCCCGCGCAAAAGTGGGCTTCATCGTCAAACTGTTCAGAGAAGCGCGCTGCATCGGTCATCAGGTAGGATATGTTGTCGTAAACCACCCTAGTCTCGCTCTCCTCGCTAAAGGCAGCAGATTCATCCAGGTCCTGGATAATAGTTCAGCTTCCGACCCCACATTGGCTTTCCGTCATGTCAGTATATGAATGTACGTACCTCAGTGAAGACAGAATCGACATATTTCAGGATTCCTTCCCTTTCCATCGCCGCGCTCTCGTCATCCTCCATGTTCCCATGAGCACCGATAACGTTTCCAAGATCCAGGTTCCCTTCGAGCCATAGCAAACCGTGGACATGAAGAGCACCGCGTTCGTTGGTCTCGACAGCGCCAAAATACTGTCCAATCTGACCAAACACGGATTCCTCCCCAACCTTGACGTAATGCTCGAAGAACATCTCCACTTCGCGGTGGAAGAAAATGGCAGAGCTTATGGGGTCAGTTATCGCCAGCTTCACCCTCTCATACCTATCCTGAAGGGCCCGAAGCAGGGTTGCTTCTGCGGCATGACTCTCCTCCTTTCGGTATGCTGCCAGACGTAGTTTTACCGGGTTCGTGATATCATTGGGGTTCAGCGTAAGCCAAATTGCCGGTATACCGTATCTAATAATCAATGATTTGATCTTTCTGCGCATGGCCAGCCGTGACTCCTGCGACATGACCTGCTTGTACCCAAAATATGAGACGTATCGTAGGAGCTTTTTGATATCTTCATCTTGGGTACTCCCCCCAGCCTCTAATTCCTTTTGCACTTCTGCCAGCCTCTCAAGCGTTAACGACTGGATGATTCTCTCAACCTCGGGGAAGTCGTTCCGTCGCACGCTCACCATACTTACTCCTCTATTCCTAGACCGAACCTCTATGTTAAACACCAGGAATGAAAAGGCCGGGTGATTGGCAAAACGGCCACCGTGTCGTTGCAGTACTTTCTTCATCCATGCGTGAAGTCCGAGGTTGCGTATCGGCGGAATCGCAGCCGCTCCGGTATTATCTCTACCGGTATCACGAACATGCCCTATGAGCTGGAGACTGTTTTTCCATAGCTCTGATTCCATCTCCTCCTTACATCGTGGCCCACCGAACCCGAATGGGAATAGTGTTGGGAATGCTTTTGCAAGATGCCAGAGATCATTGGTATCTGCAAACTCGTTGCCTCTTAAAATGTGGACGTATGGCTCAAGGTGCGAATCTTCCGTGTTCCTGGCTGGTTGGTTGGGCGGCTGTGCTGGCGGATTGGCCTGCCCACCTTTAATTGTATCGATAGCAAATTGGATTTTGTCGACATCGGTTGCCCGTGGTGCTGTATCTAGTGGGAACATACCAGATGCAAGGATCTCATCGAGAAAGCTTCCCATGCCCTCATACTCGAGCTCCTCCCTACTGCGCTCATCATAGAGCAGGGGATCCTCGCTATAACTGACGTCGTTCTCGTCGTGTGCTCTACCCAATTCATCCACAATCTGTTCGAGTGACTGAGGCCCGTTATCTTCCATTCCACGTTCTGCTGGGGGCACAATATGCGCTGTTCGCGTTTCTTCCCAAGCTGATGGCTCGTCTCTCTCTATCCTGTCATAGATTTGGCTCGGGACCCCGTGTGCAGGCTCTCCCCAGCTATCCAGCTCCTCTTTGTTGATCCTGATATGTTGATAGTGGGGATTGAACTCTTTTAGCCACAGCAATGCCCGTTCCACAACTCCTCGCCGGACTGCGAGTAACTTGGACAGATCGCTGGGGGCTGGTCTCTGTGGCCCATGCCAGGATATATGGATGTCCTCCAAAGACTGCAGAAGCGGATGTGGCAATACTTTAGTAACCAAGTCTTGCACATTATTTGGAAACACGGTTACATGGCCCTTTACGTGCCGTGCATATGCCGTGCTCTGTTTGGTGCTTTTGGTTACCTTAATTCTTGTGATAAAGCCGAAGTGAGTATTGAGTCCAATCAGCCTCTCCTCGACTAATGTTAAGCCTTTGAGAGCATCCGGATACATGTGCTCGCAACCAAGTGCTTGATGCAAGTTCCCACCTCGGGTCCAATTGCCTTCGCGTATCTTGGTTGCACAGGTCTCGCAGCTCGATATAGCCCTGCCAAAAGGGAAGCAATCTGGACAGGAATACGTCCGGCAGCTATCCTTCGCGGAGCTATTTGTCCACTCTTCCCAGCTAAGCTCTTTCATCTCTGCAGTGCTGATCTTCTGATAGCACACCATACATGTGTGTACGGGGAGAGTGTCAATATTGTGGAATGCTTGATAAAAGTCCATTGCGGTGGATACACTCCTCTCATGGGGGATCGGCTTACGCCAGGCCTTTGTGTATGATTTTCTTTCCTTCTCTTTAAACTCGTCTTCCAGATGCTTGATAGCTGTTGCTAATGCCTGGGTTTTCTCGTCAGGAATGCTGTTCTGGGAGATCCTGACCTGCATTCGGTTTGGCCTCTCATTTTGTCCTTGTCCGTGTTCATTAGAACCAGTATTCTTAAAGGTGGTTCCAACCCCTCCTCGATTCTGTCTTTTGCTTTGCTCTTGCCCGTGATGTTCGGCTCCACGCTTTACGCCCGCTTGTCGTTGGCCATCCGAAAACCTCAGTGTTGTCATGTACTCGTGCCCGTCTAGCTCATTTGGCGGGTAAGATCCGCCGACATCAGCTGTCTCTACCATCTGTGTAGGCATTGGCAGGATTTCTGGTGGTGATTGTTGTTGATTGCTGTTCTTTTCATTTTGCCGTTGAATTCTCTGCTTTTTGTTGCTGGGCTGTCTCTCTTTCGAAAATCTCAGTCTACCCATACACGGCTGCATGTCCAATCCATTATGCGGATGATATTCGCCCATGTCCGTTATCTCTGCAGCCTGTGTGGGGTTTGGTGTTATGGGAAGCTGTACTGGTGCAAGTTTTGGTTGGTGTACTTGCTGCGGCCTCATTTCCCGAGGAGGTAGAGGATTAAATGACTGGCGTGAATGAACTGAATGGGTCCCAACAGCAACCAATGGTCTTTGCCGTTGAGTTTCTCTCATTTGCCCCCACTTTCTTTCCCGGGCATCTCTTCGTCTCAATGCACGAGATGTTCGCGGTTTGCCTCGTGATCTTGGAGGCGCCTGTATTGGTGTCGTACTCCTTGGCGGCGGTCGACTCATCCAGCTTTCACGTCCCTGTATTTGAGTATTGATGGTGTCGGCTTGGTATGCACTTGGCTGATGTTCCTGCACCAGATTTCCTTCTCGAACATCTCTCCGCCTTGGTGCACGAGAACCTCGCGGTCTGCCTCTTTTTCTTGGACGCACTTGTGTCGGCGTCGTGCTCCCTGGTGGTGGCCGGCTCATCCAGTTTCCTGCCGCCTGTGTTTGCGCATTGGCATTGTCGATTTGATTTACACTTGATCGGTATTGCTGGCGATTACCCGGTTTTCTTGATTGGCCAGTTGATTGTGATCCCTCTAGTGCCGGGTCTATAGGTACAGTTTCTGGAATATCACCAGGTGTACTCGGTTGCACAGTAGAGTGTGACTTCCACAATGCCAGGCCCACCGGCTGGACATCCGGAACACCATCGGATATGCTTGGTTGCACAGTAGAATGTGATTCTCTTGGTGCTGCGTTTGTATTCCAGTTTGCCGCACCAAAAATATCATTGTATGTCTTCAACCCGAGACTGCTGACTGTGCTGCCAGGCGTTCGACCACGCAACCTTTCAAGTAGAGTAGATAGTGACGAATCCATTACAAGATAGTGTATGCAGTGTATTTTTAGGGTGCGTAATCATGTGTATTAAGCCAAATAGCATTATAAATATGAAAGATGAAGGTTGATGCCATTCACAATGCTGTTTTGTCATCGGTACATTCTGGGGCAGATTTCGATTCTCCCACACCAACCTGTTCTACTCTGCTCTTGATCCGATTCTATCCCGATACTCCTACGTCATCTTTATTTCTATTATACCTATCAAACTATATGATAATATCGTCTATCGTCATTGTCTTGACCCACCTACCAATAAATAATAGGTCTATCCCACCATGGTCTTCTTTAATCTTCCAATCTCATCCCTATATCGGACTTGATTATTCATCCCGTCATCTGCTCGGGGCATCATCACGCCCGTATACCAATAGAGCATCATATTCCCCCACCCTCCCGCCCTTGTGATGATTAATTTCGTGCTTGATTATTCATCCCATCATCCACTCGGAGCATTATCACACCGGTATTCCAGTAGAGCATTATCCTATTCCTCCACCCTCTTACTTTCGTGATAATTAACTTCGGGCTTGAGTATTCATCCCCTCATCTACTCGGAGCATCATCACGCCGGTATACCAATAGAACATCATATTCCTCCACCCTCTTATTCTTCTAACATTAATAACATCGGGCTTGATTATTCATCCCATCATCCACTCGGAGCATCATCACACCGGTATACCAGTAGAGCATCATACTCCCCCACCCTCTTATTCTTATACCATAAATAACATCGGGCTTGATTATTCATCCCATTATCTAGTCGGAATACCGTTACACCGGTACACCAATACGGCATCATACTCCTCCACCCTCTTATTCACATGGCCGCTGCAGTATTGATATACCAATAGATCAAAATATCCCTTCACCCTCTTTCATTGTAATGGTAACATCAATGAACACTTATGTGGTTGATATAATACACACCACGTTAGTTCATCTACCTATCATATACCGCTCAGCTCTCATACTTGTTCTTTTTTTTTTTTTTCATGCGTTAATATCTTAGTCAATCATTCGTAATCATGGAAGAAGCAATTCTGTTCAACAGCTACGTTGATTGATCAATTCCGCTGTGCAAGTATCCACTTGGCAGGGATCAAGGCTCTTAACTAAAGATGCTTTACAACGATCGGCGATATGTGGTGACGTTTTGGCCAATCCTTTGTACTCATGGAAAAAGCAAATCTGTTCACCATCTACGTTAATTGGCCAATTCAATTGTGCAAGCATCCACACCGGCAGGGATAGTAGTTCTTCGCTGAAAATGTTGGATGGAGATCGGCGATGCTACATCCCGTCTGCGCAACGAAATACAGTACCTTTACCAAGTGGTATCAATCTTCGCATTGTATATACTATATAATTTAATCGATTATAAATATCAGATGTGTTTCTTCTTTGTTCCCTACATTTATATCCCAATCTTGCAAGCTTATCTTTCTATTGCTCTCTCTCTCACTCTCACCGAGTCGTAATCTTAACTGCTCTCCCATTTTTTATCGAAACATTTGCTTGTTCAATATATCATGTCTTCATCAACTTCTACCTCAACTTCCACTCTTAGCGGTCATCCCCCTCCGCGCATGCCTTATGACTCTCAGAAAAACCTTGGTAGTGATATGACCATGTTCTTTTTTGGTCAGCCGGATATCCCAACGCGGTTTCCTACATCAGATGAACAACTTATAAAGAGCCTCAATGTTGAAGCTCTTGGCAGGGTTTGTCTTCCACCCCCTCCCTATATGACACTGCCTGAATATTCTGTGCTGCGTCCTGAAGAGTATCGATCCCCTGATCCACTGCCGATTTACTTTAGTCTCAACCTCTCTGTCTATAACCAGCAGATTGTTGAATCGGAGTGGGAGAATCAGTGGTTCCATTTCACTGGCAAAGTACACCCCTACGCACTGGAGTGGGTGCTACGGGAGCCTGATGTTTTCGGCGATGAAGATGGTGACGGCGAAGTGTACAAGGTTCCAGTTGTTCTCATACGCGACTTTGGATACCAAGCGTAAGCAGACTTATCATTTCCCCTTAGCTCGAGTTCGACTATCGCGCTTGCCACTAATGTAACTATCAGCATTGACCCACGAACTCTTTGCAATGGTGAGGGCTTTCCACTTATCCAACCGGTTGTTTCTTTGACCGGGCAGGTTCTCGGGACAGGTCAAACCCACTTGATCAAGGACTCTGTCCCGCTGTTGGATGATGCGCAGCTGAGATGCTGTGCATTTATCCAGTGCTGTACCTACATCACGCCGGGTCAACCATCAAAAATCCCTTTCAAAGGCTTCCACCCCTTTCAAGTTTTTATTCTCTTTCCTATTCGCGCTTTGCCATTCTCTCTCCTCCGCAAGAAGATGGCAGATAGGAAAGATACACAGTTTGTTCCAGGTGTTCCCTTCAACTGCGTCGGCAAGATTGTTGGCCTGCTTGACCATAGTCTTATGGTAGCTGCCCCTACAGTTGGTGAGAAGGACTATATTTTCATTGTCGTTCCCGACTCTTGGACGTTTCCGGACAAGAGCACGCCACCTGCACCTGCCGCTAACACAGTGCCCCCCTCTAAAACCGAACCTGGCCCATCCCAAGCTGGCGGCTTCGCAGCAGCGAGGTCTATGTTCAAGTCTCCCTCAAAGAAATCTTCACAGGTGCAACAGTCACGGTCACAATCATCACAATCGCCGCAGGGAGGTCCATCCCAACAACCCGTTACTCCATCTCAGAACAAAAGGCCCGCAACCTCCGCATCTCCATCGTCTCAGTCAAGTTCGAACAACCCCGCCCCCAAGAGACTCAGGGGGTCTACTGTAACTACCGCAACATCTCCAATCATTGCAGGGTCGCCGGTCTCCCCTTTAACATCCGTAGACTCTGATGAAAACGATAACCATGAAGAAGGTGAAGCGAAGGAAAACGAGGACTCTCGATCACCTAACATATCTGCCACACTCCGATCCTCCGTTCGTCCTAATATGAGGTCATCAACTACCGAACCAGCTGGCAGGAACAAGAGGCATCCGACAAAGAGACTTTAAGTAGCCTAGTATAGTGATAGTGTGTGGTATTTTGGGTTGTTTTATTGGGTTCGAAAAACATATAGGTTGATATGTGGGGGAAATAAGCGTGCGGTTTCAACACCAGTGCGAGTGATAAAAGTCCAATGGTCTCAACACCAGCACATCTTGGCATGGCAGTTTCTTATACTCAAATTGACAATTTTCCCTCTTTGGTATTGCAACTGATTGATCTCTGCTAGTCTCAGTCCCTTGGTCCACTATCTCAATTATTCACCCTCACCCTATTGGCTAGGTCTCTTAGTTCCGCATTAAGCTCTTCAAATCGTGCCACTCAAAATGGTGCCTTCTCCTCAAAGCCTGCTGCATACGTCTTATTGGCTACGCAAAACAAAGGTAACACACACACACGCCCTATTGGCCAAGTCTCTTCATCCACCCACCCAGAGCCGACCACTTAAAACCGTGCCCTCTTCTCAACACCTGCAACAACCCACTAGTAAAACAGGCTCTTGTTGCAAGCTTCGTACCGAAAGGCTACTTAGCGCAAGGGAGCCGCCAACTTGCCAACCACGCCCAGCTTCCAACTTCCAACTTCCCCCGGCGGACGTGCGCCTTCCCCTGTAATGAGGGTGCCTTCCGTTAGGAAGGTCTTTCTTATTCGCGCCCGACCCTTGACACCCTGGTCCCTGGCCTCTGATTGGTTGCAAAGTTAGCTACCTTCTGATTGGCTAATAAAATGGCTTCTGATTGGGTCCGCTCTCCGTTGTTATTACTGTGAACGAAACGGAGATTGCCTCCTAACCTTGATTCCCATGCCTGACCTCAAACCGCTCAACCGTCTGTCTTGCTAGCTCTTTTAATCGATCGACCCCTTCTATGAGCTCCGGATACATCCGCGCCTGTTCGAAGTGCTCCCTTGGGATTGGCTGTACAAGCCGTATGTCCCGCAACCGCTTGCACCGTGACAATTGCACGTACAAGCTAAGCACGTCGCACTTCTCCATGCTCGGGTATCCCTTCGTCCCTTTTCTCCCATAGAGCCCGAGCAGGACCTTCTCTAGGGTCTTGCTCTGCGCCTTATAGTCAGTGAGCGCAAAGCCCGGCGTGCATGGCAGCCCCGTACGCGTCAGCCCCATCTTAAACTCCCGCTTGGCTGCAAGTCGCGGACAGACGTATTTGCCGTGCTTTTCTTTGTCAAGCTGCACAGTCTCTGTCCCTAGCATGAGGGTACCCGGAGGTATGTGCGGGAACGCGAGCCCCTCCGTGTCCTGCGATTGGAGAAGGATGCCGCTTGGCGGCCCGAGGAAGACAGACAGCCGGTCGTGGATCACCCGTTCTTCTACCTCTCCGTCTGCGACGACGCCAGCGGCCGTGAACTCTGCTCCATTGACTACTTTCAGCCCTAGGTACTTGTTCTGGTTGACGATGACGGGCATGCCCTCGACGTACGGAAAGATGCCTGGGATGGGGAGCTGCGCGTCATCTCCGAGCAGCACTACGGCCTCCATCTCTTCCTCGCTGGGCACGCGGGTTTTCCACTGGTGATCGGACATGAACAGGGACACCTTCCTGCCGTGCTCCTCGCCGAAGGCCAGGGCGGCACAGAGCGTGAGGTCCCACCTGTGTCGGTTGAGCGGGAGAATGGCGCGCCGGCCTCCCGTGAAGTCGAGCTTCTCGTCTGGGATGTATCGCGAGTTGAGCTTGTCCAGGTCGGCCGCCGTCTGTCGGCCTGTCCGGATGCGTTCTAAGAGCCCTATCAGTTCCTCGTCGCCCTCGGCCCTCTTCTGCTCCTCTAGGATCACCACGATGGTAAACAGCTCCCATGTCGTCTTGGCCTGGATCTGCTGCCATCGATATTGCGTCGCACGATCCGAGAGGTTCCGTAGCCCCTTGCCGCTGTCGCTGGGGTCGACCCGGCTCAGCAGACCCTTCTGCAGTACTGGTCCGAACTGGAGGAAGTCGCCCGTGAAGACCACCACCGGTATCCCGCCGAACGGCCTGTCTGGGAAGCCGCGGAGCGCCCGCAGCTTGTGGTCTACTTCGTAGAGCGTCTTAAGTCCCAACATGCTTACCTCGTCGACCACAAGCACGTCACGCCTTCTCCAACGCTGCCGGCTCCTCTCCAGGTTCGCGGATGGTAGGCTTTCCATCGCGGCTCCGTCTTGATCCTTGAAGGCTAGCCCCAGCGCGGAGTGGATGGTGTTACCGCCGATCCCTGCCGCCGCCGTCCCGGACGTAGCTGTTATGACAATACGTTTCGACGACCCTTTCGCCGCGAATACCTCTTTCAGCGTCTCGATGAGCCAAGACTTCCCGGTGCCGCCGCTTCCGCCTATGTATTGGAGATGTTGAGGTGGCTGCTCCCACACCGTGTGTCCTACGTTGCCGTCAGCGGCTATATCTGACACTTCCTCCGCTCTGTCCATCGCCTCACAGATGAGGCCGAGGGCGATCTTCTGCATGCGGTTTAGCGTTCGCTGCTTGCCTATCATGTTCCCGACCAGGAGGAAGCTGCTGCCAGGTGCTATATCTACCCAAGTATGAGCTGGAGCGGGGGGTAGGTTGGGCGCCGGGATAGGTGGGAACAAATACTGATCATCGCCGGGACCGAAACCAGCCTCGTCGCCGTTCTTGTCTTCGCCGACTTCATCATCCCCTTCGATGGCTAGCACTCTGGCTCTGTGGAGCCGCAGCTGGGCCGCCCGTACCATGCCAATCTCGGGCTTCGTCATCGTTTTTACTGTCGCTTGATGTTCGGACTGCGTGTCCGCGCCCCACGGGTCCGGTTCGGGGTCGGAGAAGCTGGCTCTCTCGAGCGCCTGTAGCAGCCTTGCCAGTGCGGGGAAGTCTTTGGCAATGCCTTGATCGCCGTGCAGGTTATACACCGCGTCATGGAATGTGTACCTCAAGTCCGTGTTCTGCGGTCGCCACGGGGTGCCAGGGGCTATTCCTTCCTCCGCCGGCTCGTGCTCTTTCTCCTCGTCACCTTCGCTGCCGCTAGCCCACAACGCCGCGTCTTTCTTAGCATCTTCGGCGCTCTTGTGCAGAAGCTTAATGTTGCTAACCACCCCCTTCACCCGGTCCGGTATGGCTTCCGACAGCTTTTGCCACACGTCTTTGACTGAGGGGTACTCACCAGATGCATAGCGGTAGCCGTAGAGCTCGTCCAGGCGCGTGAAGCGTTGCCAAGGTACAAAGAGTGCTAGGAGGACCACCGCGGTTCTGTATGCCGTTAGCTCTTCGACGAGCCTTTCTCTCTCTCTTCACCTCTCCTACCGTTGGTAATATCCTGGGTCTAGCTTATCCAGGTCGTGGTTGAGGGGGCCGGTGAGCACCGGGACGTACTGCGCCCCTGCCTTCAGGAGCTCTTGGATCCATCTCTCTCCATTGACAAGGTCTTGGTCGAAGGGGAAATACTGTGGCTTGTCTACGTTCGTCCGCTTCCCAACCCGACGCACTTGAATCACGCTAGCATAGTCGTAGAAGCAGAGGTCCTCCAATAGAGCCCCACGCCCGGCGTATGCCTCCAGCAGTGGAAGATACACACCAGACTGCGCTATGTTTATCGTCTCCGGGGCCGCTCGCAGACGAGCCTCCGGTCCGGCTGCGTCTTGTAGACCCCGCCACCTCCTGAAGACCGCCCAGTACAGCGTATTGAGGTGAATGCTCTGCCATCTCTCCACGCTGGAGTAGTGGTGGGGATGACCGAGGAGCCTGCTGCATACCTCCACGGCGGATAGCTCCCTGCTGGTGAAGATCTGGTTTGCCGTTCGGGCCAGGAATTGCCTGGCCTTATTATTTACCTGCGCTGCCCTCGGGGCTTCGTCGTCATGTGCTACTTGGCCTTCGGCCCCGACGTCCGCTGACATCCTTTCCCACACCGTCTTCATAAGCGCCGCCCGTTTCCATAACGGCGTGTCTAGCTTCGTGGCGTAATTCGTGGCGTAATAGCTCATGGCTAGGCTTGACGTGACCGTGACGAGGAGTCGAATGTCGTGGTTGTGCCGCAAGGCAACCGCTAGGGCCTTGTTGAACCGGCTAATCCGGCTGTGATTGCGTTTGACGTGCAGCAGGCCGCTCGGTGTGAATTCAGTCTGTTCCCGCAGCGCCCACGGAGCTCGGAAACGACACGGGTACTGCTTTCTTGTCCGGCCCTTTTCCTTGAAGCTATACTTGACACATGTTGCGCCGCAGCTGTGCATCTGGCAACGATGCGCCACCCAGTTCGCCTCGCTCTCGAACACATCGGCCAGCTTGTCAGCATCGTTCACTATGTCGCTTATATCACGGAAGACGCTGTCCCACCGTCGGTATCGTTTCGCCCCTCGTTCGTCACAACACTACCGTGCCTGGGTGAGCGGCTCTTCCCTCTCTACCGCGTCTAGCTAGGCAATACGCTTACCTCACTCACCAGGGTATCAAGGTATCGACACACCTGCTCCGCGTACGCCCCGTCATCTTGCATATCGTCCAAGACAGTGGGCATTTCCACGTTGGCGTCGAGCCACAAGAATCCGTGTAGGTGCTCCGCCCCCCTTTCGTTCGTCTCGACGCAGCCATAATAGCCAGAGACCTTGCCGAATATCGATGGCCCCCCTACGCGTACGCAGTGTTGGAAGAAGAGACGGATCTCGCGGTCGAAAAACTTAGCGGAGCTCACAGGATCTCGCACTACATGCTGTACCCGACCGATGTGCTTGCGGAACTGGTCCACCAGCTGCCTGGCCAGCTCTCCGCTCACAGCCCGGTAGGCAGTCAGCTTCATATTTACTTCGTTGGTCAGGTCGTTTGGATTCAGCGTGAACCAAATTGTCTTCATCCCTAGCAGTAAGCTGAGGGAGTTGATCTTGCGACGGTGACCGAGTCTCTCTTCGTTCGACATATGCTGGCCATGCCCGAAGGCGCTGAGCTCTCGAAGCAGGAAGGAGACGTCCTCGTTCGTAGTCGTCCTGGTCTGGCGGTATTCTTCCTCCGCGGCCTCGATCTCGCTGGCAGTCAGCGCGCGGAGGATCTGCTCCACCCGAGCGAAGGACCGCTTCTGCATGCGAATATAGCTGATCCGCCGGTTCTCCGAGCGGACCAGCATGTTGTATATGAGGAAGGGAAAGGCCGGGTGCGTCGCGAAAAGGCCGCCTACTACTGGTCAATTCCGTCTGATCTCCCAGCTCGACGGGTACATACCGTGTCGCTGGAGCACCAATCTCGCCCAACTCCGTAGGGTGAAGTTACGGTCCTGGCCGCAGCTACTATGGACGTCCGTGAATCCGACACCGACATCCTCCGCCAACTTAGGGCCTCCTCGGCCCCACGGAAAGAGGCAGGGGAAGGTCTTGGAAAAGAAATCGGGGTCGTTGCTGTCGACATACTCCTCCCCCCGCTGGTTGATAATAAAGGGTTCCGTAGTGCCGGCAAAGTATCCGATTCCACCCTCGCTCCGCCTGCGCTTCTTGCCCCGATGGCGGCCATCCGTCTGGTCCAGACTGGCCTGGACCCACCGAAGCCGTTCTCTAGGGCCGTGGTCCGCCGTCTCGTCGAGCCCCAACATCCCTGTTGAAACCATCTCGATTAGCTCTTCCTCTATATACCGATGATCCAGCTCCTCTCTCTGGAGATGGCGCCCCTGCAGGCCGCCTAGTCTCGCGTTGCTTTCGTTCTCTTGTCGCACAGCATCGTCTTCGCGGTCTTCCAGCATAGCTAGCACCTCTTCGGCCGTACGAATAGGCTGCTCTGCACGACCACGCTCAACGGCCGACACATAGTATCCAGTCCGGATTTGGTCCTCCGCGCTCAGCTCGTATGGGACCATGCTGTCGAATATAGCTTGCGGCACCTCGGTACCGGAACACCAGTCCCCCCAACTCCGGAGGTTCTCCTCACTGATACAAATATCTCGGAATAACGGATTATACCGCTTCAGCCAGGTAAGCGCGCCTTTCAGCCGCTGGGGACGCACCGACATCATCCAGGCAATGTCGGTAGGCACCGGCTTCCGTGGTGCTACGAAGCACACGTGGATCCTCTCCAGTTCGTTCATCATGGGGTGCGGGAGCACTTTCGACACCAAGTTCTCCACGTCGTTGGGGAATACGGTAATGTGGCCCTTCTTGTGCTTACGATATCGGCCGTTGGTAGCCTTCTCGATGTCGATCTGGAACTTGGTGATCCAACCACAAGGTATGTACAAGCCAATGAGCCGTTCCTCCATTGGAGTCAAGTATCGCAGTGCCGCCGGATATCTATGGACGCATCCAAGGCCGAGGTTGTTGACTTGGCAGGCACGCGGGAGCTTACCCGCCTCTAAGGCATGACTACAGTCTTGGCAGACAGGGAACCAGTCCGGCCCTTCACGGGGGAAGCATTGTCGGCATGCGAAATGTTCCCGATCCTGACGCGTGAGGCGCGTTTCCGCCTGCCGATACAACGGCTCGAACACCGTCCACTTCCAGTCGGAGACGTCGACGAATGTCTTCTGCTCATAGCAGACAACGCAGTGTGTCAGCTCCATGGTGTTTTCGTCATGCATCTTGTTGTAGAAGTCACAGACGGTCTCCAGCTCGAGCTCGCGCGGTCTCGGCTCACTCCATGTATGGCCCGCCGAATCTCTCACCCTCTGCTCCCAACGTTCATCCATCGCCTTCAGGACCTCATGCAACAACTTCTTTCGCTCTTGGAATAGCGGAGAGGCTGGAGTATCCACTATCGGAAAGATTGAGGGAGCTGCTGGCCGTGCTGGTTGGCCGACCTGCGCATCTTTCTCGGTAGGGACTGGTCTCGTATGTTTCCTGCGGATGCGGTAAGCGGTCCCTGGTCTGGGACCGTGCCGCTTAAGACTTGGTGTCACAACGATAGGGAGGACATTGAATTGGAGGTGTGGTCGGTGTCTTGGGAAGGAGTCGGGCCAGCGGCCGTCTCAGTGGGTAGATCCTCTGCTTTCTGCCCATGACGTTCGGCGTGATCTATGACAATCCAGCAACGCCTTTGGTTAGCTGGAGTCCTCTAGTGTTGCCAGAATATCTCTTGTTCTTTCTTGCCAGAGTGCCATCCTCGCTATGCTCCATAATGGTATTCATCGCCGCATTCTACAACGGTTTGTCCTCGGTTTTCTCCTTGTCTGAATGGTCTCCTGCCCTGACGATGCGAAGGGGGATATCGTAGGACTCATCGAACTTGACGCCTACACGATAACAGAGGAAATCGAACCGAACGGGTGTTGTTGTCATTTTGACGTTATAACTGTTCACAATCGGAGGTAGAATGTGAAAACATGTCTTGTGCCAAGATGACGTAGTGAGAAGTATTTGAGGAGACGAGGCGGCGACGTCTCCCCCCATGATCCCTGCCCAAGGATTAGGTGATCAGAGTTAGCTTTGGTTGTGTTGCAACTGATCACATTTTAGGCTTTCGCCCGAGCCTCTACATTGGAGGCCCGTGTCAAGGATTGATTGATCATAATGACGTGCTCAGGACCGGGTAGACATATCTTGCATACAGGTAAAATTGCTGTGACATTGTTAGTGGATCGCACGGAGGCGAGCAAGTTGTAGACGCATGGCCATTCCCTCCGAGCACATGACCCTCTCTGCCTGTAGGCGTCCTGATACAGAGCACTCCTTTTCCTATTCCTAACGGGAGGCCTTCCTAGCAAGCCGGTGTGGCGGCTGCTCCCCAGTTTGGTGCAGACAGGGATAAATAAGTTTCTCGGAATCTGATTGGTCCAGATTTTGTATGGCCAGTCGCAAAACAACGCGCAACTGGCTGATGGCACCAAAAGAGTGGGGCCAATGGGTGCTGGCCCCTGAAAGGTTCACGCGGAGTGCCGGCAGCTTGCGTCCGTTT
Organism: Ilyonectria destructans; assembly: GCA_020740775.1. NCBI lineage: Eukaryota > Fungi > Ascomycota > Sordariomycetes > Hypocreales > Nectriaceae > Ilyonectria > Ilyonectria destructans. Next base: position 790,198 of record JAHEWK010000021.1, read on the forward strand.
GGAATTGTTTGTTTACTCAGTACTGTACCAGTACCACGCGTTCAATTCATCTCCCCAATTCGACAGGTCTCGATATGGCCTCGTTGATTGAGTAATGGATTTCGGTCTCAACCCCGAAGAGCTCTCTAATGATTTACTCTTCGTTGATTGTGCTCGTTGTGGGGAGGAGAGACCGAAGAGTGCCTTCACAGCAAAGAGGCAGTCTGCTGGGCAAACTAAGCAATGCATAGACTGCCGTAACCAGCGCGTTTCCCATGTAAGCTCTGCCTTCCTCGTCTATAAGTCTCTTAACCCTCATCAAATGAAGCATTCTAGATCCAAAGCCGTGCTCCAGACGCTGCGGAAAATTGCACTTCGTCCATCCTCACCTGGCAGACCTGCCACGAAGAGAACCGCCGGAGATGCTGGCCTATCGCCTCCCAACGAGAGATCCGGAACCAGCCTACATCGCCAGAGAAGCTACGGCAACTTCATACAGCTAGGGTTTATTCGGAGAGCCAATTAGCCAGCCGCAGGTGGTGCTGGGGACGCCAATCCCACCAACCCAACAAAGCTTGCGCAACTTCCGGACTCTTGCTCCCTCACCGACCGTACAGCCAACGACCGATCAAATCGCGTCACATTCTGATCCATCTACTATCCCAAGCAGCACAACTGATGCTGAGTACTCTTACTTGGCTTCTAGGTTCCATAAGGGCGGGAAAGACTCACAAGATGATGCCTCCAAGGCTGAGGCGAAGACAAGGCAGGTGGCTATACAGCGCGACCATCGTTCACGGCGCCGTGCGGGGGAGACTGTCTCCCTGACTCCCTCGATATCTCAACTAGGCGTCTCTGCAGTTCCTGATGAGCCTGGAGAAGGTATCCCTGGCCGTGATCGTCGTCGTTGTGCAGGCTAACCACTGGATTAGCCGATCGCCTCGGCCGGCCAGTCGTCCAGATCAAGGTTAAGAACGTCGGCCCTGGTGCGGCTGCTGCCCCCGATGATAAGGCGGGCAACCTTGCGAAGCAGATTCTCATATGCATTGGCGCCCGTCTGATGCTGACATCCAACCTTTGGCAGCCAGTTGGCCTCTGCAACGGCGCTCGCGGTACCGGTACTGTTTACGACATCGGCTGGGCGCCCGGGGCTGACCCCATCCAAGACCCTCCCTGTGTTATCATGATGGAGTTTGACAAATACAACGGACCGGTGTTCCTGACCACCCCCGATGGCAAGAAGATTGTCCCGATTCTCTCAGTTGAGAGGGACTTCCTCATCGGAGCCACTCTCTGCGCTCGCACCCAGTTTCCCCTGATCGTATGCTACGCCATTACCGTGCACAAGTCACAAAGCATCACCAAAGACATGATAGTTACAGATCTGTCCTGCCGGGACTTTCAGACTGGTTTAAGCTACGTGGCTGTCTCTCGTGTGAAAACGCTCGAGGGTCTGATGTTGGATGCACCATTTGATCGTGATCACCTGGTCTACGGGTCTCCCCCGGATGGCATGAAGATGAAGATGAGGGATCAGGAGCTTAGGAAACGACAGGTGCTCACACGGAATCCGTACATGTCACATAATACCAAGAATGGCCATGGCAATGGATCAGTACGTAGATAATGAAGTAGTAGTAATGGCTTCCCGGCCCGCGGACACACAGCCTTCGGCTGAGGCTACCCCATGCACCCCATCGCCGCTCCAATGTGCATGGGGTGACGTAGTATTTTAATATAAACAATACGTATATTGGCAATATGGACCCCTCGCAATATTATTGTATCGTCAGGGGGTGCATATTGTATTACCCAATATGAACATGGCCGATATTGTATTGTATTGCCAAGAATCCAATATATTGGCAGTGTAACAATATATCCCATATATTACACGTGACCTTCATTATTCACCTGCCGTGGCTAAAATATCATCACCTTGAAAATCTCGAATCCCAAACCATGACTTCAAGCACTCCAACGCTTCAATTACATCACCCCCAAGTCGATTTCGACGGTCCGTAATCGTTATCTTCGCCCCAGAGAAGAGTCGTTCAGGCTCGGCAGACATTGCAGGAATTGACAGTATATCCACGGCCATTTTGCTCAGGTTAGGGTAGTTTTTTTGCTGTGTCTCCTCTAGCCACCATGCAAGGGCGCTTGTAAACCCATAAACCCGTTCAGACTTACAATAACGCTCATACTCATCTGTGATAAGCGCTGGTTGTAGATGCTTGTTTCTCCAATTCAAGAACTCGTTCGTAGTCGTCGACGGGACCTGAGATAGAGGAAGTTGCGGTTCCACAGGTTTATATTCATCCCACAGTGTCTCCATCAACTTCTTTGACGACTCAGCCCACTCTTTCTTCCAGTTCTCGTGTATGTAGTGCCATTTATGCGAAGGGTGCAGCACAATCGCAGCAACGTAGGCAGGCGACTCGTCAGTAAGGCGATAGTACTTGTCCATTTTCGCCCATCCCGAGTTATACATCGGTGCCATAATCCGGTCGTCGATGTATGCCTCCTTCCCTGCTTCGAATTGTGCCAATACGAAGTCCATAGCCAAGAGGACATTGTCGAGGGTTGCAAACGATGACTCGAGAGCCTTGGTAGTCATTTTGAGCTTCTCTAAAAAGGACTTGATCTTCTCGAGGATGATCCAGTCCTCCGAAGAGAGCTCGTCTCCAGCGCAATCTGCTTCCGCCCATTTGTTAAAATACCCGTCGATTGCATCCCTAAGATGCAAGGCCGCTTGTAGCATAATATACCATGAACTCCACCTCGTGTCGTTATCTCGCGCAAGCTTGTGGTTATGGCTAAGAGCCACAAACTCCCGGCAACGCTGAACACTTCGTTGAATGAAAACGACAAAGTTATGAAGCTTGCCAAGAGGACCCTTTTGCCGCCATGCCTCGATCTCCTTTAGCGTCACATTATATGTACCAGGATCGTCGTGTTCGAGCTTCTCATTGTCGGTAACGAAGAGGAAAGCTTTGGCGGCGAGGTTGATGATGTGACCTTGGCAGCGAAGGCGGTGAGATCTGGGGTCGTATTGAATGTCAAATCGGCGCAGAAGGCCTGTGAATGTTAGGACAAATTCGAAGAAATAGTGCGTCGTACTGACCAAGAGAAATAGATCTCATCATTGTATCGTTATTGCCTGCATTGTCCATCACGAAATATCCAAGTTTTGAAGCAAATCCCCAATCATCGACCACTTCCAAAACTGCCGCTGCAAGGTGAGAACCATCGTGCTCACTGTCGATGTCTTTCAAGGCCAAGACATGGTGTTCCAGCTGACCGTCTTCCCTAACATAGTGAGCGACTACGCCTAAGATGGCCAAAGAGTTGGGAGAAGTCCAAAGGTCGCAGCTGATGTGAATTCTTGACTTCGCCGACTGTATGCGCTGCTTGACCTTCTCCTTCTGGTCTTCATACTGCCGCATGATCCATTTCCTAATGGTCTCGTGCGTATCTGGAAGCCAAGTATCGATATCGTCATTGATGTAGGCCAAGAGTGCCCGGAACTCTGGGCATTCCACAAGCCGAAATGGGAGAGAGCAGGCCGTAATAAACCTCACGTACAACACTTCGAGCTGGTCAGGGTCGATCGAATCTCCGGATTGATCGTTGAGCCGACGGCGTTTGCGGGGATTTTCTTCTGCTGCAGCACGAGCTTGTTTGAGAATCGTTCGTATCGTTGTCACTTTAGCTGTTCGCGGGGCTCCTTTTGGCAGACCGTGGCCGTCAGGAGGAGGGTCCATAAGATGTTTTGCGGGAGCCGCAGTACCCCCAGAACAGGCATAGGTTCTGTTACAATATTTGCAGCGCCACTCTTCTTTTTCGGTCCGCTGATTGTAGTATCTCGTCTCTGTCTCCTCGTCTGGCATATGAGAGAAGACCCATGATGTTCTGGTCTTGGTAGAGGAGGTTGTGGAGGCTGTGCAAGGTCGAGATTTGGACGTTTGGCTTTCGTCTAGGCCATGTAACTGCTGGCTGGAAAACTCCGAAAAGTCGACTGAAATTGACGACTCTCTTCGTTGTGGCCATTTTACAAAAGGGAGGCGTTGTTGAGGCATGGCGGTAAGTCCGTCTAGGCTTGACAGTGATAAAGAAAATGGCCAGAGGTGACGATGGCCAATGTCGACAGGCAACCACTAGTAGGCCCAGCCCAACATAGTCCGTACTAATCGTACCTCCCCTGACGCGTGGAAGAAACGCGTGGTCGCGTGTTACGTCTGGTTGTCAATAAAGATGCGTGTTGAGGTGAATGCTAGCCAATAAAATGCCAAGTATCCCTGTCGCTGGTATAGGGTAAGGCCTGCCTGGCTACTGTCAAGAGGCAATTTCGCCCCAGGACTGACAACCCAATATAAATAATATATTGCCAATGGGAATTGATATACGGGCATGACATTTTTGATACACGGGCATGACTCTTACACGGGCATGACTTTTATGACATCTGATTCGCTAGATTTCCGTCGACCCATAAATACATCCTCGCAAAGGCGGTAAAGCTAGCTCTCTTAACAAGCTCTTATTTCCAGCACCTAACTAACCAGGTCAATCCAGCCATCTAGAATAGATCTGTGCAGGACGTTAAAACAAGATCTAGTTTTGAATATAGCAAAGATCAGTTCCATTGCGCCCTAGAGGGCAGCTATCTACATGTCTATTCTCTAACTACTATAGAAGAAAGAACCTCTTTGTTGCGTCCTTCGGCCGCTGGCACGTACTCCTGTAGTTCTTCCAGTTCCCAGAACAGATGGCTGGCTGCGTGTCTGGCGCTGGGATGAGGGATTGGCCTGGCTACTAGTCTGGCTGCTGGCCTGTTGGCTCGCTTCCAGTGCAAGCCTGGCAAGCGTCGACTTGTTCTGGCACCTTGGTGGTCGACCTCGCTTACGCCCTATCACCTCAGTGGTTGGCTTACTGGCTGGCGGGGTATTGGGCTGGGTATTAGGCTGGAAGCTCGATCGCTCGAGCTAGGAGGAGATTCGGATTGGGACATAATGAAGGTCTTTATCGTCAAGGGCTGGGAGACTGCCAATGGATAGCTATCTGATGGAGAGCTAGATCGCGCGTCAGTTACTAAGGGATGATTTTGGACAGCTAAACTCTAGGTACAAATTAGAGTGTCGGCAGAACCGAGATGTACTAACAAAAGAGGGTCCTATCCAATCAGATGTCATAAAAGTCATGCCCGTGTAAGAGTCATGCCCGTGTATCAAAAATGTCATGCCCGTATATCAACTCCCTTGCCAATATGGACATCCTCATATTATATTGTCACAATATCAAAATCTTCATATCATATTGTCACAATATGAGAAAGTCCATATCATATGGGTTATATTGCAATATACTACTTTATTGCCATATTATTAGCAACACTGCTTTCCAGTAACTACGGTATGGCCCCTTTCACCCTCGTCAAGTGACTACTAACCCTTTATCACATGTTGCGTGACCCTAACTCCTAATTCATATACACTCTTGCATTCAATTTCGGCCGTGCATTAACCTTGCAGATATTCACATGGTTGAAACTACAGCCTCGCAATTCCAAAAAGCCTGACATGCCACCCTCGAGTCATATGACCTCAGGAAGATAGTCGGTGGAAGTGAATGAATTCCAATTTTACAATACATCAGACCGCCACTCTTGCTTGAGCACTCATAACCGTTTCAGTTCCCTGGCCCTTCTCCCAATCGCCTTTCTTGAAGCCATCAGTCCTGGCAGCCATAGCCCTCCTCAAAGCCCACTCCTTGAATGATGGGTACTCTGTGGCAGCTGCATCAGACGGCACAATCTTTCTGCCGAGAGGCTTCAACGGAACATTGTTATCAGGACGAGTGAAGTACGCCAGACTATATCGTGTCCATTTTGCTTGATTGCCAGGGGGGTTTGCCACTCGGTGAATGGTGCTCTTGAGCTCACCATGCGACCATTTGACAAATGCATCGCCCAGGTTGAAGATAGCCATTCCAGGCTCGGGCTTGACGTACTTCCAGCCGGCCTGCTCTCCGGGGCCAACAATGTTCTCTGGAACGAAAATCTGGAGTCCACCCAGCACATTGAACAACACAGTCAGGGTGCCCCAGTCTGTACTATAGGCACATTAGCATAGGACAAAAGCAAATGTTTGGGGAGAGTTAGAAAACCGGAGAGCTATCTTAAGAGCTGTCAGGCAAGTGCTCGAGCCCTTGAGACAGCTCCCAGACCCTCTGACTCCCATAACGGAAATCGGCATTTCGGTATGGGCAAGTTACATACTGTGGCTGCAGGTTGACGCTGGCATTCTCAGGCTTAGGTGGGCACTTCAACAGGCGAACATGGCTGCCGGAGTTGTTGCTGTGACTGTGCAGGTTTGGTAAGAAATCCTTACTCTCTGGTCCAACCCCAAGAATGGCAGAGAAGATCAACAGGAATCTGTCTGTTACAGCTTTTCCAAGATCAATGAACTCTTGAAGTTGCGCCATCTTGTTGCTAATAACCTCGTTGTAAACAGCGCGCGAGTGGCCATCGCCCTCGATATCTCCGCAGCCGATCCAGTATTGTTCGTTGTTGTCGGGAGTTCCTTCTTTGTCTACGACGGAGGCTCCTAATCCCTTGTACCTTCGAGACTACTTAGTTCTTGCTCTATAGCAGTGAGTGTAGTACTGCTGATGATTCAACTCACCCAAGTAAAGTGTCACCGTGTTTGAGAAAGCTATCAGCGAGCTTTGTCTCCGCAGGTAGATCAAAGGTCTCTTCAGCCAAAACAAACATGTTGCTTGCGGCGGCCAGGAATCGTTGGCCAATTTCGGATTCTCTGAGATCAACGCGGAAAAATCCAATGTCTCTGGCGGACTTGATGACCTTGGAGATCTCATCGATATCCCCGTCTAGAATCTTCTGGTGGGAGATGTTAGAGATGCGTGCCATTGGCAAATCTTCAGGGAATGCTGGTCTTCCACCGAGGCCCTCGAAGGCATTGGGGGCTGAGTCGGCATTAAGGGATCCCATCATGAAACGTGGTAGATGAAAAACTGTAATTGTGATGAAAAATGATGCAGCTAGGCAGCATTACTCTTTAGATCAGTAAGGGTCATTAAACTGCATTTATAAACAGATATATCGGTCGTTCGGCTGCTATGGTTTGAAATAACCTATGCATAAGCAAAGGAGTTCGCTTAGTCTTCAATGTGTATCTTTACCGAACGTGATACTGAACTAGATAATGGGGCAGGGTTTCGGGTAGATATGTGGGGTCCATTCCTCCTTGTAGATCAGCCTAGAATTAGAAATTGTGACTCGGTAGGAATGTAGCCGAACGAATAATTGCCGAACGAGTAATTGCCGAACGAGTAATTGCCGAACGAGCAATTGCCGAACGAACAATTGCCGAACGAACAATTGCCGAACTGTCCTTACGAACCTCGATGATGCAGAGCGCCGCGTTGGCTCGTGTTCGTTTTTTCTTGATCCTATTCAGTTCTGTTTACACAAAGACCCGGGCAACCTTCCAAAGGGCAGACAGACTGCTCATATAGGAAAAGACAAAAACACTTTTTTAGCACTTTTTACTTCACACCATGTCTTCACTAGATGCATCAAAGCTTTTTTCCGTCGATGACCTTGTTGCGGTCGTAACTGGTGGTGGAACGGGTATCGGATTGATGATCGCTCGAGCTCTTGAACACAATGGTGCCAAAGTCTATATTCTGGGTAGGCGTGAGGAGGTCCTGAAGACTGCAGCCAAGCAGAATGCAGTAAGTGTTCTCATGTCACCTTTCTAAAGAACCAGGGGTCTAACATTAACTTCTTTAGATCCACGGAAATATAATACCTATCGTGGCGGATGTGACTGACAAAGCATCTCTGGATGCTGTCGTGTCTCAAATTAGCAAAGAGACGGGGTACATAAATCTTCTGGTCAATAATGCTGGGACTCTCGGCCGCAGACACAACGCCATCTCCCGACCGCCACCTTTCAATAACCTCCCAGGCCAATTTGTCCACACAAGTGGCGAGGACGACCTTAGCACAGTCGACGGGATTCGCGACTTTCTTTGGAAAGACGAAGTCTCCGACTGGGACAATATATTACGGACGAATGTCAGCGGTGTTTGGTTCCCCAGTATTGCCTTCCTGGGCCTTCTTAACAAGGGCAATGAGAAGCAAAATGCTGTTCAAAAAAGTCAGATTGTGACAATTGGGAGCGTTGGGGCTTTCATCAGGATTTTGGGTACATCTTTCAACTACAATCCCAGCAAGGCGGCTGCAAACCATCTTGCGAAGATGATGGCTACAAACTTCGTGCAGTGGGGGATAAGATCCGTATGTTGACATTCCCCCTTTCTCACAATCCTGAAAATGATATTAACAAATATTCCCAGAACGTTATTGCCCCAGGTGTTTTTCCATCCGAGATGTCAGTCGGCCAGGGAAAACTAGACGAGAACAACAGGAACCATATTCCCATGGCTATTCCCGTCGAGGAGATTCCTCTGGGCAAAGTAGGAGATGAAGAAGATATAGCAGCAGCGATCCTATTTTTGGCCGGCAAGGGGGGGAAGTATATGAATGGGAATGTTATAGTCACTGATGGTGGACGTCTTGGAAATGGCCCCGCAGTGTATTGAACTTTTTTCGAAAGGGAATTGATAGAGACGCATGACACTTTTGATATAGACGTATGACTCTTATAGACGCATGACTTTCTAGGGCTATGATTCTTCCAAATTATATTTGTTAGTACACCTGGATTCTGCCGCCCACACCCTAAGTACCTTATCTTAAGCTCTCCGTATTTCGGCCTTAGCCACTAAACTGGCCATGATAGCTTTAGGCGCGTAGACGTGTCCTTTTTCTTCGAATTGACAGCTTTTATCGCCTCCACAATATCCTCACCGTCACCAGCACTGTCTGGACGACATATAGGGCCAGCGCCGCCCTCACATCAAATGACATCAAACAAATTAGCAAATAAATCAATTAAATAATGTCAAAAACTATATCAAACAAACAAATATGGATTCCTCGATTTGATATAACATTTTATATATTTGATAAGGATATATTGTGATTGTAGTGCCTTATAACCAGCGGGAGGCTACTGTGATGTCCTACCCGGGACCTTGATATGGTGTTCCAGTGGTGAAGCACCACGCCAATTGCAGAAAATCTTAGGTATGTATATTAAAAAGCTACATAACATAAGCAAGCTACATAATAGTGAATAGAAGTACCTCTATGAGTGCAGCGCGTTGTATTCATTAGGTCAGAAACGTGTCTGGGGGAAATGTTTACTTCCTCTCCTCAACGAACGCGTTGCTATCGCTGGCTTATTGGCAACAAAGCACTATGCCTCCTTCTCCCCCTTCCGCACTTTCGCTGCTTCGACCGCCGAGGAATCTAGCAAGCCAATTCGAATCGTCATCGCAGACGGCATTGCCCGATCATCCTACAATTGTGGACCTCTGTGACGGTACAAGAGCACGAACGAGGTCGGGTGCGACTTGGGTAAAATGATTGTTTACAAGGAGAGAAAGAGATTCCTAAGGAAAGCTCTGACTTAAGCTATTTACACAAATTCATAAAGTGAGACTATTCATAAAGTATGAAAGTCACATGATCGTTCCCTCACAACCTCCCCCTCGTTGAGACTACATCAGCACCAAGCATTCCACAAAGGACCCAGGAGGACAGCGTGTTCACGCAATGGGTGAATAATAGGACCGCGAGAACGACGGTAACAGGCAGTGAACTCGAGCGCTACTTGCGTTTGGAGCCGCAGGAAACTGATGATCCGATCGAGTGGTGGATAACGCACCAGAGCTCCTTTCCTGTGCTCAGCCAGATGGCTCTTGACATTCTTGCTATACCGGCAATGGCAACTGACTGTGAGAGGAGTTTCAGCCTTGCAAAGCTGACTTTACGGAATGGCTCCGGACAGACAGGTCGGGACAGACAAGTGACAGGGATTAACACGCTAAGCAAGGATTAAAACACGCCGTCTCTACCTCCGTACACCAGTATCTGAATAGGAAAAGGTACTCTTAAATCCCCTGCCAGACGCGTCGCGTCGAGAACCTCCTCAGAATTGCGTCCTTGACTTGAATAAAGCTCAGGAGCATCAGGTCGAAGAGAAAGCAAGTCCAATAGAGGCCCAGTACCGCGACACCCTCCCTAATGACGTCCGCTCTGTATTCGACAAGGCCATCGAGGCTCTTCCCCGAGAACATCTGCGCGCTCCTGTTACTGATGACGAAGTGAACAGCCCTGAGGATGCACTTCGATAGTTCCAAGACTATGCTTTTACCCAAGGTTTCGCTCTCGTCACTACCAGCAAAGTACGCGACCGTCTCCGAGTAGGCTGTATCTACTATAATAAAAAGATACAAAATACTCGGAAGTTATTGGATACTATTACAGAAGGAGGAGATCGAAAAAAGGAACTTATATATATCAAGACGAAGGAGTATCCCTACAGTCTTTATATATTCTTTAAAACTATCCAGAGTGGTTATAAAGAGGTAGAAGAACGTAAAGGCTGGGTCGTCGGTATCACTTACAGCTACCATATGCACCCGCCACTTCTCAATCCCTTTCATTACGCCTGCCACCGATCCCGTATTCCAGGGAAGGCTGATGCCGTCGAGCTGGCCCTGGCACACCGAGCTGCCGGCTTAGCAGCCTCCGAGTCGACCCGAATTCTTAACCAATATGGTCTAGGCAATTGCCTTTCCGCAAAAGAGTTCTACAATCTGAGTCGGTCTGAAGGGAGCCGCAGTAGCCAAGAGGTGCTTAATCTCTTGCTTACTTGCTTGGAGTTCGAGGACTTCCGCATTTGTTGCTTCTTTAAATACCTTCTCGACGATCAAGGACGACGGACGGTGCGGATACTCGAGTACCTCTTCTTCTGTTCTTTAGAGCAGATCTGCCTTGGTAGAAGATTCGTCAGCGGAGTCCTTATGTATACCAATACGATGTTTAATACAAATTGCCTCCACCTGCCCCTCTCTGTTATAATTGGCATCATAAACACAGGCAAGATATTTCCCCTTGCTTTTGCCTTTATAACATCCGAATCAGCCGAGGCATTCGAATTTGTCAATACATAATTAGCAGAACTCGTCTGGTATAATTGTCCACCACCGCAGGTCGTCCTCGGAGATCAAAGTAAAGGGCTTACTGCTGCAATGGCAGCATATCAAGGGGGACCTAATCAAGGGCATCAGGCCAGAAACGGGCAGATCTTGCAGCTCTGTGAATGGCATATCGCATAGAACTTCAAGAAGCGTTTGCTGGACTCAGGCAACTATACAAAGGAATAAAGGAAGGAACTCTCTAGGCTCGTTTGGGATTACATTCAATCCCGTAATAAAACTCAGCTCGAAGAACGCCAGGGGAAGCTGCTTGCAGAATTACGGGAGCCGGAACGCCTCTATCTCAAGAACAATTGGCAATCCAAGGAGCACCAATTCGTTCGGGCTTACACACGAAATTATCCGAACCTTGGATGTAACAGCACCCAGCGAAACGAGAGTTACTATGTCGTGGTAAAACAGTCCCTCAACAGGCAGCTCCCCCTGCAGACGTCTTGTCAAAAACTAGCCAAAAGTCTGAAGAAGTTGGCTCAGAGAATCAACAGTAAGGAGGATCGGAGCAGGGCAGATATCTTAAGGCTATTAGATCGCGCTGCATTTCGCCCTCTAATTGGGAGAGTTCCGCACTATACCCTCAGTATACTTGCTCCCGAATGGGAGGCAGCAAAGGCCTTGAGATGGCGGCAAAACAGCGAACTGGAGAAAGAGCGTAAGGCTTTAAGCGCCCTCAGCAAGCCAGGATGCCCTTTTGCCTACGACCTTTCACTCAGATACAGCTTATTATATCGACACTGGCTATACGAGGCTGTTGTCAAGTCTTGGCCTATCCCGCTCAGTCTCCTTCATCCACGCTGGTTGCTCGACGGTCCTCCGGTCGTTCGAAATTGGGCCATGTCCTATGAAGAGCAGACCGCCACCGAAGACGACGAGAACCTGGGGGACCGTTACCGAGATGGGGGCAGAAACATGATTCTTCGATCAGCATTGGAGGTGGTTCAAGTACAGGAGGGCTTCACTGGACAACAAGCGGAGGAATTTTCGAGACTTTTCCGTTTACAGAATGACCGTCTCATGGCAAATTTCTGGAAGCAGATAGAGTCAAGAACCCATCTACCTCCAAGACTGCCTGAAGAGTTGGGTCGGTCAGGTCTGAAGGAATACAAGTCCCATGGCAGCACGAAAAGACGTTCCATGACTGGCTATGAGGCCGCAGAGCAGGCTGCTGCTCGAGCGGATCGCGCGAAATCGGCACAAGTCGACAACCTTCCCGATCAGTCTCTGGCCCCTCGTTCTCCCATCACAACGCCGCCCATCCAGGAAACGAAACGGACGCGAAAACCCACAGCAAAGGCCACAGAAATGGCGGAGGCTGCTGCTGGACGCATCAGGAAGAGAGTGAGAGAGGATAGTGACATGGAGACATCGAAGCCTCAAAGGAAGGGGAAGGCTTCCAAGGACGATGAAACTCAGGTGGAATTACAGCCACAGCCAACCCAAGGATGTATATTGGTAGACCCCAACTCGCAGGTTATTCCTGATCAGACCTTAGTGTAGAGACGGCGTGTTTTAATCCTTGCTTAGCGTGTTAATCCCTGTCACTTGTCTGTCCCGACCTGTCTGTCCGGAGCCATTCCGCTGACTTTAACCTCTCAGAGGCTATCAATGAGCGCGGCGATATTGGAGGCATTACAGTGCCTCAAGAACTGGATTAGACATGGTGCTGTGAGCCTGGGACCTGCCGCTTGTGATGGGCGGCTGCAACAGGGTCGTCATGGCGATGCACGACGTTATGAATAGTCTTCAGATTTGAAATGTTTTATCAAATATTCCAAACAAACAAATATGACTGGAAAAATCATCAAATACATCAAATTCGACCTCGGATTCGATTTGTTTGATTTGAAGGCAGCGCTATTAGGGCTTCGCCGGCCGCAAAGTTCTAGCCCCAATACGCCACGGTACAGAGCACTGGGGAGAAGAATACAGTCGTGTTAAGAAAGCTGGTCACACCGCCTTTGTCAGAAAGTATTTTTGGGTCAGAGCTGGGACTGGCTAATAGGGTGTTGTAAAAGTCATGCGTCTCTAAGAGTCATGAGTCTGTATCAAAAGCGTCATGCGTCTCTATCAATTCCCTTTCGAAATAGCAAGAGCAGAATCAAAGGTTGGGGTTATGGTATGTATAATGCAATGTAACAACTAAACTTAGACTATGAAAGACTTACTCTACTGTTTCTTTAGAACTAACCATCTCCGCTCCCGCTCCGTTCATTTGTGCATCCGCGATCAAAAATCACCCTCAATATCCAACACCTCTGTCAGAAATCGCGACAGTGCTTGCGCTGTCATCTTCGTCGCAGGAACTCGGTGGAAGCCTGAGCCCGTATATACAATAACTCTATCATCAGAGTCCTCGCATCTCCTCACCAAGCGGAAGCAGCGTTCTTCTGCCACGACCGGGTCGGTAGAACTGATGAAGTGAAGTATTGGCGTCTTGATCTTCTGGGCGTAGTATTTCTGCAAGCGCGCATCGTCCTCGTGGTAGCCACTATATGAGACGACTAGCTGGAGTGGGCCATGGGAAGTTGTAAGATTCGAAGGACGTGCGAGCCTTGGTCTTTCCAGAAACGCGGCAATCAACGAACCAACGCTGCCGCCTTGGGAGAAACCGACGATGCCGTTAAAGGGGCCTTCCTTATCCAGGATGTTCGATAAATAGCTAAGTGTTTCTTCGATATTTGTTGCAGTAGCGTCGTTGGGCCACCAAGCGTATGTTGGTTCATTCGAGGCTGTTGGAACTGACGGAAATGGAGCTGAGGGGTAAAAGAATTCCACTTCTTCCCCAATGCTTTGTTCGAAGATATCTTTCAGAAACCGCGTCTCGGACTGCATGATTGCAGCCGACTGCTGGTACCCATGGAGACAGAGAAACTTCATTTTTGCCCTCCTTACACACGAAACAGATTGTGGCAGGTGACAAGAAATACAATTCCGGTCGTACATGCCGTACTTTCGGCTATATTTATCTGCGCTTTTAACCCTACCTGAGATTCTCGGCTATTTTTGAGTGTATTTTTCAACTGTATTTCCGTTGTTAGTCTTAGATCGAAGACAATAGATGCTTCTTGCATTGCCGTCGGGATGTTCAGTAGCTTACAATCACACTCCAAGCACGTTACAAGGTATCGAATCCATTTCGGGTCCGACGCCCGCCACCCACCTTGGTGTTTCGGTAAGAATTTGACAGTGCAGGGATATAACGGGTTCGGCAATTGTTGTTTCATAATCCTCTAAGTGATATGAAAGCGGAGGGATTACTGTATAAACTCGGTAAATTGGCATAAAATTTCTCCCTCACTTGACGTAGCTTATCGGCTTATCGGATAGGATATGGCTGGAATCAGTGTGGCTAGGATATAGTGGCGTGCATTCCTGAATAATTTTGTCGGGGGCTTACAGCCTGAGGGATTTGGGCAGATATACGGAGGGCCCTTTCAAAAGTCTTGTCCAACGCTAAATGCGCCACATCCCTCAATCCTTGTCGGCTACCTGAGGTACAAGGTGCAGAACCCAGCCACAGTAGGTTAGCAGCTATATCCCCTACAGCTTTAGGGGCTTTAGGGGGACCACCATGTCACACAGTGAGTGCAAGCTGCTATAAAATTAGCAGCCTTTAGTGGATAAGATCCCAGAGGAAGTACTTGACGTACTTGGCCCAGCCACAGCCGCCAGATTTCCCATTTTGAACTAGCGCCAGGACAAGACTTTTGAAAGGGCCCTCCGTATACAGATGTCCGTTTCAAAAGTCCTGTCCCGCGCTAAGGATAGCGCTAAGGACTAAAAGAGTAGGGTACCTAGTAAATTCTATGAGCCGGCCTTCCGATATATCTCAGAGTCTATCTGACCCTCCTTATATTTATTTCCACCTTCTAAGTTAATAATTTTCTATATATAATGAGAAATAACGTGTATGATAAGCATGCCGGTCAAATAAGTATACCGGTCACTTATATTTTATACCTTAAATCGTAATTTTTAAAAATTTCTTAAAAACCAGAACTAAGCCTAAAATTGCTAAAACTTAGAATATATGTTAATTATATAATACATTATATAAAAGCTTTTTATAAAATTTTGCTTATTTTTATTTATAAAGTTATTAAGAAAAAGCCTATTCGCACTGTGTATCTTCATATTTTTATATATAATAAGCTAATTAAAATTTTAAGAAAAATACTATACTATTTTCTTTTTTTTTAAATATCTAAAAATGATTTTTTTATATTTTTAATAGTTATATATCCCGTTTTTGAAAAATTGATATTGTTACTTTTAGCTGTACAGTATAAGTGTCCGGCAAGCTTATTTGACTGGCATGCTTATCACATACGTTATATTTGATCTAAGCCTTAATTTAGTCTTACTGGAGGTTATTATAAGCAGCTTTCTAAGCCCTGACTGTATTATGTTTTGATTTTAGGACTCCTTTTCTTATAGTCTGTCTCTTTATCTATAGCTAAGTGTTACAGGCTGAAGCCTTAGTAAGGGTTCTAGCTGTGCCTGTAATGGCTGTGCTAGACCGCTGTACCAGAAGGCAAAAGATCGGTCAATAACTGCTATTGCGGCAATTACTGAGGCGCACACACTGCTATATAAGCCCTCGCTGCTACGGGTGAACCAGGCCGTAACAGTGCCGGAATCCGGCCCTCGCCGGGGTTCCACTGAGACCCCAGCGATTTCCCTCGGACCGGGATTTAGCCAAGCTTAGTGCTCTCACGAGCATACTCCTTTCTTAGCTGCTAGGGGCTAAGGACTTCCCTTCTTCCTTCCTGCTCTTTAGCTTTAGATAGACAATCCTACGACAATGGCCTGTTGAACAAACTCCTGTCCAGCCCTTCACACTAAGCTAGCTTAATAGTGTTAATGTCTGGGGAATTAAGATACTATAGTAGTCACTTAATACTATTTATATTATAGCAGCGCTGTTAAATATAGTAGTTATAGATAGAAGCTTTATCTCCTTCTTTTATTATTAGACTAGCTTTAGGCTTAGAAGTTAATATAAATAAAGGTATTATATACTGTTAGAAAGCTTCTATTTTTTCTATATTACAGATTTAAGTTCCTTATTTATTTCTGTAATAGCTTTATCAGCTAACTATTTCTTAATTGCAGTCTCTAGAGTCTAGCAGTAGCAAGGGCCTTTCTTATTTTAAGAAAAGGCGCCTTAAAATATAAATTTAGATGTTCCTTTCTATCACTTATAGATATAACTTTATAGAAGGACTTTATCAGACTTTTATTAGAGATAATAGCTACTATAGCAATAAAATAAGATAATAGAAGTCTTATAAGACTAAATGACATTCTTCTAGTCCTTGAAAGTCCAGTCTTTATATTATAAATACTATATAAGGCGTTTCTTTCTTATCTTCTTAGTTACCTTAAGCTTTCTCATTAGCTTAATCTTGCAGAATCTAGCTTTCTAGAAGATTCACCACATAGTAACAGCTGAAATCTCAATGCCATTAACACTAAAGGCACTAGCAATATCAGCATAGGTCTTTTCCCTCCTAAATTAATCCTAGCATACTTTAATAAAAATATCTTTAATAATCTTATTTATTTACTTTATAGAGTGCCTTAGGCGGCTTATATTATAAAGGAACTTATTATAGATTATAAGAGGTTAATAATTAAGGTTAAATCCTCATTTAATTACATAGGTGTAGATGCAGTTAATCTAATAAGATGAGATTCTAGTAATTTCTGCGATTTCTATAGATATTTTCCTGCTAAGAGAGCTTTTTAGCATAATGACTAGAGCCTAAGTTGCGATATCTATATTAGGAGGTGTTACGGCTCGTGCAGTGTCACAGCGGACCGAGCCCTATAGTAGCTGTTATCTGTACCTGTAATTGCAAGCATTGTGATTATAGACTTACCTTTTGGCCAGATGGGCTACTAGGTGTAATACGAAGTGCAGATCGTTACAGGAGGCATCTTACAGTTTGTCACGGGCCAGGGCCCATATCCTTGCGGCTGTGCCGCAAGACGTACTAGGCACGTGCGCGCCAGGGATGATAATCGTTCCACAGCTCAGGGGCACTTGGGAACTTCTTTCTTTCTTCTTCATCTTTGATGTAAATAGCATCCTGGACTAGATAGCTGGAATACAGTTACTAGAGGCCGTTCACACAGTTAGGAAAACTGAAGATTGTAACGGGTCGGCTCCAGCGGGGCTTAAGCGGCAGCTAGCGCTTCGTTCGTTCCACTGGTGTTGCGGTATCCAATTGAGGCGAAAGGATAAGTATTGACTCAACCGTCCATTAAGTCAACTAGCTGCATCTATAGGGAGCTGGTACCGGCACAGCCGAGACCTCAAGCCAGGCCCCAGCTTGTGACAAAGATAAAGGAAAGAGGGGAAGGTACCTAGTAATTTTAATGTAGAAGTACTCTTCTTATTTTTCCCTTAGTTATGGCTTATACTGGCGCCTTAGTGGGACAGGACTTTTAAAACAGACATCTATACACATAACAAAATATAACACATGCATGCCTTGTCACAATTATAGCCGAGTTAGTGGGAATCCCTATCCTGTCCGACACTAACCACCTTCGTCATTAGTATGTTTCGCTTAGGATACTTCCACCCCCTATCTGCATTTATCGACAGTGTAGCTAACAAACCGACCATCTGACAGACCGTCTGACAGACCACCTTCAGACCGCAGACCGAACGACCGGCAATTCTCGTCAGACCGACCGACCAGAGCTGCCGGTCGGATTGGGCGGTCTGAGTCGGTCTGGGTTGGGGGTTTCCAGGGCCACCATTGGTCGGCTCCTCCCTGAGGTACCCGTGCCACGCCCCACTTATTAAGCACTCTCGAACTCGCTCCATAAAATAAGTGGGGCATGGCGCAGATAGCCATTGAGTGCACCCCTTTAACTAGCGCGGGTAGAATCTCGGCATCAGATACTGGGTGGCGCCTCTAGTCCGGCCCCTCCGGGCGTCGGAGCACCACGCACGGGGGCCTGACTGGAGGCGCCACCCAGTAATCAGACCCAGACCGACCGGGAGCCTTGACCAACCCTAACCGACAGACCGAAGGGGCCGGTCTAGGTCGGTCGGTTTGTTAGCCACACTGTTTATCGAGAATTCATAGAGCCGTAAAATTTACATGCTTCGGTAAGAATTTGACAGTGTAGAGATATGGCAAGTTCGGCAATTGCCACTTCACAATCCTTCGAGTGATGTACCGTAACAACTCAGTTAACTCTCCCAAGTAGCGCCTCCACTTTGTCTCCATATTTCCACTGTTAACCGCAAAAATTCACAGAAGTGTCCAAAAGCAGCTGATCTCATTTGTCGGCCCATATTTTTATGGGGGCCGCTACTTGGGCGAGATAACTGAGTTTCTACGGTAATAGCGGAGGGATCGTAGCCGAGTTGAGGCCAGTTCTAACATCCGGTTGATTACGGGTTATACGTTTATTGTAGAATGGCTGGAAGAATCGTTCGAAAATCCCTAGGGGATCTTTATCTCCACACTCTTGCTTAAAATTTGATATACAAGAAGTCCTCCGCAGGTTCATTTCCACCGCAGTTTTTTCATCTCTCAAGAACCTTCATCTTATTGTTCAAATATTACAACAGCTCGGTTAAGAAACTCTCGATACCATACAAGATGGCACCTTTTTTGGAACCCACGATTTCCAGTGACAACTCGGGCCCAAGCCCAAGGAACCGCAAACCTCCCAATGAGGGCTCGACCGGGTGCAATGGCTCCGAACCTATTGCTATCGTGGGAATGGGTACGTACTTCGCACAAATTTAGTCTCGTGACGAAAGCTAACATCTGATGCAAGCCTGTCGGTTCCCCGGCAAGTCTGATACCCCAGAAGACTTCTGGGAGATGCTTGTGCAGCAGAGATCGGGATATTCAGAGCCCCCCTCCTCAAGATTCAATATCAATGGTTTCCACTCGAAGAAATCGAATACTGGCTCATTGGGGCCCCGAGGAGGCTACTTCATCTCCGAAGATGTGTACAATTTTGATCCACCATTCTTTGGAATCACACAGACTGAGGCCACAGTCATGGATCCTCAACAGAGGAAACTCCTCGAGTGCGTTTACGAAGCATTCGAGGCCGGAGGAATCCCGCTCGACAATGTATCTGGAAAGAACGTTGGTACCTACGTTGGTAACTTTACCACCGACTACGCTATGATGGCTTTGAGAGATTTGGAATACCCAAAGCCATACAGCATGACCGGGCACGGCAATACCATTTTGAGTAACAGAGTCAGTTACGTTTTCAATCTTTGTGGCCCCAGGTTCGTATCCACCCATCCCGTATGCTGCCAGAAATATTGAACCCCCCACAGTTTTACCATTGATACAGCCTGCTCATCTTCCATGTACGCGACACACATGGCTTGCCGTGCGCTTGCGAGCGGCGAGGTCGACGGAGCAATTGTTGGTGGCACCAACCTCATTCTTGACGCTGCAGTCCAGATGGCAGTTGATAAGATGGGCGTTCTTTCCCACAGTAAGCTTATTCTCATACTAAAATGCTCGTTTCTTCTATGGGAGCCGATGGGCCTGGGAGTTATCTCAAGAACCCGGGTACTTACGTGCCAGCTCCAACGACAGCTCTTGCTCGACTCTCCGAACAATCAACTTGTTACCATGCTAATTTGGCAATTCTAGCGTCAACATGTCATACTTTTGACGCATCAGCTGATGGTTACGGTCGAGCTGAAGGTATTGGAGCATTGTACCTGAAGAGACTCTCCGATGCCATCCGCGATGGTGACCCAATCCGAGGCGTTATTCGGGGCACTGCTGCCAACGCAAACGGCAAGACCAGCGGTATTACGCAACCCAGCGCTGTTGGACAAGAAGTGGTCATTCGTACAGCTTATGCCTTCGCGGGAAACCTCAATCCCGATGAGACATCCTACTTTGAGTGTCATGGGACCGGCACCCCCGTAGGCGATCCAATTGAGCTAAGAGGCATTACCAATATGTTTCTGAAAGACAGCAAGAGAGACTCTCTCTTGATTGGAGCCGTGAAGACGAACGTCGGTCACGCGGAAGCTGCGAGTGCCATGGCCAGTATTATGAAGATCGTGCTGGCCATGGAGCTTGGAACCATTCCAGCTAGTATTGGCGTGAAGAACTACAATCCCAATAGTAAGAATATCTTTCTAAATGACCATTTCGCCCGGCGGACGGTCTCACTAACCAGACTCACAGTCAACTTCTCAAATGGCCGCCTGCAGGTGGTAAAAGATACTCTGGAATGGCCAACCGGATATCATGTTCGACGTGCAAGTGTCAACTCCTTCGGGTATGGAGGTGCCAACGCGCACGCTATTATCGAATCGTCGGAGTCGTATCTTCCCGGTTACAAGTCCTTCAAGAAGAGGGGCACTGTAAGTAAATCTATTGCTCAGGCTCCCACCGGTAGCCGCAACAGCCGCACTCTCAATGTCCATGAAAGAACACAGTTTCTGCTTCCTTTCTCCGCTCAGGATTTCCCAAGTCTCAAAGCCAATGTGGAAAGACACAGAGAAGTCGCATCGCAATATGAATTGCTTGATTTGGCCTTTACACTGAGTACCCGACGCTCGTTCTTCTTCAACCGTGGATATGCCATTGCTTCAGCAGACACCATTGCGGACAACTTGGGCGCCGACGAGATGACCTTCGGAAAGAGAGGAAACGGCGCCAAGATTGCCTTCATTTTCACTGGTCAAGGTGCCCAGTCCGCACAGCTTGGCAAGGAGCTCATGGAAAGCATCCCGAGTTACCTCAAGAGCATTCGGGAAATGGACCGTATCCTCCAAAGCCTCGGAGAGGATGCGCCAATTTGGACTCTTGAAGAGTCTATCCTTGAGCCTAAAGCTACCAGCGCTATCGACCAAGTCCACCTATCGCAACCGATTTGTACCGCTGTTCAAGTCGCACTTGTCAAGCTCCTTAGAGAATGGAACGTCACACCCCTGGCATGTGTAGGCCACTCCTCCGGTGAAATCGCGGCCGCTTACGCTGCTGGTATCATCACGGACAAGCAGGCCATTCTCGCCGCATACTTCCGCGGTGTTGCGGTAGACCAGCTGACTCGGCGGGGTACTATGTTGGCTGTTGGTCTTGGACCAGTAGAAGCTACCCCCTACCTCGAAGAGGGCATCCGCATCGCTTGTTACAACTCCCCCGAGAGTGTGACTCTCAGTGGTGACGAGGGTACTGCCGAAAAGGTTCAAGCCAAGCTTAAAGCCGATGGGGTCTTCGTTCGTGCCCTGAAGACCAGTGGCCGAGCCTACCACTCTCATCACATGAAGGATGTCGGAGCCGTCTACGAGGAGCGCGCCAACCGCGGTTTTGCTTTCCTCGATGCTTTAGAATTCCCCAAACGGGAGAAAGATTCTAAGCTCCCTCTTTTCGTTTCTTCGGTCACAGGCGAGCCTAAGCTTAACTTTCAACCTGGACCGGAGTACTGGAGAGAGAATCTCGAGTCACCAGTTCGATTCGCGCAAGCCGTGACCCGCATGACCGAAATCGAAGGGTTAGGCATTAACCATATCATCGAGATTGGTCCTCATTCTGCCTTGGCTGCACCTATACGACAGCTTCGCGAAAAACTTGGTTCGGGTTCTCGAGATCTCGAGTACACGGCCACTCTGTCTCGCGGTGAGAACTCAGTCACCCGTCTTCTCGACCTTGCAGGAGTTCTGTTCATTAAGGGGTACCCAATTGACCTGGCTCGTGTCAACGCCATCGAGAATCAAGATGAGATGGGAAGAATTACCCTGCGAAAGGGACTTCCATTGGTGGACCTCCCGCGATACTCGTGGAACTACAGCGCTGGTGCGCTACGTGCTAAGCACCGTATCAACATGGACTTCCAGAATCGCAAGTTTGCTCGACACGACCTTCTTGGGAGCTTACTCCCGGGCGTGATCAGGGACCAAGCGCAGTGGCGAAACATGCTTGACATTCATGACCTGCCATGGCTAGAGCAGCACAGGCTCGGTCCTCAGCCCGTCTTTCCCGCAACTGGCTACATCGCCATTGCCGTGGAAGCTGCACGCCAGTTCTTCCATGAGAAGGTTATGTTTGAGGGTCCATTCAAGTACTTTATCCCACGACTTTCCATCAAATCAGCCCTCAGCTTCCCTTCATCTGGCAGTGAAATCGAGGTCATGACCAGCGTGCGTTTCCAGACCGTCTCAAATGCCGTATCTTCTACCAAATGGCTCGAGTTCACCATCCAATCCGTTTCGGAAGGAACTTGGACTGAGCACTGTGTTGGTGTCATCGGACGCGAGGCCATCGACGAAGTCGTTCCTCTTTTCGATGAAAGCAAGGTGCAAGAGCCGCGAACTTCACACACATGGTACAGAGGGTTCGCCAACATTGGGCTCAACTACGGTCCTCCTTTCAGCGGATTGAGTGATATCCGAACCGACCCATGGACGAATGAATGTGTTGCAGACACCAAGTTGCTTCCTATCGATATTCCCACCGATGACTCTCGCTACATTATTCACCCGGGAGCTATGGACACTTGCTTGCAAGCAATTTTGATAGGTGCGCACAACGGATCCTTGAAGGGAGCAAACAGATCTTTCATTCCCGTCGATTGGGAAGAAGTTTCCATCTACTCCTATGAAGGCACAGACATGCCAGTGCCAGCTGACGTCAACGGACAAATTCTCGCTACTGGGAAGCTTACTAGCTTGCGTGCTCTCTGGGGTTCCTTCCAGCTCAACACTCCTGATGGACGACCGCTGTTCACCGCGAAGAAGGTCAACTGTATCACCTACGCTGAAGATCTGAACAAGAACATCACTGATGATCGCCACCCATACCTCCGTGCCGTTTGGAAGCCAGATGTTGAGACCCTTGAGAAGGGTGCCTTGCCAGCCGCAGCAACTGACATCGGACGCCCCCTTTCCCCCAAGGAGAAGTCTGTCCTGTCAACATGGGCCCGCAACCTTGCAGCTGCCGCTCAAGTCTCAAAGGAGAAGGTTCCTTCGGCTGCTCGCTTGATCGATTCTATCTCTACTTTGAAAGTCTCAACCGAGGCGTACGACGTTGGCCTTGCCGCATCCGACCTGGGTACCTCGAAGCTGGATGACAGCTTCTACCGCCTAGAGGCCATCTACGCTGCCATGATGCTTACTCTTTCAGGTGAGCAGGCTATTGTGTCTAGTGTCTCAACACACTTCGAGGACTCGTTGACCCAGACACTGGACCTGGTTGGACACAAGTACCCTGGAATGAACATCCTCGAGATCGTCAACTCCGAGGCAGATCTTGATCGCAAGCTTCCTGCTGTTTTGCAAGGGGACTCCTCCCTCAAGAGATACAGGTCGTTCACCTATATGGCTGCCTCTGATGCTCTCGTGGAGGCTTCCGCCGAGGACTACCCAGAGGGGCGTGATGTGTCCGCAGAGAAGGTGACTCTTTTCGAGAATGGAGAATACGGCGCATTGGAGGGCGTTACCTACGACCTCATCATCCTGCCTGAAATTTCGTCCTTTGATCTTCCAGCTGCCGATGTTTTGAAGGCCCTTCAGCCATTCCTGAGCGAAAATGGCCGTCTTCTAATCCATAGCAGCAACCATAAGGCCGCTGCTTTCAATGAGCATTTCTGGACTGTTCTTGATCTCTTGTCCAGAGAGCTCGCCCCGGGCACTACCCTGCCCGATATGTCAATTTCGGCATGGAAGAGTGCTTTGGATAACATGGAGCTTGATACTCGAGTCGTTGACCAATCTGCATCCGGATGGACCTTGCTTTCAGAGCCCGCACAAAACCCCCAGCCCAGCAAAGACATTGTTGTGCTATCAAGGGACAACACCGCTGGCGTCGCAGAGTTCTCTGGCGAGCTTGCACAGAATGGCTACAAGGTTCATTCCGCTTCATTGTCGGATAGAAACTTCACCCCGCAGTCTGATGCCATCTACGTCTCGATTGTGGAGTTGGGTTCCAGCTTGTTCAACGGCAACCTGGACGCAGCCGAATTTGCAAACCTGCAGCGCCTGGCTGACTCAACCCAAGCAATCTTCTGGCTCACCTCAGGAGACTTGCTCGGAAAAGTCAATCCAAACGCAGCCATCGTTCAGGGTCTGGGTCGTACACTCCAGACAGAGTACGTCCAGCTCACGTTCATCACTATCGATCTTGACCACTCCGACGCCCAAAAGGCAGCCAAGCAAACCGGACGAGTTCTTGGCCGATTTTCAAAAGAGTCTGACAGCATTGACAAGGAATATATTGTGAAGGATAATGTGTTTCACGTCAGCAGATTGGCCCAAGATGCTGTCCTGGACAAGGAATATGGCGAGATCATTGGCAAGGAGGGAGCAGATGAGGAGTACAACGCCACCACGCCCATTCGCCTTGACATCGAAAAGATTGGTCTCCTCGATACCCTGCACTTCAAGGCAGATGAGCGAGACCGTGAGCTTGAATTCGACGAGGCCGAAGTTGAGGTGAAGGCAGTGGGACTTAACATGAAGGAATACGCAACCTTCCGCGGTAGCTTCCACTCTGAGTCCCTCAGTCACGAGGGTGCCGGTATTGTGCGCCGCGTCGGCTCAAGCGTGACTGAGGTCAAGGTTGGCGACAAGGTTTGCTGGATGGGCAAGGGTCTCTTTGGTAACATTGAGCGCCTCAAGGCCATGCACCTGCACCAGATGCATGACGGGAATGGCTTCAGCTTCGAGGAGATGGCTGGAGTGCCTTTGGTCTTCGCGACGGCCGTCTACGGTTTGCTATATCTTGGCCGCTTGAAGAAGGGAGAGAAGGTTCTGATTCACTCCGCCACTGGCGGTGTTGGTCTCGCAGCTGTCCAGATTGCCAAGATGGTCGGCGCAGAGATATTCGCTACTGTTGGTACTCCCGCCAAGCGCCAGTTCTTGAAGCGCGAATACGGCCTCGAGGACTCCCACATCTTCAGCTCGCGTGACACATCCTTTGCAGCAGGCATTATGGCTGCTACAAACGGCCGCGGTATTGATGTTGCTCTCAACTCCCTGGTCCGTGAACTGCTTGCGGCTTCATGGAGCGTCATGGCCAACAACGGGCGACATATCGAAATTGGTCGTACTGATATCATGGAGTTCGGTATCCTTGACTTAAACGTCTTCAAGCGCAATACCACCTTCAGTGCCTTTGACTTTGGTGTTGTTGCTGATGACCATCCAGGTAAGTAAATTTGATCGTTCCGCAAACAAAGGCGCTAACTCTTGTTCACAGAAATCGTTGCCAGCGTCATGAAGGATGTAATGAAATACCTCAGCGAGGGCAAAATCTGCCCTCTTCGGCCAATGACTCTCTTCCCCGCTACACAGATTTCAGCAGCCTTCACAGAGTTTGCCAACCCACAGAGAATTGGTAAGGTCGTCGTGTCTTTTGGTCCCGAGCCCAGCAGCTCAAGTTCAGTCATTGCTGTTGTACGGGAGCACAAGGGTGCCGTGAAGTTCAAGCCTGATGGAACATACGTGCTCATTGGTTGCTTGGGTGGTCTCGGTCGATGCCTTGCCCGCTTTATGGTTGATCGCGGTGCACGCAACCTTACCTTCCTTGGTCGTGGTGGAGCAGATAAGAAGGAGGCGGCGGCTATGATCGACAGCCTGCGTGCCCGTGGATGTACAGTCCACGTGGTGCGCGGAGACGTCTCCAACAAGGAAGACGTAGCCAAAGCCGTCGCCGCCGCCGGTGTTCCCGTGTACGGAATGGTCCAAGGTGCTATGGCTCTTGAGGTTAGCCTCGCTCCCATCTCCCTATTCCCTACACTTTACTGACATATCAAAGGATAAACTCTTCAGCAAGCTCGACCTTCCAGGATGGCAATACCCCATCGACCCGAAGGTCCGAGGTACATGGAACTTGCATGAGTGCCTCGCTGGCCAGCCCCTGGACTTCTTCGTTATGCTTTCCTCCATCTCCGCTATGACTGGTGCGCCAACTCAAAGTAACTACTGCGCCGGAAACACTTTCCTGGACTTCTTTGCCCGTTACCGTGACGGTCTAGGCCTACCAGCTACAACTGTTGGCCTCAGCATGGTTTTGGAGGTCGGATTCGTATCGCAGAATTTGGCTATCGAGCAAGGTATCACTCGCTCTGGTATTCACGGTATCACTGAGCGTGACTTCTTGCTGCTCATGGAGCAAGCCATGAAGCCCGGGCGGGTTGGTGACTGGCGCCTCGACCCCGGAGCGAAGAACTTCTTGGTCAGCGGTCTTGAGCCAGCCAAATTGGCAGCAGATCTCGATGTACACGGCTTCCGCTTCTGGCTCCAGCCTCGTGTTGGGCCGCTGTTGACGGCAATCCAGCGCAGAAGCGAGGAATCGGGCCGTGGAGGTGTATGCGGGGCTAAGGCAGTTCTTGACCTGAGCGATATTGTTGAAGCGACCGTGGAGAAGTTTGCCAAGACGTTCATGATCCCCAGCGATGATGTTGATCCATCGAAGCCGCTGGTGGCTTACGGAATGGACAGTATGATTGGAACGGCTCTGCGCAACTGGGGTTTCTCGACTTTCGGCGTGGATATTCCTGTTTCTGATTTCATGGGTCCAGTTCTTACTGCCCAATCTCTTGCTGAGAAGATTTTCGCGGGCCGCTCTTGAGTATAGATTGTGTTTTTTTTTTGTCAGAATGGATAGATTGCTGTCAAACGTAAAGGCCCGTTAGTTGGGCATCCACTATGTACGTCTTGGGAGGGGTGATTGATTATTACAGAAAGAAATGATTTTTTGATTGTCTTCTTCTCGAGGGGATCATCGAGGCCTTATGTATCCATAGTATCTCCAAAGTCCTACGGTCAAACTTTAATCGTAGGACTTTCTCAACCGTCACGTATTGTCTAACAATTGCATATAATTCAAGGCCTACGGGCAACTCTCTCCTGTAAAAATTCTTCCTGACTAGCGGCTGTTAGCACTAGCGTGGAAAAATTTTCAGGCCCACCAAATTTGGCTGCTGTAGCAGCTGGTGCCCATCGGGTACTAACACTGCAATAAAGGAAGGATTGAGAGGGTTGACTTCCTTTACGCAGCAGCCACGGCCACAGCCCAAAGGCTCCGGCTATGATCGAGGCCTGCTGCCCTGACCAGCTGGGCAGCTAAGATAGCAGCAGGGTCACAGCACGGCTTGCGGGGGCCCCGGTTCAGACCTCGCAGCAAGTATAGCTATTGCAGCCGCCAGGAGCAATCACGACACCAGCTTCAATCTAGGTGGGCGTCGACCTTTGCCCTGACCTCTACGACTCGGCACTTAGGTATATAAGGCCACCACGTCTTAGTACCATGCCCCACCACCCTTTCGCTAACCAAATTGAGGCTATCTCCACCAAAAACCCATTTTTTCAACCCTCACGGGTTATAGTCAATTTTAATAATATAAATATAAAAGAAATATCATTTGATAGAGAATTGAAGAATTTATGTACTTTTAGGTCTTTTGACCAGCCGCCCGGATCGGGTGGTGCGCTGAGGAGATTCAGTTTCCTCCCTGACTACAATAACTGAAGCAGCCTCCGCCTCTGAGACTACTCCTCCGAAGAGTCAGATTCCACCACAACAGCGTTTATTTCGCTTCCTTTTTCGGAAATATCCTCCGCGGCGGCTAGAGCTTCACTGAGACTCATGAAACGCCTATTGGGATTAGGAATAGCCTTCCTCTTCTTCCCTCTCTTTAGACGGGCCAGTTCCTCCTTCAGACTAGCAATTTCCACGGCATGCGACGCCAACGTCTGTTGCTGAGCCCTCAAAGCCTTTGGCTATCACGGTATATCGCCTCCGCGTATTTGGTGATTTGTTTAGGCCAAGATCACGAATATGACGACTGGTCTTTGGTGTATCATCTGAGCCAAAATAAGGCGCCTTCTCTGGAGTCGCCTTTGGACTGCCACGTGGCTTGTCCTCTTGGATCTCTGGATGCCGCAATGCTTTTTCTCGTGAGATTGGCCAATTTCCGGTTACTCTCCAGCCGGAGAGTATATTCTTCTTTGTCATTCCCACTTCACGAGCCCTGGCGTAGGCTCTGATGAAGTTGACCTTATCCACCGGCGTGGAATCAGTCAGGGAAGCGAACTTTTCCAACTCTCGTCGATATGCAGCCTTGGAGGCATTAAATACTCCATTATCTAATGGCTGGAGGCCGTGAGAGCAGTGTGCTGGAAGGTAGCAACAATAAACGTTGTTCAAAAAGCACGTAGCCATCCATTCATCCTTCTCCCGGTTAGTAGTAATCCCTGATGAAATAAACAAAGAACGTACCGTTGCATGACTCCCATGGCCGTCTAGAATGATTAATCTAGCATCTGACTCATCAGCAGGCTTAGTTTGAGGCAAATAGACTCTTTCAAGCCACTCAACACCAATGTGGTTATCTGTTCACCCGCTAGGTGAAGTTATATAGTGCCAATCAGCTATCTTCTTGAATTCCTTAAGGAACCACTGCTGTTGGAGTTCCTTTCGTTTGAATATAATTCCAGGAGTCAAAACACAGCCGTCAGCGGTAATAGCCTCAATAAATGAAGTCCAACTTCGCGTCTGTGGTCCTTTGAGGAGAGCCTTCCGCTTTGGGTCTGTACTTCCAACCACCAGACTATCTAGGCCTAGTAAGAGAAGTTTAGTTAATTAAATTTCGAATAGAGAGGGAATAGAAAGATAGAGGCTTGCCAAAACGATCATAATACCGCCTTCATCAACGTTAACAGTGTTCTCAGGCTTAATCCACCCATACTCCTTCTCCCTGATATCAAAGAACCAATGGACCGCCTTGGGCGTGAAAGAGTCGAATCTATTAGCTTCTTGACGTCTCCCAATCTTAGTCTTAAGCTCTGAACGGCGTTGAATGAATCTGGCTACCCAATTGCGTCCTAATGTTGGTTGTTCGCTTTGTTGTTTCAACATGGCGAAGACGCAGGCGCGAATTTGACTGTGAGATGGAGCATATCCCAAAGCCCCTTGACGAAGAATCCAAAAGGCGAATTTGTCTTCCTGATGCTTGGATAGACGTTGTCCAGGCTGAATTTGTTCGTTCACGGCCAACTGACCACTAAGTCTGTCAGAAAGAGTCCTTTGTGGCACTCCCCACTTCTGAGCTGATTGGAACTGCGAAAGGCCGTTATCCGTGATATCCAATATAGCCTCAGCCATGTCGTCTTCTGTATATTTCCAGCGAGGCCGTGATGAAGGCATTTTTATTGCGTTGTGAAAACCTGACATGAAAAGAAGTGGAAAGGAGCGGTGAGGAATTCAATGCCTGATTTGGTGACTTTGCAGTACAGGGATCTGCATATACCACGTGCCCCATGTAGCTGCACGAGACTATAAAAATAAACTCCATTCAATTCTCTATCTATAAGAAGCGACCGCTTGCGAATAACTTCTATTTTGGTTAAATTCCGTATAAGTGAAATAGTTGAGTTTTATATGGCGCGTGGCTATTTTTGGTTAGCGAAAGGGTGGTGTTAGCGAAAGGGTGGTGGGGCATGGTATTGGCACCGACATTTCCCCCATTCAGCCCCCATGCGTCCCACCCAACCTTGAGTTGTACGTCGTAACGAATGTAATACGGAGCGAATCGCTGATTCGGACATAGCCAGTATGATGGCTGCAACCTGGAATCGACTTTCAGAGGAGAATATTTCGATTTTATATACGTTCCTGGTATGGCTGGGTGCATCTCAGACTGCAATTCGTTCGCGAAGAGACAGTTTGACGATTTGAAGCCCGGCGGATACCTTGAGACCAGGGACCTAGCGATGCGTTTCGAGAGCGACGACGAAAGCCATAAGAACCATAGTTTCAACGAGTGGCAAGACTTCTGGGAGGAGGTAGGAAGCAAGTTGAATCAGTCATTGACGATCGCAGAGGACGGCACGATGAAAGAGGCAATGGAGCGGGCCGGGTTCACCAATGTCAAGGCATTTCAATCCAAGGTGATTCCACAACCATGGGGACGATTCGACTTATGCTAACCGAGTATTGCAGATACCCGTTGGTGCCTGGCCGAAAGACAAACGGTTGAAAGAAACGGGCGGATATAATTATGAAGCCCTAGTTTTTGATCTCGAAGGGTTTGTTCTACGAGCTGCCACTCAAGTAGTTAAATGGAGTTATGAAGAGGCCATTTTCTTCGCGTCGAGAGTTCGTCGGGACTTGCGATTGCTGAAGCCACATCTATGGAGACAGGGTACCGTGATCTACGGCCAAAAACCGAAGTAAGTTGAGGTTCGGCCGTCTGTGGGCGTTAGGCGCCTTTCGATGACTTTATTAGAAGATCTCGATGCGGTATCCGGGAAGCCATTAAATCACGGACAGCCAGACGTCGGCAACCATCTCTTTTGCCTTTTCAACCCAGCTAGGCTTATGAGCCCACGTTTCATCAAACCAGTCCCAACGATAAGCTGGATGGAGCGCCATAGCCGTATAGTAGATGGGCGTCTCGTCCAGCCGCCGATAATATTCATCCAGCTTATCCCAAGCAAGGTTGATTCCGATGCGGAAGTGCTCTGGATCAGGAAAATCGGCAGCAAGTTGCTTATATTCTTCCAGTGTGTTAAGCAGCAACTCATAGCCAAGCACCACGTCCCAGATATTGCCATAGGAGCCAGTCCAGCCTTGCTTACGCCTGCGGATGTGTCCATCACCCTCAAGCGTCTTTACCACGGTCTCAAAAACAGTCAGAATAGCCTCCAAATGGTAAAGAACCTCCCAGTCTTTGTCCGTTAGCTGATTCTCGTCTCGGAGGATGCGTGGTTTTTTCGCCAACTTGGCTTGTGTCACTTGGCCAGTCTTTTTAGACCGATTTTCGTCCTCCCATTGCGCCTTATACTTGATCAGTAGGAGTTCGATAGAGGTTTTCAACCGTAGAGCCCTGCGGATCATGTAGAGTTGCGACAGCCAACGCGTGTCGTTGTCGATAATTAGCTTGAGTGGTTTCTTCGATCGGAGTTTAAGGGTGGTGGCGCGATTAATTTCGTCCTGTTAGATATACCGAGTTAATATGAGACGAATAGGATTTAGTTAAACCGCTTACCCTCTGGACCTCCTTGAACAAGTAAATCAGCCGGTGGCTAATACGCACATCAACTACGATATTGTGTAACTTGCCAACTGGTCCTTTTTTGCGCCATTGAGCGTATTCAGTATCAGATAACGCTTCTGCGCCTGACAATTGCTTCTCGAACGCGTCGGCGTTTTTGCCAAATAAGAGCGCCTTGGCTGACAAGTTAATTGTGTGGCCAATACAGCGTCCTCGGCGCAGTCGGCCATCGAACCCAAGTTCAGCACCAATGACCTCCATGGCAGTATCGTTGTTTTCTGCATTGTCGAGCGTGAAATAGCCAACCTTCTCTGGACCCACGCCAAGAGTGTGTAGGACGTCGAGAACCTCCCCACCGATCGTTGAGCCGAAGTGACGATGAGCCTCTGGAACTCCAATCATGATTTTGCATGGCCGATTCTTCTCGTCTCTGAAAAAACAAGCAATGCCATAGAGGGCAAGCTTATTTCGAGACGTCCAGCCATCAAATGAAATATGAAGCGCTCCAGGGGAGTTCCTCAGCACCTCGATAACCGTCTGCTTGTGGCGGTTATACTCTTGAATGATCTTATATCGGACAGCCGTGGCAGTCAAGTTGGCGTGTTGGATGGAAACGGAGGGACTCAAATAGTCGAAGATTTCTCGGAGGATGGGGTTCTCGGCGAAGGAAAATGACTGGTTGCTACTGACGATTAACTCGACTAGCATACGCTGAAAGTGTTGCTTATCAAAGCGTGAGATGAAGCTATTCGCGATATTCTATTCCGTAGGCTTGTTGACGTCCAGTTTCAAAACAGAGGCAATAGTCGGCTGGTTCGATTTCAGTGCGCCTTCGGGTTTCAGCTGTGCTGTGCTCTTTCTCTCTCCCTCTGGTGCTGGTGTTTTGTGCTCACGCCATAGATGATTTGCCGCGTTCTGGAGACCTGAAGAGGTAAAACTCGCGATAATGGGACGATTTCCGAGGACACAGTCCTTGCAAGCCCATTTGCGTAAGCCATGACGTTGAATATCATAGCCAAAGTCCCACAGCCAAGAGCTAGTATCACGAGCGCGTTCTGACCAATTCCAGCCTCTGAAATGGCGAAAAAGACGGTCTTCGAGCTGCTGCTGTTGGCCTGGTTGGCCTGGCTGGTTGGCTGACATCAATTTTTTTTTTGGGAATTGATATACGGGCATGGCATTTTTGATACACGGGCATGACTCTTACACGGGCATGATTTTTATGACATCTGATTCGCTAGATTTCCGTCGACCCATAGATACATCCTCGCAAAGGCGGTAAAGCTAGCTCTCTTAACTGGCTCTTATTTCCAGCACCCAACTATCCAGGTCAATCCAGCCCTCTAGAATAGGTCTGTGCAGGATGTCAAAACAAGGTCTAGTTTTGAATGTAGTATAAGATCAGTTCCATTGCGCCCTCGAGGGCAGCTATTTACATGTCTATTCTCTAACTACTATAGAAGGAAGAACCTCTTCGTCGCTGTCACTATCAAGCAGCTTCCATTACCTCCTTCACCTCCGAATGCTGGGTTGCGGCCATCGTCCGCTGGCACGTACTCTGTAGTTCTTCCAGTTCCTAGAACAGATGGCTGGCTGCGTGCCTGGCGCTGGGATGAGGGATTGGCCTGGCCACTAGCCTGGCTGCTAGCCTTTTGGCTCGCTTCCAGTGTAAGCCTGGCAAGCGTCGACTTGTTCTGACTCCTTGGTGGTCGACCTCGCTTACGCCCTATCGCCTGACTGGTTGGCTTACTGGCTGGCGGGGTATTGGGCTGGGTATTAGGCTGGCTGCTCGATCGCTCGAGCTAGGAGACTCGGATTGGGACATAATGAAGGTCTTCATCGTCAAGGCTGGGAGACTGGCAATGGATAGCTATCTGATGGAGAGCTGGATCGCGTCACGTCAGTCACTAAGGGATGATTATGGGCAGCTAAACTCAGGGTACAAATTAGAGTGTCGACAGAACCAAGATATACTAACAAAAGAGGGTCCTATCCAATCAGATGTCATAAAAGTCATGCCCGTGTAAGAGTCATGCCCGTGTATCAAAAATGTCATGCTCGTATATCAATTCCCTTTTTTTTTGGCAAAAACAAAGCAGGAAATCTGTAGAAAACGCACTCAATAGGGGTAGTTTCTCGTCTAATATTATTAGATTAGCTGTAGGGGTGATCGACCTCGGCTAACTTGGGTCCAGGTACCTCGATTTAATAGGCAGTCATATACAAAAATAAGTACTATGAACCATACAGGGTCAGGGAATATCCCACTGTACCTAAATCCACCTAAATCCACTCCATTACATCCACTTTCGTGTCCAAGTGTAGTGGATTATTACGTAATCTGAGCGCCGACAAGTGGATGTAATAGAGATGGGCCACTTATATGTGGTCCACGTGGATTTACAGTGTAGTGGGTTCGAGCCTTGCGGGATCCGCCATTCGGTCTACCAGGAGGCTCGTCTCCCGAACTGGGGCGAATTGATAAAAGTCCCCCATCAAAAGAACGACGGGAACACCGCCAAAGGGTTTATCTGGGCAATCGCGGAGCGACTGAAGACGGCAGCTGGCCTCGTACAGAGTAGCACCTCCAAGCATGCTAACTTCGTCGATCACGAGGACCAGCTTCTGCTTCCACGTCCACTTCTTTGCCTCCGAGAAAAGTGGGACTTGTTTGTTGAGGGAGCGCCGGGTATCCAGTCCACAGGCAGAATGCAATGTCGTGCCTCCGATCTGCGCAGCTGCACTACCTGATGTTCCCGTGATCTGCAGAAGATGTGGTTGGCCTCTCGCCGAAAAGACCGATTTCAGGGCCTCGATGACCCTGGATTTTCCCGTACCGCCCGGCCCTCCGGTGTACTGGAGATGTTGACCCGCCGAGTCGGGGTCCGCTGAGTACCTGTCTAAAAACCTGCACACAAGTTGAAGAGCCATTGTCTGCAGAGAGTTGAGGGTATAGTTCGACGCGGCAAGGCGTCCTAATTCCGCAAAGCTTGTTGCCATATTAACGTCGACGAGCATTCGAGGACCCTGTGCGACTGGGCCTTGACTTCGACGCGGTAGGGGAATCTCCGTATCATAGTTGCGAGCAAGTATATCATCTATGTCGGCGTTAGGCGTGTGATGCGCGCTACCCTCGGGACCTGTCTCAATCTCATCCAGCATCCGGAGATGGAGCATCTCCTGAGCCTTCGCGGCGGCTTGAACATTCTCTGCAGAAAGGGTCAGAAATTGGCGTAGGGGAGCGTCCTGAGTACGGCGGATTTGCTGATAAAAGCCCTCGGGACGCTGAATAAAAGGCTTATCCTCCGATGCCGAAGTCTCTTCACGCAGGTCGCGGATAAAATTCGCCAAGACTGGGGAGCCTCTCGTGGCATCGGAATCTCGGACGGCGTTGTGCAGAGTGCGTAGCAGAGCCGCAAAATTCTGGTGGTGCTCAGCGATTGTTGCGCGCTCTTCACCGTCGTCGCCCTCATCAAGAGGGAAGTCTACGTCGACTGTGTCGTCGCCTTCTGATCGGCTGGCCCAGAGCTTTGCGTCTTTCCGCGCATCCTCGGCTGACTTGCTGAGAAGGGAGATGTTCGACACGTGAAAACGCAGCCTGCAACAGAGAGAAGCTTCATATCCGGACCATATGTCGGCGATATCGCCCTGCATGATGGAAAAAAAGCCTTCCCAAGGCACAAACAGGGCCAGATGGAGAACAGAGTTACTGCACGGAATGTCAGAGTAGGCTCGGATTTGGCATTGTTAGCTAGGAATGTACCGTCTGAAATACACCGGGTGCTCGTCCCGGTGATCGTCGCTGATGAATCCTTGAAAAATCGGCACTGCGTACTCGTGAGGTTGCCGGAGCTTCTGAAACCAGCCACGGTGCTCTGGAGAGGGCCCGTCGAGAGATATGTGGTTTTCGTCCTCGTCCCGGCCGCGGCTACGGACCAGGGTAACCATGGACATGTAGTCATAGAGGCACATATCTCTGAGGACACGGCCTCTGTAGGCGTAAGCATCCAAGCACAACAGGGTCCGGCCGCCCTCCCTGAGTTGTACCGTTTCTGGCGGCTCCTCCTCCTCCGCTTCTGCGCCGGCCTGGCGACGGAGGTGTTTCCATCTCCGGAATACCGCCCAATACAGTGCGGTCAGGTTTAGGAAGGACCAGTGCGGGACGTTGGTAAAGTCCGTCTGATAGCCGAGCATGTGGTAACATACCTCCACGGCGGAGAGCTGTCTCTCGGAAAATATCCGATTAGCCACCCTCATCAGAAACTGCCGACTCTGGTTCAGCACAGCAGGTCGCTGGGCGCCTAGGTCGGCGGATGCTGATGCGTCGCGCCTCGACACGGCATCTTCGCGAAGCTGTCGCAAGACTTCGGCCGCGTGGGCAATTCGTCTCCACATTGGCGTGTCCAACTTCGTGGCATAGTTGGTGATATAAAACACCATGGCAAGGCCCTTGGTCCTCGTCAAGATCATCGATACATCGTGATTGTGCCGGAGGCCGACCGCCATCGCTTTGTTATACCGGTTGACGAGTGGGTGGTTGCGACGGATGCTGAGCAGATCGTCCTCGCTGAATCCCGTCGCATCGACGATCTTCCAAGGCGCTTTGAACCGGCAAGCTGTTCGCCTGTACTTGTCCGCGCCCTGATTTGCGAGACCCTTCAGAGAATTCTTGATGCAGGTGTAGGTGTGGGAATGAACCTGGCAGCAGTACGCGATGAAGTTGGACTCGGCGTCAAAGGCCGCAGACAGGGCCTCAGTGTCTTTCATCATCTCCTCGACGGGGTGGATCGGCTTCCGCTCCTGGCGGAGAGCCTTTCCAGCGTCCTCATCCAGGCACTCGTGGAAGACCGAGTCCACGTAGCGCACCACTCGGGCACGATACTCTTCTTCTCGGGGGTCGGCGATGTCGTCGATGAGCGACGGCAGCTCCATGTTGCCGTGCAACCACAGGAGTC
This sequence comes from Ilyonectria destructans, assembly GCA_020740775.1. Taxonomy (NCBI): domain Eukaryota; kingdom Fungi; phylum Ascomycota; class Sordariomycetes; order Hypocreales; family Nectriaceae; genus Ilyonectria; species Ilyonectria destructans. The sequence continues at coordinate 826,299 of JAHEWK010000021.1, forward strand.
CGTGCAAATGCAGGCTGCCGCGATCATTTGTCTCAACCGTTGCATAATAGTGGCTGACCTTCCCAAAGACCGATTCTCGGCCTGTTCTGACGTATTTTTCGAAGAACAGAGAGATTTCTCTGTGGAAGAAGATGGCAGAGCTAACCGGATCCATGGTGCTGAGGGCGATTCTGTCGTATCTTCCTCGGAGATCCGCTAAGAGCTCCTTTGCAGTGCGGTACTCGTGGAGCCTATGGATGGAGAGCTTCATCTTGACTGGGTTGTTGATGTCGTTGGGGTTGATGGTAATCCAAATCGCGGGCGTGCCGGTCCAGATGTTAAGTGCCTGGATCTTCCTGCGCATAAGCAGTCGCGTTTCGTTGGAGAGCGGCTGTGCATGGCCAAAGATGGACAGCTCCCGGAGCAGGAACGATATGTCGGGGTCAGTCGTCTTCCTCGTCTCTCGCATCTCATTCTCGGCGGCTTTTAGGCGGTCCGTCGTCAAGCTCCCATACACCCGTTCAAGTTCCTGAAAAGAACCCTTTGTCATGCGGACCATGCTGATACGGCGGTTGGAGGATCGCAGGAGGATGTTGAAGACCAAGAAACAGAAGATGGGATGGGTGGCAAACCGACCTCCGTGTCGTTGCAGAACATACTTGGCCCAGTAATTGAGCGAATGGTTGGAATGTCGCCGAGTATGCTCTGAAGCATCTCGTCGATTGGAATTCGATTCCCCCAGTGTCTTTGGGCCACCCCTCCCCCACGGGAAAAGCTTCGGGAAGGTCCGCGGGAAGAAGTCCTCGTGCAGGGTATCTGCGAAGTCGGCACCACGCTCCACTCTGATGAACGGCTGTTCACCTGTTGTCTGAAGGTGCATAGCGCATGGCTCAGCATCGTCGGCTTCTCGACTCTGACTCGTCTGGAGAGCGTCGGCTAAGAAGGACAGCTTATCGGCCTCCTCGAAAGCAGCTGGCCCGTCAAGGGGAAACATGCCAGAGGATGACGTCCCATAAACGACTTCACCGTCGCGGTCGGCATCATCTGGAGGCAAGGGATGGTGCTGTTCGATCGACAGAGTGCCATCCGGAGGGCAGTGGCCGGAGCCGGAGCCTGCTGGTGCCGAGGTGGTGAGGAGTTCTTCAACACTCACGAACCGGTTCACCTCCAACCCTCGATCGGTATCTGGGACGATATGATCCGTCTGCGTCTTCTCAGCAGCCGACGGCTCCTCCCTCTGCATCATATCCATGATGAGGGTGGGAACATTAGAGCCCTCCGCGTACCGCCAATCGTCTATCTCGTCGTGATTGATTCTGATGTGCTCGTAAAGCGGATTGTTTATCTGGAGCCACGACAAGGCAGCCCTTACACGGGACTTGCGCACTTGGAGAAGATGCCCAACGTCTGCAGAGTTAGGTTTGCTCGAACCACTCCAAGAGACGTGGATGTTTTCGATGGTCTCCAGAAGAGGGTGGGGTAGAACTGTAGCAACGAGGTCCTCCACCTTGTTCGGAAACACCACAATATGGCCCTTCACGTGCTTCCGGTAACTGAGGCCCGACGGGGTCTTGTTGTCGACGGTGAACTTTGTGATGTAGCCGAAAGGGGCCTGGAGAGCAATCAGCCTCTCTTCAACAGGAGAGAGGCCATCGAGCTCTTCAGGGTACCGATGCTCGCATCCGATGTCCATGTTGTTGACCGAGCAGACCTTCGGAAGCTTTCCATTTTCCAAGCCGGTGCGGCACTCGTGGCACACCTGAACTCCATCCCTGTCGTCCAGTGGAAGGCACTTCCTGCACTGCTGAAGAGTCCTCGTGGCCTGCAGCAAGGAGTGCGTCAACTGCCTCTTCCACTGGATGGTGGTAAGTTCGCAAAGCGCATGCTTTCTGTAGCAGAAGACGCAATGCGAAATTGGCAACGTCTTTTCATCCGTAAACGCCTGGTAGAAGGACTTGGCAGCGTCGACCTGGAGAGCGAGTGGGACCTCTTTGCGCCATGACCTTGTTGCTGATGCCTCCTCTTTGTCGCGAAAGCAAGATTCGTGGTATTGTAGAATAGATCTGAGAGACTCCCGCTGGAGCTGGACGGTTTCCCGTATCGGCCGCGGCCTCGTCGGGGCGCGGTTTGGTTGCGTGTTCGGCGGAGTTGGAAGCGTTTCCTCCATCGACCGCCGCGTCTTCTTCGGGGAGCGGTTTGGTTTCGGGGCATGGTTTGGTTGCGTGTTCGGCGGAGTTGGAAGCGTTTCCTCCATTGACCGCCGCCTCCTCTTCGGGGAGCGGTGTAGGTGCGTAGGCGACGGAGCTGGAAGCGCTTCCTGTTCCCTGTGGCGCTTTGACGAAGGAAGGGTCTGTGGAGGGCGGTACAACCTGTTGGGAGTGGTCGGCCGCTCTATCTGTTCGGTCTTTCCGGCCCTTTGACGGGCTCGTTCTTCGGCGCGCTGGCGGTCCAGATGATCCAACATGCGGAGGATCTCCTCATGGGGGACTCTGACCGGCTCCTTTTGGGGCTCGAGGAGGGCTTGTAGAGTGGCATCGTCGGGAGGGACTCTGACCGGCTCTTGCCTGCGGTGGACGGCCCTCTGGGATGTCAGGGAATTTGGAACCGTCGATTGGGAGGCTCCCTGCCTCCCTCGGGCCCTGTTCTGAGTGCGTTGCCGATCCAGATCTTCCAACGTACGGCGGATGTCATCAATTGGAACTTTGACTGATTCTTGACGGGGCATGATAACAAGTGGATGTGAGGCATGGGCGTGGTGAGGACGAAAAGGAGAGGTAAAACAAATGGCGCGCCATCAGGATAGGAGGCAGCTAACAAAAGAGAGACAATCGACCGCCACTTGAAAAGAAAAAAACAACTGAGGGCTACCGGTAGGACGGCCTCCCCGTGCCACTGACAAAATCGCAACCATTTCAACCATTTCAACCAATTTTACCAATTTTACCAATTTTTCGAAGCGAATTCACCGTGGATGTACGGACGGTGGCGGGGTCGGTGATAAAAATAAAACGATAAAAACGAAACGACAGAGGGAGCGTTAAAAGTGGCGCGGGGGGGCAGATGAAGAGCTCTGTGGATTTACGGACGGTGGCGGCGCTCCGGGAACGGTCCCTCCCCGCCAGGTCACGGAGGGGCTCCGAGGTCCCCTGCTCCGTGATCCGGCGTGATCCGGCGGGCCGCAAGAATAGCGGCGCACGGTTTCCGGACCGTGGCTTTAGTGGCTGGAAAGGATCAGGGCGCTATGCGGTCCGGGCGTTGGGGAGGAGAGAGGAGAGAAGAGGACGCGGAAGAAAGAACCTTCGGAACTAACGTTCCTCAGGCATACAGGCTCTTGTTGCAAGCTTCGTACCGAAAGGCTACTCAGCGCAAGGGAGCCGCCAACTTGCCCATCACGCCCAGCTTCCAACTTCCAACGTCCCCCGGCGGACGTGCGCCTTCCCCTGTCTATTAAAAATCCGATCTAATGTAATAGATTTCATCTAACTCAAGCAGAAGCAAGAACCTCACAAAATGCACACGAGAAGAGCAACGACATTATTATAAATTAAGAGCTCACGTGAATCTCACGTGATTCTTAGTAGAAAATCCCCAGCCAATGAAGACGTCTTTTCACTCGGGGGGAGGATTAGAACCATTAGAGGGACCCGGGTGTGTATTAATCCGGGCCAACCAGAGGTGCAGTTGCGCTTCCGAATCGGGTAATCGGGATTTTGGGGGGTGAAAAATCCCAGAGCTTAAGAAGACCTTTCGTACCGAAAGGCAAACGCCCTTCGGGCTGAATAAAACGCCCTTCGGGCTGAACAGGGGAAGGCGCACGTCCGCCGGGGGACGTTGGAAGTTGGAAGCTGGGCGTGATGGGCAAGTTGGCGGCTCCCTTGCGCTGAGTAGCCTTTCGGTACGAAGCTTGCAACAAGAGCCCGTATGGCTGTTTTACTAGTGGGTTGCTGCATGTGTTGAGAAGAGGGCGCAGTTTTAAGTGGTCGGCTCTGGGTGGGTGGATGAAGAGACTTGGCCAATAGGGTGCGTGTGTGTGTTACCTTTATTTTGCGTAGCCAATAAGATGTACGCAGCAGGCTTTGAGGAGCAGGCACCATTTTGAATGGCACGATTTGAAGAGCTTAATGCGGAACTAAGAAACCTAGCCAATAGGGCGAGGGTGAATAATTGAGACAGGGATCAGGGGGCTGAGACTAGCAGAGATTAATCAGTCGCAATACTAAAGAGGGAAAATTGACAATTTGCGTATAAGAAGCTGGCATGCCAAGATGTCCTGGTGTTGAGATTATTGTACTTTATCACTCGCACTGGTGTTGAAACCACACTCTTATTTCCCCCATATATCAATCTGTAAGTTTTCCAAACCCAATATAACAGCCCAAAATACCAACTATTATTATACTAGGCTACTTAAAGTCTCTTTGTGGGATGCCTCTTGTTCCTGCCATCTGGTTTGGTAGTTGATGACCTTATATTAGGACGAATGGAGGATCGGAGTGTGGCAGATATGTTAGGTGATCGAGAGTCCTCGTTTTCCTTCGCTTCACCTTCTTTATGGTTATTATTTTCATTAGAGTCTATGGACGTTAAAGGGGAGACCGGCGATCCTGCAATGATTGGAGATGTTGCGGTAGTTATAATAGACCCCCTGAGTCTCTTGGGGGCGGGGTTGTTCGAACTTGAATGAGACGATGGAGATGCGCAGATTGCGGGCCTTTTGTTCTGAGATGGAGTAACGGGTTGTTGGGATGGACCTCCCTGCGGCGATTGTGATGATTGTGACCGTGACTGTTGCGCCTGTGAAGATTTCTTTGAGGGAGACTTGAACATAGACCTCGCTGCTGCGAAGCCGCCAGCTTGGGATGGGCTAGGTTCGGTTTTAGAGGGGGAGACTGTGTTAGCGGTAGGTGCAGGTGGCGTGCTTTTGTCCGGAAACGTCTAAGAGTTGGGAACGATAATGAAAATATAGTCCTTCTTATTAACTGTAGGGGCAGCTACTATAAGACTATGGTCAAGCAGGCTAACAATCTTGCCGATGCAGTTGAAGGGAATATCTGGTATAAACTGTGTATCTTTTCTATCTGCTATCTTCTTGCAGAGGAGAGAGAATGGCAAAGCGCGAATAGGAAAGAGAATAAAAACTTGAAAGGGGTGGAAGCCTTTGAAAGGGCTTTTTGATGGCTGACCCGGCGTGATGTAGGTACAGCACTGGATAAATGCACAGTATCTCAGCTGCGCATCATCCAACAGCGGGATAGAGTCCTTGATTAAGTGGGTTTGACCTGTCCCGAGAACCTGCCCCGTTAAAGAAATAACCGGTTGGATAAGTGGAAAGCCCTCACTATTGTAAAGAGTTCGTGGGTTAATGCTGATAGTTATATTAGTGGCAAGCGCGATATTCGAACTCGAGCTAAGGGGAAATGGTAAGTCTGCTTACGCTTGGTATCTAAAGTTGCGTATGAGAACAACTGGAATCTTGTATATATCGCCGTTACTATCTTCATTGCTGAAAACATCAGGCTCCTGTAGCACCCACTCCAGTGTGTAGGGGTGTATTTTGCTAGTGAAATGGAACTACTGATTCTCCCACTCCGATTTAACAATCTGCTGGTTATAGATAGAGAGGTTGAGACTAAAGTAAATTGGCAGTGGATCAGGGGATTGATACCCTTCAGGATGCAGTATAGAATATTCAGGCAGTGTTATATAGGGAGGGGGTGGAAGAAAAACCCTGCTAAGAGCTTTAATATTGAGGCTCTTTATAAGTTGTTTATCTGATGTAGGAAACTGCGTCGGGGTATCCAGCTGACCAAAAAAGGATATGGTTATATTACTACCAAGGTTTTTCTGAGAGTTATAAGGTATGCGCGGAGGGGGATGACCGCTAAGAGTGGAATTTGAGGTAGAAGTTGGTGAAGACATAATATATTGAACAAGCAAAGGTTTCGATAAAAAATGGGAGAGCGGTTAAGATTATGACTCTGCGAGAGAGAGAGAGAGAGCAATAGTAAGATAAGCCTGCAAGATTGGTATATAAATGTAGGGAATAAAGAAGAAATACATCTGATATTTATAATCGATTAAATTATATAGTATATATAATGTGAAGATTGATACTACTTGGTAAAGATACTGTATTTCGTTGTGCAGACAGGATGTAGTATCGCCGATCTCCATCTAACATTTTCAGGCAAGAACTCCTATCCCTGCCGGTGTGGATACTTGCACAATTGAATTGACTAATTAATGTAGATGGTGAATAGATTTGCTTTTTCCATGAGTATAAAGGATTGGCTAAAACGTCAGCATATGTCGCCGATTGCAGTAAAGCATCTTGAGGTAAGAACGTTGATTCCTGCTAAGTGGATACTTGTACAGCGGAATTGATTAATTAACGTAGCTGTTGAATAGAATTGCTTCTTCTACGATTATAAAGAATTGACTAAGATATTAATATATGAAAAAAAAAGAAGAAAAAATCAAGTATGAGAGCTGGGCAGTATATGATAGGTAGATGAAATAACGTGGTGTGTATTATATTAATTATATAAGTGCCTATCGATGTTACTATTATAACGAAAGAGGGTGAAGGGATATTTTGATCTATTGGTATATTAATACTGCAGCGGCCATATGAATAAGAGGGTGGAGGAGTATGATGCCGTATTGGTATACCGGTGTAATGGCATTCCGACTAGATAATGGGATGAATAATCAAGCCCGAAGTTAATTATTATAAAAGTAAGAGGGTCGAGGAATATGATGCTCTACTGGTATACCGGAGTGATGATGCTCCGAGTGGATGATGGGATGAATAATTAAGCCTGAAGTTAATTATTACGAAAGTAAGAGGGTGGAGGAATATGATGCTCTATTGGTATACTGGCGTGATGATGCTCTGAGTAGATGATGGGATGAATAATTAAGTCTGATATTGGGATGAAATTGGAAGAGTAAAGAAGATTATGGTGGGATAGACCTATTATTTATTGGTAGGTGGGTTAAGATAATGACGATAGTCGATATTATTATATAGTTTGATAGGTATAATAGAGATAAAGATGATGTGGGAGTATCGGGATAGAATCGGACTAAGAGCAGAGTAGGACAGGTTGGTGTGGGAGAATCGAATTCTGCCCCAGAATGTACCGATCACAAAACAGCATTGTGAATGGCATCAACCTTTATTGTTCATATTTATAACGCTATTTGGCTTAATACACATGATTACGCACCCTAAGAATACACTACATACACTATCTTGTAATGGATTCGTCATTATCTGCTCTACTTGAAAGGTTGCGTGGTCGAACGCCTGGCAGCACACTCAGCAGTCTCGGGCTGAAGACGTACAATGATATCTTTGGTGCGGCAAACTCGAATATAAACGCAATACTAAGAGAATCATATTCTATTGTCCAACTAAGTATATGCGATTGTGTTCCGGACGTCCAGCCTGTGGGCTTGGTATTAATGAAGTCACACTCTACTGTCTAACTGAGTATACCTGGTGATATTCCAGAAACCGTACCTATAGACCCGGCACTAGATGGATCACGACCAACTGGCCAATCAAGCAAACCAGGCAATCACCAACAATACCGATTAAGTGTAAATTAAATCGACAATGCGAATGTGCAAACACAGGCGGCAGGAAACTGGATGAGCCGGCCACCACCAGGGAGCACGACGCCGACACAAGTGCCTCCAAGAAAAAGAGGCAGACTGCGAGGTTCTCGTGTACTAAGGCGGAGAGATGTTCGAGAAGGAAATCGGGTGCAGGAATATCAGCCAAGTGCATACCAAGCCGACACCATCAATACTCAAATATAGGGACCTGAAAGCTGGATGAGTCGACCGCCGCTAAGGAGTACGACACCAATACAGGCGCCTCCCAGATCAAGAGGCAAACCGCGAACTTCTCGTGCATCAAGACGGAAAGATGCCCGGGAAAGAAACTGGCGGCAAAGGAGATAAACCCAACAGCGAAGACCGCTGGTTGCCGTTGGGACGCCCCCAGCCAGTTCCCAGTTGCCATCTAATGCTCCACGACGTCAGAAAAGGAGGTCGCAACAAGCATAGCAACTAAAACCTGTACCAGCGCAACCGCGTATAGTACCAAACCCCACACAAGCTGCAGAAATAACCAACGCGAGCCAATATCAACCGCATAATGCACTGGGCACGCAGCAATGTATGAGCACTCTAAGCTTTTCAGATGTGGATCAATATGGCCAACAAGAACTTGGCGCCAAGTGTAAGGCTGACCAATACGGATAAGAATAAAATAAAAGGCAAAATTGAAGACGGGTTGAGAATAGCAACCTTGAAGAGTAAACCCAGGTATTTAAGAGAGCTATTAAGCATCTGGAAGATGAATTTACAGAGAAGGAGAGAATATCCTATATAAAGAATTAGCGTAAGCCGGTCCCCCGTGAGAGGAATATATCCACAGTTATGGACTTTTATTAAGTATTTTACAATATGGACACCCTACCCATACATACATGTATGATATGCTATCAGAAGATCAGTACGATGGAGATAAAAGAGCTTAGCTGGGAAGAGTGGATAAATAGCGCAGCGATGAATAGCTGCCTTATGTATTCATGTCCAGATTGCTTCCCTGTTGGCAAGGCTATACCGAGCTGCGAAAACTGTGCCATAAAGATCCGCGAATGCAATATGGCGCGGGGCGGGAACTTGCATCAAGCACTTGGTTGCGAGCACATGTACCCGGATGCTCTCAGAGATTTGACTTTGGTTGAGGAGAAGCTGATTGCACTCAACACCCATTTCGGCTTCGTTGCAAGAATCAAAGTGACAAAAAGCACCAAACAGAGTACGGCATATGCACGGCATGTAAAGGGTCACATAACTGTGTTTCCAAACAGTGTTCAAGACTTGGTTACCACAGTACTACCACATCCGCTTCTACAATCTTTGGAGGATATCCATATATCCTGGCATGGGCCGCAGAGACCAGCCCCCAGCGATCTATCTAAGTTGCTCTCAGTCCGGAGAGGAGCTGTGGAACGGGCGTTGCTTTGGCTAAAAGAATTTAACCCCCACTATCGGCACATCCAAATCGACAAAGCCGAGTTGGATAGTTGGGGAGAGCCGGCGCATGGGGTTCCGAGCCAGATCTATGACAGGATAGAGAGAGATGAACCATCGGCATGGGAAGAAACGCGAACAGCGCACATCGTGCCCCCGGCAGAACGTGGAATGGATGACGCTGGGCCCCAGTCACTCGAACAGATTGTGGACGGGCTGGGCAGAGCGTATGATGAGAATGATGTAAGTTACGACGAGGATCAGCAGCTCTATGACGAGCGCAGTCGGGAGGAGCTCGAGTATGAGGGCATGGGAAGCTTTCTTGATGAGATCCTTGCATCTGGTATGTTTCCACTGGATACAGCACCGCGAGCAACCGATGCCGATAAACTGCAATTTGCTATTGATACAATCAGAGGTGGACACACAAATGCGCAAACACAGCCGCCCAACCAGCCGACTGGGAGCGCGCAGGATTCCCACCTTCAGCCATACATTCACATTTCAAGAGGCAATGAGTTTGCAGATAGCAATGATCTCTGGCATCTTGCAAAAGCATTTCCAACACTATTCCCATTCGGTTTCGGTGGGCCACGGTGCAAGGAAGAGATGGAATCGGACCTGTGGAAGAACAGTGTCCAGCTCACAGGGCATGTCCGTGATAGAGACAGTATTGGAGAGGGTGGAGAGGGTGGAGAGGATGCGACTTCGCCAACACGTAATCTCGGACTTCACGCATGGATGAAGAAAGTGCTGCAACGACATGGTGGCCGCTTTGCCAATCATCCGGCGTTTTCATTCCTAGTATTCAACATAGAGGTTCGGTCTAGGAATAGAGGAGTAAGTATGGTGAGCGTGCGACGGACCGATTTTCCTGAGGTTGAGAGGATCATTCAGTCGTTAACACCAGAGAGGCTGTGGGAAGTGCAAAAGGAGTTAGAGGCTGGCGGGAGCACCCGAGATGAAGGTATCAAAAAGCTCCTGCGATACATCTCATACTTTGGCTACAAACAGGCCATGTCGCAGGAGTCGCGGCTAGAGATGCGCAGAAAGATTAAAGCGCTCATCATCAGATACGGTATACCGGCGATTTGGTTTACGCTGAATCCCAATGACATTACGAACCCGGTAAAACTACGTCTGGCGGCATACCGAAAGGAGGACAAGGCTGCCGCGGAAGCAACCCTGCTTCGGGCCCTTCAGGATAGGTATGAGAGAGTGAAGCTGGCGATAACTGACCCCATAAGCTCTGCCATCTTCTTCCACCGCGAAGTAGAGATGTTCTTTGAGCATTACGTCAAGGTTGGGGAGGAATCTGTTTTTGGTCGGATTGGACAGTATTTCGGCGCTGTCGAGACCAACGAACGCGGTGCTCTTCATGTCCATGGTTTGCTATGGCTCGAAGGGAACTTGGAGCTCGGGGAGTTCATCGGTGCTCATGGAAACGGGGAGGATGGTGAGGGTGCGGCAATGGAACGGGAAGGAATCCTGAAATATGTCGATTCTGTCTTTACCGAGGTATGTGCATCCATATCTCCACGTAACCAAAAGCCAACGTAGGTCGAAAGCTAAACTATCATCTAGGATCTGGACGAATCCGCTGCCTTTAGCGAGGAGAGCGAGACTAGGGTGGTTTACGACAACATATCCTACCTGATGACCGATGCTGGGCGCTTCTCTGAACAGTTTGACGATGAAGCCCACTTTTGCGCGGGCAGGGTCCAGATGCACGTCCATACCGCAACTTGCGTCAAATACTCTCATAACAAGGAGGGGGACAAAAAGCCCACATGTCGATTCCATGCGCCTTGGAAGCTCTTTACAAAAAGCGAATTTGGCGCGGATGGCATACTTCGGCTCCAACGCTCACATCCCATGATCAACCGATGGAACAAGTCAATGGCGGTTGGGCTGCGGCACAATCACGACATCTCCTTCATCGGAACCCAAAGCAAGACAATGGCGCTGATATACTACTTGACAAACTACGCCACAAAAATTGAAGATCCGATGTGGAAGAGAGTGGCCATAGCAGCAGAGCTCTTTCCGAGTATCAGCACAACCAGCGCCGTCGGGCTAGGTGCAACAACCGCAAACTATGAAGCCAAGGCAAATATAAACCGCCAGTACCTGATGAGAATCGCCAACAGAATATTCACCGAGCGGCCGTTATCGCAGGTGGAGGTGATTGCGCACTTCCTAGATTACCCAAGTGAGTTCTCGAGTACTAAACAATGGTCATATGTGAATATGACAACGATATACTGGGCAATACTCCGACGCTGGCCGCATCTCCAGCAATGCAGTAGCACTTTAGGCGACGACGATGATCGACCTATCGAGAACATAGGTGACAATGGCAACGGCAACGACGCGGAAGCCAGCGCGGAGAGGGTCTTGGTGGGAAACGATGGCAAGAAACTACCCTACATTGAAGCCTACCACCACCGTGGAGAGGTGCTGCAGACATTATGCTTCTATGACTACGTGTCGCTTGTTACATTACAAAAGAGCATAGATTCATCTTCCAAGGAGTTGGTGAAGATAGAATTTGAAAGGAACTGGAAGCCGGGAAGGGACTGGGTGCAGGTTCTAAGACCCCCGGGGAAGTATGCAGTGCCATGCATCAACGGCTTTCTCGATATGGACTTTGATATTGACACAAACGCAGACCGATACCGCAGGTAAGCACAAGCCATAGAACAGATGGGATGGATAAACGAGGAGCATATACTAATATTAGCACCAGAGCTGCAGTACAGCACCTCGCACTCTTCGTACCATGGGAGAAGTTCACTACAGCAGCGTCTGGTGACATCAACGAAATCTGGGAACACTGGAGACGGCAACTCCCCAAAAGACTCCAGACTATCGCAGGCAACATCCAGCTCTTGAAGCGATCAGCGGAAGATGCGCGGCGAGATGCAAAGCAGTGGGCGGCTGCGGGGGACGACACCGTTTTGGATGACATCGACGCTATGGGGTATGATCTCCAAGATCCTACAGGCCCAGTAAAAGCATATCGCCCAGACCAGGTTGGCCACCTTGGCCGATTGATTGAGACAGTACGGGGTGCTACAGGCCCTAACCAGGTGACCGCTGGTTCGGAGCATCTTTTGCAGATGCTAGATCAGCTCCGCGAAGCCCAAGCAGATATCACCGACTTTGCGGATAATGTCGAGACTGTCGCTTCCGCAGAGAACCCAGAGCAGTGCCAGCCAACCATGGTAGCCAGGAGCGAGCTCCCAACGCAACGTCAGCTTAGAGGGATCAAGAGCAAGCAGGATCAAGCTGACAGGGAAATTGTGAAAAGAATCCAAGGCACTGATGGAGCTCAGATTACGCAAATCACAGCTGGCGGCGCAGAAGCATCACTGAACCATACCTTCGCGGGCGCGGGAGAAGATATTATAGAAATGTCAGAAACAGACACCCGGAACCCCCAAAGACCCAGTGCCAGGGTCGCCTTTGGACCGTCAACAACATTCCTCCATGCCGGTCGGGAGATTGCAAGGAGGTTCACCTTGAACGAGCGGCAGGAAATTGCCTTCCTTTTAGTGTGTCGCCATCTCGATACCATCCCGGACGAAGATAACAGCGATGATTTCGATAGCAGTAATGTCGAGAACAATGATAACGCACAACTATGCGAGTTCCTGGGTGGGGAGGGCGGCACCGGGAAGTCTAGGGTCATCGAGGCGTTGGCGGAATTGTTCGCTAGCAAAGACGTATCGCATAGGCTGCTTATGACGGCGACATCGGGGGCCGCAGCAGCGCGGATCAACGGCGTGACTATTCACTCCGCCTGTGGGATGCAACCCAACGCATCCAGCGGCAATGCCGACGATGGCACCACGGTAACCTACGTGGACGGTGATGCTCGAAAAAGATGGAGAGAAAAGTGGCTGCTTATCATTGACGAGGTGAGCATGCTGGGCCTCCAGACCCTTTCCGATATCAACAAGCGACTTTGCGCCGCCCGGGGATCGAATCAAGATTTTGGCGGCATCCAAGTGGTACTACTATCAGGAGATTTTCACCAGTTCCGCCCAGTGCAAAACAAGTCGCTATTGACGCCATGGTCCGCCCGCAGGGTTGCGGACGAAATGAGGGTGCACGCACTCTGGACTCGATTTACCACCGTCGTTATGCTCACCGAACAGGTGCGCGCAGCAGGGGACCCGCAGCTGCAGCGGCTGCTGACTCGGATCCGGCAGGGGCAGCAAGACGAGTCCGACATGGAGCTTCTTAAAAGGTATGGAGTTTATGTGGCATAATGAATACCCTTAGGTGGCACCGTCTAAGCTCAGCTATTCCTCCCACACTCCATCAATCACCGTCTAGAGTCGTTGCTCTACAGATATTAGTTCCGTGAAGTCCAATCCTGATTGCGATGCCCACGCCGCCTCCACACCCCCGGCAGCTGAGTCCTGTAAGTCTTGCAGAGCCTGGGAGAGACTCAGTTCGGGGAGGTGACTTTGCAGAACAATGTGTCCATCTCGAGTCATAGCTAACGGCTGTGGTTTTGGCAAACGCCTAAAAGCAAGATGAAAAGGATCTCCAGCCATCTTATTCAGTACTTCTGCACGTTTGGTGATCCAATCCTTGGGCTTTGCTTCCACCAGCTGGTCACAAAAGAAAGTCTTCGTCCGTCTCTGAAGGGTCTTCAACGTATTCTGTTGAACAGCCAGGTCTCCACCCATCTTCGTCCATAAAATCAGGACTACTGTGGTAATTTTGTCAAGTTGCTCTGAACCCGAATCCCGTGACATCCAAGATGCGTAAAGAGAAAATTTGCCTCCGAAGTTCTTCATGGCATAACGTACAAGCGACTCGGCACGCTTGCTCGATACGCAATCAAAAACGAAAACAAAAAACGTTGTCTTTGATAGCAGGTCAGACAAGTCGCGCAGCAGGTCAGCACTTTGTAATCTCTGTTCCTGGCCATAGTTCTGCTCCTTCAGTTCTTTAAATAGGTTGGATGGCTTCAGCCTTCGCCCCTGAAGAACTGATTCGAACATGGAACGAACATCTTTTGAGGTTTGAATGAGCGCAACGAGATCTAGATTCAACAAATAATTGGAGATATTTCGATGCAACTCGGGTGGAAGATTGATGAACTCAATCATTGGTATTTGAGACTTGGAACGGCCAAGTGTCCTGGCTGGAATGAGTAAGACTGCTGGAATTTCTCCGAGCCGCAGGAAACGGCGTGGATGGGGACAGGACAGAACAGACCTAGACGAATGCGACGATATGCTTCTATGCACGTTGGGTATGATGGATGAGGGCGAGTAATTCCAGGCGAAGACCTTCTTGATCCGCTCCTATGATATGAGAGAATTTGGATGTGATAAAAGGAATTGAGGGGACGATAGGGAATTTTAATGTGCTGGCAAAGTCTTAGTCATGTGTTTATAGTCTCCACTACTGTAGTACTCACCCGGACTGTAGCCTTTATTGTGCTGCAATGAGCTAATATATGATTGGTTGTAGCAGACCCGCTATAGGGGCTCCGCTTCAGCGTACGAAACGGCCGACTGCCACAGCCCCCTGGCAGAGCAACAGGTCAGCAACGCGACCCGCAACAAGAAGGAACATACACATACGAGTCCACCTTTGTACGAAACGGATGCTACGCTCTTGGTGCTGGGAAAGGCATAGAAAGCTTCAGGTCGTCCTATTGGATCCCACCAACTTCCGTGCAACTAGAACATCCACTATTGTACTGTCCACAGCCAAAGTACTCTACACCTTACTCACAAAGGCGAGCAATAGATGCGCGAGGATGATTGGTGATTGTGCCCCGTCGTGTCGTGCATGTGGCAGTATGTAGTTTGCATCTAGCTTGCGCTCCAGCCGCGGACACCATCCGCAATGGGGCATGCATCGTGTGCGCACGATTGTGTGCATGTGTAGGCGATTGCTAGCCCATTACCTCGGGGATCTATGTCCCGTCCCCGTGTGTGCATATGGGCTTGGTGATCGGTACCGCAAACAAGGGGAAGCAGAATCCCAGAGTACTTGCCACCTGCTCTAGTCAATGGACACGGCCCACAGGCTTCGTTAACGCACCGCCCGTCATTTCGTCAGTGTGACGGGGCTGTCGCGACAGGTGCAGTCGCGACAGGTGTAGTCCAGCCTGCCGAGTGGGCAGCGCGCCGATTCCCCCACCAGCGCGCGTTAAGGGCGCGTCTGCTGTAACGCGTCCACTGTGTCGCGGCTCGCCAACCCCCGCGCTGGCTGGACTGGAAACAGTTCTCAAGATCCGGAGTATGGATCATGGAAAGCAGCCAAACAAAAAAGATCCACGAATGCTATACACACTCACCTTGGAGAGACCATCCCGCGAGTACCTCTAGCACGGCGGTGACCACCAGCACTGCTGATCAGTTCGACTAGGCTCTGATCCTGGCGCTCGCTGGGATTCTCGACCCTACCCGTCCCTCTGAAGCTCTGCTCACTAGCGGGTAAATGAAACACGATGTCTACATCCGTTCCACCAGCGAAGCCGATTGCGGATATTTCTGTTGGTGGGAACGGCCTGTAGTGCAGACCACATCCGTCTGTAGGGTAGGAGCTAGAGAAGGCGGAAAATAAGGAGAGTAATACGTTGGTCGTCTCCTAGGGATTAAGATGCAGGAAGCCATGGTTACATTGCTTTCTGATATCTCTAAAAGATGGATATCGATGAGAGCGTGTTGATGAGAGCGTGTCGTTTCAATTTCTCGGGCAGACTAGACGCCTTAAGTTGGGCCATAGTGAAGCTAGCTACTGGCCGCTACTGCATCAAAGCCCGAGATGAACCGTTGGCCCCATCACAATATCTACAATGGCTATGATGGCTACTCAATGACGCATGTTCAAATATCCCGTGAAGGGAATAACGACAGTGGGAATGAGATGCAGGTTCCAGGGTGGTTCAGGCTGGCCCATTGCGTCGAGCTCGGTATAACATTTCCAGGTGCAGCTAATACGGCTGTGGACAGCACCGACAGACTCTTGTTCCTGGCTTTAAGTAATCGACCTCTAGACTTCGCACAACGGTTTGGTTGCCGCTTTTGCTTTGGCTTCAGTGGACAGGCTTCTGGACACTCCGGGCACAGGGAGCACTCTCTCTTTTGCGTCTTCCAGCACGAACATACCCAGAGTTTATCGCCCGTCTTTGTCTCTAGGCAGTCAAAGGGCACGTGAAAACCACACCTAATTCCGCAGTCGATGCAAACCGTCGTAGCATAACGAGTCCGTCTTCGAGGCCCGGGTCACGATCCCCAATGACTTCACCTTCTGTGTCGACGTATCTTGAGTGGGATTGGAGGACGTCAAAATGATTGTGGCCCCGCACGCGGAAGCAGAAGTAGCACTCAAAGTTGCCGGGGTGATAATCTTCGCTCTCCAGACTAGGGTGGTGTTGCTTGAAGTCCTTGGCTGCGTGCATGACGAAAGCCAATTTGTCTAAAAGATCGGCCATTGCTTGACAATGTATCGATTGGTGGAAGTGCCGGTTCGTCGTTGAGAGGAAGAGACTGGTAGTCTAGGGAGAAGAAGATGAGTCGCTGGATCTCGCTCGGTCGGCAGCAGCTCAATTCGGGACGCAGAGTTGCGTAAGTTCGAGCTAGAGAGGACCATGCTTGGTTGATTTGGTGAGTAGTGTATAGAACCAATATGGACTATGAATAGAAGGAAGAATTCTGGGTCGGAAATACTACAAGCTGTACCCTCTCAACGTTCTCAGCCTATGCCCCGATTCCTCTGTCAACATACCACTGCGGATTTCATCGTCGTACAAGAGCGGTTTGTTCAACAACAACAACGCGGTAAAATAGGCAGGGGGCCTTCTCATCCCAGGTTTCTTGGCTGCCCAATATCCCTACGACGAGATGTTACGAACCGCAACTTCTCATGCGTGACGGCGCCCGAAAGGAGTGGGAACATACGTACAAGGGAAGACAAACTGATGCCACGTAATACCGGGATTTCAGCCTAGTCTGGGGGTCTGCGGGGCCTTGCGGGACGTAGCGTGAACCAATAAGCGGCATGACTGATCGTGTCGAACGCTGCTGCGGGCGAACCACACGAATAAGGCAACTAGGCAAATGCAGTTCACCCTCGCTCGAATTTTTTTTTCAAATTCAGCAAAAGACTGTTTGCTCTGATCTAGTCACACAGCGTCAAAAGATCAGAGACGCAGCAAGACTAAATGTTCTCTCTATAGCCTCCTGACCGAATTGCCAAACACAAATACGCAAACCCACTCCGAGGAGACATCAATTCAACATGCATCTGCTGGATTTCCCTTCCGAGATCCTCAACTCGGTGGCTACGTTTCTTCCACTCGAAGACTTATCCAGTCTGCGACAAACTTGTGAAACAGCTGGCGCAAAAACATTCTACGCTTTTGCAAGAGACTACTTCTGGACCAAACGCATTTTCCTGGAACTACGAAATCTGGAAATTCTCGGAAATATTTCGAGACATCCCAAGCTGGGCCCCTCTGTTCGCACACTCGAAATTTGCATCTATGATTGTGTTAGCCACACTAGCGCCTTTACCGATATTTCCTCAAGAGGGTTCGATTTTGATGCATATTGCCAATACGAAAAAGACCGCCGGGAGCTCACTCGCTCAAACTCCGACCTCGAACACCTAACAAACGCCATGAGACTCCTCTCAAATTGCACCAAAATCGTCATTGACAATGCTCACGTCCCCTGGGGGTGGAGTCAGCTGTTGGAAAAGCTTCGGATTCCGAAAGAAACAGATATGACGATAGACGTTATCCCAGGCAAACCCTTATTCGACCGGGTCTTAAACACTGCGTTGGTAGCAGTGGCAACAAGTAGGTTGAGTGTCGAAGAACTTGACATTTGCCCCCGTTTTCTGGGTCCGAAGAATTGCAAAATTCCCGTCAGCCCGGATTTTCTTGTACTTCGGAAAAGCCCTGAAAACGGAGCCTTTAGCAGTCTAAGGACCTTAAGGCTAGAATTGTGTGATTGCAATCACCACTTGCTGGAAATTAATTGGGCCTCAGAGCTTCAGGAATTTCTTGCACATTTCCCGATGCTATCACATTTTCGGTTGCATTTCGACAATTCAAACCCCCTCCTTCAAGACCCTCTCTTAGAATCAGAAGCGGAATTCGGATCGCTTGCACGTCTTCTCTTGGGCTTAAACCTACCACACCTACGACACTTAGAGCTCTGCGATATGACTATTCCTGAGGGTGCTCTCCGCATGGTGTTGGAATTTTACGGAAAAGTGGTGCAAATCAAACTTGAGTGTATTCACCTGAAAGGCTTTGGGCGTTGGTCTCGCCTTTTGGGGGAAGTCCAGGACCAAGTTCAGGGCTTAGAAATGCGGAATTGTTCGACATCAGACTGTCTTGCTAAGTTATCCCTATTCGTACCCAAGGTACGAACCATTGCGGAAATGCAAGGGTATATAAGTATGATATCTAGCATAGAGACTGATGAAGCAAAATAATTCCTTAATATTTACTACAGAGATTAACACTATCTCCATATAACTAACTTAAAGGGGATTATATATAACTACGTTATTTAAGCAACGAGCTAACTGAGAATAAAACACTACTCTCCAGTTATAACTAACTAGTAAGTAGTTATATATAAATGAGATGGATCCTTTTTCCCATCGTCATCTGCAAGGTTTGTAAGTTTGGATATGTTGATAATGAGGTTCGAAGTCATATACAGAGGAAGCACACCGCAATCCGAGAAGACAAAGTCAGTGCAATCATCGAGGCGGTAGATGAAATCCTGGGAATCATTCGCAGTTAGGCAGGATTATGCGACTTTCCATTCCCACCGTCGACGACTGACCCGGTTCAATACATTGAGTCGCCGGAAACGAATTTGGACAAGAGGACGCGAGCAAGAGGTTTCTAAGAATTGTTCTGGATGTAACGCTGGCAGCTGAGCTGATATTGGTTTTCCTCTGCTTCTTAGGTTCTCCCACCCGTGCTTCTCTTAACAATGGTCCCGCATTTTCGAGGTCTACACGAGATCGTGTGTGTGGTCCAAAGACTGAGCAAATAAATGCACCGAAGTACTTTCGCTCTCGACGAAGCGCCTAGATCATTAAGTAGATTGTATAGTTGAAGAAATAAAAGCGTGATGCTCCTATCAGTTAGGAATGCTGTCCATAAGAACCAAGATTCCCTCATGTCTTACGTGCCTCATCGAATGATTACATAGGCAACACCGGTTAGTTTTATTATGGGGGTTTCTACCGTTATTATAGAGATTGTAGAAAAGACATAATGTCAAAAGCAAGCGATATGATAGATTCAGTTGGGTGCGTAAACAAAAAGATAAATATAAAAGGCCGACGTCTGTTGAATGATATTTACCTGCCATAATTAACCCTCAGAGAGGCTTAAGAAGGTTGGGCAACCCAATCGGGCCCTTTATAGCTTCTCTTGCTGTTATAAAAAAATTATATAGGCTCGTAAAACGAAGCGTCTTCCCTATTAATTTAGCACCTCCAACCTCTCCGAGATCAATCCCGTCCACAATGAAATCAGGCTTTGTTGAGTCATGATAAACAACACGACTTTGCCCCTTGCCGCTCTGTTGATCTGCCCCCACTAACAGGCTGATGTTCGGTACTGCAATGATATTTGTGGGCTCTAGTACCCCTCCAATATTGACGGTCAAATTGCGCATCACCGGTCCCTTTCCAACCTGAACGTTCAAATCACGCATCTCAATCTCCAAGGCAAACCGCGATGGCGAAGTTAGAAACTTTGGGAACAACTCTAGGAACTCCTTGGGGTATATCAACTTTTCTATGTTTTCCTGCATCGTTTTTTCCGATATATCGGAAATAGGGAATAGAGCCACATATAAGTCACCAGTAAAAGGGCCCGGATGGGTTACGAGGGCAATCTCAATCCCATTTTTACGAACTTTATCAACCCAGGTGTTATTTTTCAAGATCAATGGCCAAACTTGTGCGTAATCAAGTCCAGGGTCAAGTTCATTCTGATGGGCGGGCGAATGTAGCTCTCGTTGAATAGGTGGAGAAGGCTGTTGTGACTGGACAGGCGAATGTATTTTTCGAGAGCTTCTTGTAAATTTAAGTGTTTTTGAAGGTAAAAGAAACCTTAAGATAAGGCGTGGGACATCTAGATGGCTCTTCATCATTTGGACTAATGGATAGTGATAGCAATAGGATCTCATGTTGAAACTAGTGAGACGCAAGTCTCTATATTTATATGGATAACGTGGAGAAAGTAAACTAGTTACATTACGGACATTTTGGGTAGGAGTCGCCTAATCGGCATATTATGTCAAATATGGACAGGAGAGCCTGTTGATAATCCTCGTTGATAATCCTCCTAATGAAGGCCAATGTCGGCCTCAAACGACTCAATAAGGTTCGGGAATCTTTTTAGTTGAGGGCTATGGAACATGGAGTCTATCATGGCAGCGGCTTATATACCAACTGCCTAACGTATTTATCACCGAGTGGCGCACTTTCCACCTGTTGAAGGAAGCCCACGGTCGCCTACGGCGGCTGTGGCCTCAGGCAGCGGGGACCTCATACAGGCTCCAATTCCCTCGCCTAGCTAGCTAGAGATAATGATCAAGACACATCTTTGACCTCTCAACACCACCACAACGCGTACACATCAGGGTGGTCTCTAGATCGACTCAATCGATTGAACACTCAATCGAATGGGGATCGGGGAGTTCAACGCCAATCAAGTCGCCCCCAATCGATCAGATCCTCAATCGATCAGACCCTCAATCGATTCGCGATTGAATGGATCGTTAAAGACCGTGATTACGTAATAGAGGCATAGAATAAGGCGCCCGCTACATCCGCACCCGGATGCGGATTTCAAGCCCCACACATGATCCAACGGGTAGCTAATCGAGGTGACCACCTGCCACAAATACGAGCTGAATATGGACAGATGATAGGTATGTTCACACCACAGTACTGTACCGTCCAAAAACCAATGAAATCTGCATTACAACTAAGTTTGTGACGATCTAGGAATGAGTACAAAACTGCCAGCGACTTGCTCTTCAGCGGTGGTCCCGATTCACCAATTGCATATACTTTCTGCAGAGAAATCGGCACAAACGACAAACGGACCTGTCTCGGTGTTCGCCTCAGAAATCTGACCTCGTTTCTTGGACCTCTGCTGCTTTGACCTCTATTTCGAGAACGATCATCTAACACCTGCTCCTTTTGGGAGTTCTTTCCCTCGTCTTAGTATCTCGTAACGCATTTAAAGACGGTCAATTATGACCTCCCTGATGGCTTCGGGGAGGACAGCGCTGATATGGTTGCTACCTATATCACCTTGCGTGAATGAGGCTTAACGAGTATTACGATGAACTCTGGCCTTTTGCGGTGCTGTAGTCCTTCGCCCTTGCTTTAGGTGGCCGGCGCTTGAATACCACTGGGAAGGACAGGCAGATGCGACGGAGTGGGAAGGAGATTACTCGACGAGACTCAAGAAGACATAGAAGGAGGAGTATGCTCCTCGCGTAGTTCCTGGCATAACGATGCTGTCGACAGCGAGCAGCCAAAGGGCTCTCTCTGGATATGACGCGTTCCTGGCACAGTCGCTATGCAAACGCAAAAGGGCGCATCCAGATGGCAGAGCGGGAGATCTTTCGCCACGGCGCCCAGCGCTCGATGAGTACGAACGTTATATCCAGACTTTTACCCCCGCCGACGACAAATACCAATTCAACCCTCTTTCTTGGCGGAAGGAGCACGAAATGGAGCATCCGAACCCCTCTCGAATGGCCCCTCACTTGTTGTATATCCTATAATGTCAACATATGATCTGGGTTCCATTTGCATACGGATTCGGATCGCCTGCCTGACCGTGAACTCAAGGCTGTTGAGGGGCTTGGGCTGCTCCTTGACTTATCCAATGCTTCCTTGAAATGCTGAAAGATTTCTGGACACTGAGATTATGCACATTCCCCCTTTCTAGAAGGGGAGTTTATTCTCTCGGACGTAATCTAAAAGCTTGAGGAAAATTTCCTGGCTTGTCGAATTCGTTTCGACATCGACTATCCACTCGCGCAGTCTAGTTCTCAGGGTGTTGTTCCCTCATTGGCTTTTAAAGCTGACTATACAGTTGTTATTGGAGGGTGGAAGAGGCTATTCCCTCTTCCTGTTTGTGTACATGCATTATGTCTACTGAAGTTTTCCGCTCCCCCACGAACTTAGATCCGCCCTACTAGGTGAGGATACAAACGACACATGAAGGCTAACACGTCGTCCTCACTCCCGAACCGCTCTCGCTGCTGCTCTTGCCCCCTTTCATTGAAAAGCATGTCTGTCTTACAACGCCGGTAGTAAGCAATTAAAGACGATAAGCCTTGGTCCTGTTCTGTCCAAGACTGCACATCCAGGCACTCTCGTACTCCACCGTCCTCGGCAAAATCAATTTGCTGTCCCGTCTTACGGTCCGCAAGCAACTTTTCCCAAAGACGATTCCAGTATACCCTCACGGGTAAGACAACAAAGATGCGATAAACCCAAATGCGCTGACCTACACATCGCCGAGTGTCATCTACAGTCCCGTAGAAGAAAGGCCTTTTACGTCTCCTCGTCCATGTCGACCTTGGTAGCCAACTGGCAACACAATCCGTGATCAACTTACTCAAATCATCGACATCATACTTTTGCCTAAAGTAAAAGGTACAGAATAGAAACTGCCCCTCCAGTTCCAAGACACACGCCTCGCATCCACACTCGGATCGATGATGAAAATAGGTAGGGTAAGGCAAAACCTGCCGTTGCGCCTCGGGCACGAAACAAGGAAGGTCTCGTCCCTCACTAAACATCCTTCCATTACTCCACAAGAAGCACAAAACTTCCCGGTTTCTGATGGTGGGCGGGTGTGGCCCTATATACTCCCTTCAGTTCAAACAAATTGCCCCGCAAATGGACGTTCCCACCCCATTGGCCAATGTTGCGGTAACGCAGGAGTAATAAATGGCCGATTTAGGCCCGGTAAAGAATGTCTGCAATCGGACGCTGCTCCGGAGCTCCGGCCTTGCCTTCAGCCCCTTCTTCCCCCTGCCGCGACGAGCCTCCGCGCCATGCCCCCTATGCTCTGCGGTCCTTGCTCTTGACTTCAGGGTGCTGGTCCTTCAAATGCCTGTCGAGGTTCAAGGCTGCATAGCCATGGGGCTTGCAGATGAGAGACTGGTGCGCTGGGCAGGAGCCTAACCAGTCGACCATCGTCTCTCTCTCTTTCTCTCTCTCTTACTCTCTTTCCCTCTTTCCCTTCTCTTCTTAGACGTCTACCTCTCTATTTTTGTAGGAGAAATAGAGTATAGTAAGTATAGTGTAGGAAAGCAAAGTCAGCCCTGTGTACACCACTGATGCACGATGAAATCCATGATGTTTTGGGACACCATTTACCGGTAATTCCCTCGCTCACCCTGAGTCCTGATACGTTATGGAAGATGAAAGGGGCAAAAAAGCAAGTAGAAAAGGTAGCAGAGCCCTTAACCTTAAGAAGAATGGTAGTTTAGGATTAGGTCAGGCAGCTTCATAGAATGGACGAGGACGTTAAGCCCACGGCGGGCGAGCTTTGTGACCTCGTGGGTCTCACCAGGGTGGCATGAGACGCGTTCACCGTCAGCTCTAAGCGCGAAGCCACATGTAATACAGATGATGGCTGGCTCTGGGTGGTTCAGGTGCAGGCCGAGTTTTTGTAGCCTGTCTAGCTGTTGAGCGTTCGGCTGAATGACAGTGGGTCTCTGGGATGAAGCGAAAGCGATTTCTGTAGACATAACGCAGCTAGTAAATTTTAAAGTGGCAGAGAGGAGGGTGCTGCTTTCTGGACCTTCCTTCCTTAATCCTACGTTCCTCTAATTAATAGATGAATAAATGGGGGGCGTTTCGCGTCTTAGTCGTGTTACTAAACATGTGCGCTTTTAGTGGAAATGGGCCCCATTTCGGTATATATTGTTTGAGTAACTTAGCTATAGATGTGATATAGCTAAGACAGCCAAGCTGCAAAAGCAAAGACAGAAAGTAGTAGTTCCGGTCTAGCGATTTTGGTTAGAGTTATGGCTCTGACAATGCCAAACAATCATCTCAAGGATATGCAGATTTGTCTCTCCGACAATGCCGAACCGTTCGGCGACGGCCTGAACGTTTTCACCCGCTAGTACTGCCTGGCCTGCCCCACCATTTATCGCGTCCACCTCGAGCTTACGCAGACTTGACTTTCCGACAATCCCAAACCGTTCGGCGACAGCCTGAACGTTTTCACCCTCTCGCACTGCCTGTCCTGCCGGACCATCTATCGCATCTAACTCAAGGGTATACAGACTTGCATCTCCGACAATCCCAAACCGTTCGGCGACAGCCTGAACATTTTCACCCGCTCGTACTGCCTGGCCTGCCAGACCATTTATCGCGTCCACCTCGAGCTTACGCAGACTTGACTTTCCGACAATCCCAAACCGTTCGGCAACAGCCTGAACATTTTCACCCTCTCGTACTGCTAGGCCTGCTAGACCATTTATAGCTTCCTCCTCAAGCGTGATAATGTTTTCCATCTCGACCGCAAACTTTTTAGCGACGGTGACGACATCTATGCCATCTTCAATGGCCAATTTCGGAGCCGAAAGGGGGTTCATAACTCCATACTCAGCGGCAAGACAAAGATAGTGCAACTCCATACTTTTCGGCTCCACATCCCGGGCAACTTTAAGCCAGGCATCTTGAGCACTTTGTCTTTCTGTCTCTGGTAGTTGTGGAATCCGTAAGCCAAGCTCAAAAATAGGAAGATTGATGACTTTTGCTGGGATCTTCTGTGCGACTTCGAGTGCTTCCGTAAACTGAAGTAAGGCCTTTACTTTGGGTGTTTTTTTGTGGAGGTAGACTAACCAAAGTTGGTAGCCCAATACTGAACGGGCTTTTCTGTTAAGTCCTGCTAACGCAAGAAATGTGTTGGTATCTGAATGAGACGCAACCAGTCGCAGTAACTCAGCTGGAAGAAGCAGTAGACCAATATTAAAATTTGCACACATTGTTCTGTGTTGTATTTATTTTATTAAATAAATAATAGATGTTGTAATCACTGACTTTCTCCGGGCTCAACCTTAAATACTTCGGCCATGGCCCGGTTTCAATCGGCCGCTGCTGCGTACATATTGTCTAAAACTGGCTGGAAAATTGCCCATATCGGTGCAGAAAATGAGGGGTGGGTTGTCGCTGTGTCGCGTGTGACTTGGTGAATTTCAGTTCAAAGGGGCCAACTCCAAGCGAATATTATGGAAGCAGCTCAATGTATCTCATCGTGGGAGAAAAGTGGGCTATCCAAATATCCAAATAGATCCAAATCAAATCAAATCAAATCAAATTGGGGGCTGGATTTGATTTGGTTTATTTGTTTGCAAGCCTGGCCGCATGATCCCCCAGGATAACTCAACCAGATGGAACTCCTGGTATCTTATGATTCATGTTGCCATTAAACTCCGCAAAGAAGTGAACAGCTTTATCGACGATCACTATACAGAGGAGATATCAGGCTTGATTATCTTCATCCTGAGCACTGGCAGGAGCTTCAGGAGATCCACGACTTTCTCCAGCTATTCTGTGAGATTACCCAGGATACCCAGTGGGACATTTCATCATTGGATGAGGTGATTTGCTCCATAGATTTTCTTATCACGCACTATAAAGCTGCCACGCAGCAGTTTCAACATAATCTTACGATGGTCGATTGCATTGTGACCAGCTGGTACAAATTCGACGACTGCTATAGGCGTACTGATGATTCCCCTGTCTACGCTGCTGCAATCCTCTAACCGCTAGTCCGCGGTCCTCCCGTGCCGCCCGTGGCACGGGAAAACCGCTTTCCTGCGGCCCTATTGGCACGGGATGACCCTCTCTCTCTCTCTCTCTCTCATACATATATATATATATGTATATATATTCTTTACAAGGTATGTAATACAAGTACAAGTTACTATAATACTGTAAACTGAGTGTCAGAGATAGACATCGACAACTTTATATACAATGCAGAGTATCGCGTAGTGGTGTGTCAGATATATGGAATATACCTTACGCCTAGCGGGCCGAAGCAATGGAAGTCTCACCTACGCAGGGCGTCGCACAGCATGAGGGACGAGGAGTTACGGAAGACAATTAAACTATTGTTGACGTACGATCTATAAGGGCAAGAGAAGTTGCAACGATGCAGGCCGAACAGAAGAACACCATACATAAGAATCGACGGCCTAACATCGTACGTTGGCTATATATGTATGTATGACGAGGAGAATTGCGACTTCGCGATGAGGAGGCTAGATGCGATGCACAACTACATACCCAGGCATAGGAAAAAGGCATTGTAATATACAGAGGGCACGCCTCTGTGGAAGGCGTGCAGGCTATAGATATATTTCACAGCGAAGGGAAGGATCAACTACTTTACCATCACTGAGCAGGGAGGAGGCGGCGGGCAGGGGTGCGAACGGCCTGAACAGCCTAGACCCAGCAAGTTAGCAGCGACTCAGCAGCCAGACAAAATAAATACTTACCGCACAATCGACATACTCGGCCTTGGTCTTGGGGTAATCCCTAGCAGCCAGAAACGCAAAAAGGTTGACCAAAACTGGTCGGTCGGCACGGGCAAGCCACATCGCAGCAAGTTAGCAGCAAGCCAGGTAGAGGAAGAAAGGATACTTACTGGCTCACAAGGCTTCCAGTTCTTCACACACTGAGAGCACTTGGACGATGCGGCTACACTAGGATTAGCAGGCGATACACTAGCAAGATAGCTGCGTACTCACAACCGGACACAGGGACGCAGGAGGTCGGTGCCTCCACGGACTTGGCCACACCCTTGCGCTGGATGGTCTTTTTGGGGAACCAGGGCGCAGCAGCATCGAGGCAGCGACGGCAGCAGCTACATCGCAGGTGATTAGCTGATAGTCCACAAAGAGAAGGAAGCTGCGGCAAGGTATCGCAAGCCAGGGGAGACGCACGGAGACATAATGACGAAGAAAAGCGGCGACGAAGAAGAAAATGGGCTACCACGTATTAGCGGCGAAATACCAGCGAGGCAGAAGCCTAGGGCGCAAGACGAGACAATGAAGTCACATACCGAAGTCGCGTTGGGGTTGAGGAAGGAAGAAAGAAAAGGAAGCCCGGAGCCGGGTCACAAGGGATTTAAATAGGCTGCAAATTCGCAGCTAACTGACGGCTGAAGGCAAAGTGACAAGCAAAGTGAGAAAGAGCTGAGATTTGGGACCTAGTCACTGACAACAAAGCTATTGTTGTGAATCGCTGATTACCGCATTTGGCGACAAGCCGGGTCGGAACAATATACGCAACGGCCGCTCCCGAAACCCCGTTACTTCGCCGTTGATTAGCGGGTCCCGGCCGGGGACCACGAAAGAAGGTGGGGCCCTGTCTGGTGCCGGAATGCAATTACAAGCGGAGAATGCAAACGCCGGATCCGGAGCTCCCTGATCGACGGATCCGGCCTAGCTGGTCAATTACATTCCTCGGCCACCCAAGGGTAGCTGCGACTACGCCGAGGGTAGCTGCGCAGTCAGCAGTCAACGATACCGATGGAAAGGCATAAATAGCTGGCTAGGCCCGCAATGATGATAGGGACCAGAGATCAATACAGTCACAACACCGTCACTACTATCTACCAGCTACCTAGTAGCACGTCTGCCCTCTTCACTCCCTATTGTGTATTCAGTCCCTGACAAGGACATCAGAAAGGATCATCGACGCTATCTGAGACTCTCAATCATCACCGCCTAGCAGAAACTCAATAAGTACTACACCAAGCTTAGAGAGTCCCCGTTATTTGCCGCATCTATTATCCTCCACCTATCACTCGGTATAAGCTACCTGGAGGTAAATTAGACCTCGGAGGAGCAGCTTATATGGGTGAGAGACACTAAAATTAGACTCTCTGACTACCTCGACCGCTGGTACCGCTGCAGCCGGCCGGTGGATGAGCAGCGAATAGCGATTACAGAGACTGCAGCATCCCCGAGCGTACCACGGAAAACACCTGAAGACAGTGTGTTCAAGCAGTGGGTGAAAAGCAGGACAGCGAAAACTACGGCAATGGGTAGCGAACTCGAGCGGCATCTGCGGTTAGAACCACAAGAAATCGAGGATTTAATCGAGTGGTGGATGGCTCGCCAGGGGCGGTTCCCAATAGTCGGCCAGTTGGCTCTTGATATACTTGCCATACTGGCGATGGCGACTGATTGCGAGAGGTTGTTCAGCCTCGCCAAGTTGACGTTAACGTCGCAGAGGCTTTCAATGACGACGGAAATATTGGAGATGTTGCAATGCCTCAAGAACTGGGTCAGGTATGGTGCGGTGAAGCTGGGCCCAATAGTAGTATGGAGAGCACAGGTGCTGAGATTTGAAATATTTGATGAAATATTCCAAACAACAAATCCAGCGTTGAGGGCTATCAAATATCTCAAATATGACCCCAGATTTGATTTGTTTGATTTGAGGGTAGTGCTGGTAATGGTTACGGATGAACACGAAGAGAACTGGGAAGGGTATCGAGGGCTCAGCTATGACATCATTCATGACTTGATGGGCGAGGCGCCTTAGGGAAAAACCTACCATGAAAGGGCGCAAGGCCTCTTTAGTTGGGATGATGGCATCGCCGTACGCTTTTGCTATTATCGACAGCTGGCTCGAAGATCTTATACCTCTATCTTGACCTACATCAGTCGTGCGGAGGCAGAGAACTAGAAGGGGACACTTGGGAAACACGCCCTGCCCTATCTCTGGGTCATCCTACACTACAGCAAACACAGCCTGTTTGCCAAGTTACCCAAGACTGTTACGCGACCTGCCGTTACACGTCCATTTATATCTGGATCGCATCAATGGAGGGTGCGTGATGTCCACGATAGTGTGACGTGCAATGAGGAACGGTGGCTGTTAGGTGGGGATATGTATCAGGCTGGCCGCCCTGAATATATATCCCATCCTGTTGTGTGCTCTCCCCACGACTTTGACTAGACTACTCCTGCACGAGGACTAGATCCACGACGGGTAGCAAACTTGCGCAGGACTATCTGGTCGGCTCAAACCCGACCCGGAGGGGACTCCTGCTATTCAACCCCATTGATCACCATGTTCAGTTTACAGAGCCAGCAAACTCGAGCACAGAGTCTATTCTTTGGAGTCCTGAGCAAGTGAGATGATCTCCAAGCTCGACAAGTTAGTTTGGCGTTCAGTGCAAGACGCGGCCTTTGTCTTCCTGCAGGCCATCATGACTGCTTTCAATGGTTATGAGATACCGGCAAACAAGCGGATGACATATTCGATGATATCAGGTTGGACGAAGCGGATAGGCATGCTTGCCGGCTTGGTCATATACCGGTAGTGATCCTATATACACTACGTTACTACATCCAGAATCCATAATGGACCCACTCAATCTGGAGGGTTTCATGTCCCCACTCGTTACAATCCGGTTTCGTATGTCACTTGTCAATCACTTCAGACTTCATGAGCATGTTCAATCACATCACGTTTGCGCAATTGAGACGAGCGTCTCTCTCATGGGCCCTTGTTTTTGTGAAAATTCCATAAAGTTCCATTTCCTGAGAGTCTTTGTGTACTTCTTCATCATGCCTTCATTCACAATGCTAAAAGAACCAAAGAAAAGAACTCCTGATATCCCCCCGGGTGTTTGCCCTAGACCGTCCTCGTCACAAATACAATATGTACTTTGAAAGAAAGTCAATGAATCCCAATGGCCAGTGCCTCCATTCCAAATGCCCATCCTTTATTCAGAATGCCTTTCCCAAGCGTTTGCACGTCCACACTCTAGACCCGAACGCGGAAGCTGCGAAGGATCGTCGTCGTCAAGCGCTGGTGATGGCGAAAGCCTCAGCCGTGCTGCTCCCGCAGGTGGTGTCGTCGGCCACAGCCATCAGTACCGACCAGGTACCCGAGGCACAACGTTGGAACTTAGTACCGCCAACGCAGTTCCACTCACCCTCGTTGCTGCAGGCATCGCCGGCGGTGTGGCTCCCGCTGCTGGAGCCGTCGCCGCTGCCCGAGGTGGGAGCGGCAACGGGGGCGGAGGCGGAGGACACAGAACCTCTAGCGCTCTTGGTCGTGGTGACGAGCGTGGTCGTGGGAGTGCTGTCCGCAGGCTGAGATACGGTGATGAAGACGCCGCCAGGTCTACAGCCAGGTGAGTTAGTCATTGCACTCGAAGCAGGAGCTGAGGGTGATACATACATGGTGGTGTCATCTGCAAGAGCAGCGGTGGTGGTGATGGCAGGCTGAGTGTAGGTGGCTACAGCAGTGGTTCCGGAAACAGCAGAGGAGTTGCTATCGCCAGAGCCAGAGCCGGAGATAGAGGAGCCGCAGTCGCCATCAGGAGCCACGGCGTTAGAGTTGGACATGGAGACCTCCTCACCAGGGTCGGGGAACATGACATCGTCTTCCTTGGTGACAGCGCAGCCGTTGCCGGCACTGCCAACGTTGGCAACGAACATGTCAGGGAGGCTGCTGAGGGCGGAGGCGCGCTTGGCGGAGGAGCCGGTGATCTCAACGGCGGCGCAATTCATGTACATCTCGCGTTTGCCGGTCTTGTTAAACCACGTCCATGCAAAGAGGGCCTCGCCGGCGGGGGTGTCGCTGGGGACGGTGAAGTCGAAGGATCCGCCAGCCTGGAGTGGACAGTTGCCGATGTACGAGTGGATAACCTTCCAGGTTTTGCCCTTGTCGAAGGAGAGCGAGGTCTGACAACTGCCACCATTGTGGAAAGCTCCGCCGGCGATGGTCATGTTATACGTGCCGCCGGCCGCGAAGGTAGCGGTGGCCGCGCCCTCAGCAGTGCTGAGGAGGCTATGGTAGCCTTTGCAGGGGAAGTTGCTGCCAGAGGCATCTAAGGGAGCGGTCATGCTGTAGTCGATGCTACCGGAGGCGGCGAAGGGGTTGTACTTCGAGTTGAAAGGAGCAGGGAATGTCATCTCCATGTGAGCCTGGGCAAGGCCTGCGAACCCGAAGGCGAGGGCGAGGGACTGGAAAATCTTCATTTTGAGGGCTGTGTTCTCGTTGCCGAAGAGAGAAAGGTTCGCCACGTTCGTCGAGGAGTGATGAGGGTATCCGGAAAGAAGAAAAGAAGTGACTCTCTCAAAGCTAGTGTTTTCTGGTTGGGTGTGCGGTGAATGTGAGAAGATGAGTTTACTCGGGTGGCTCAGAAAGGCTTTTATGTCGAGCACAGCTCGAAGCGTTGAGTTATGGAGGCTGGTGTTCTGATGAACAGAATGTGATCTGCAGGTGAACGAGTGTTCGCGAGTGGGTACGCTGTTGTGCTCAAGAACAAAAAGGATTGTGGTCTTTGTGCGGATTTCCCAAAGGAATGCGACGACGCGAGACGAGGACGAAAAAGGGCGGATGCTTCGAAGGAGCTGCAGAGCGAAAAAAGAGTCTGGAGGTCGGAGTCAGAGAGCGTGAGTGAATGTGTGCAAGGTCTCGTCTGGCGTGTTTCCCAGAAATGCGTTTCGTGCAAGAAGCTGGGCAAAAAGTGGGTAGCACGAAGCCAAAAGGAGGAAGCCTAGCCCCAAAGACAAACGAAGAAGAAGATGTCTGGCACGGAGAAGAAAGGGAGTGTAGCTGGCCACTGGGGCGGAAAAGGAAACAGAGGAAAAAAGGTAAAGAATTCCTGAGCGGTGCTGGAGGGAGGAGGTCGGGGGGTGCGAGTATGCGAAGGAGCAGGCGGCCATCTTTTGTACTTGGGCCATGCCGCCACGGGGACCCACCGCGGCGAACGTTGCAATACAGTGACCCGGCGGCCAACGACTTCGCTCAGCCAAGCCGGGGTGATCGACAGGAGGGACGCGGCATGCAAGATCGGCCTTGCCATGGTCCTTGGACCTTGGGTATCTCTACCGATGGACGGGGACGGGGCGGCGACGTCGACTGGTTGTGAGTCTCATCAGTTTCGATGTCAAGAGGGCCTATAACGGAGTATGTAAGGAAAGGCTGCTTCAGAGAATGAAAACACGTGGTATCCCAGAAAGCTACTTCGATGGGTGGACGCATTTTGCTCAAATTGCACGGCAACGATTCAAGTTAACGGCGAGACATCCATCAGAGAGTTGAGAATTCCAGGGATGCGAGCTCTTCTGGAGGATCGCACGCGAGAGCGATGAAGCATAAGGTTTTCTGCTAGCGGGCGAGTCCACGGCGGAGCTAGGGGTTGTCCTGAACAATGACATGAGATGGAATTCCACCGAGCTTATGGTCTCTCGAGCACTTGTTAAGTAGGGAGATACCAGGGCCTTCTTTGTATATCCGGATGTGGAGGAATGGCTACCCTGAGGTGATATCTTGGGAGGTGATGACTGTAGGATTTTGGCGGAAGTTAAGTATATCCTTGAGCTATTCTATCTGCTGACTATAAGAGCGCAAGGGTGGGGCAGTGAGGGAGGCTATGGATGCCTTTGGGAGGTAATGACGGGCATGGAATATTTGCTGGAACATTTGGAGGATTGGAAGCTGTTCTATTACGCTGCCCCGGATGAGACGGCGGAAAAGAGTACCAACTCGCAGGTGAAATTGCCTCGAGGGCGACCAGACCGAAATCGCCAGCTCCCTGCTCGATATAAGGACTGTGAGATGGATATGCAGCTGCGAAAGCTATAGGAGAGTGAGTCCCTTTCCGGATCGTGACCAGGGAGAATATGGTGGACGGGGCAAGGCATCCATATTATCGAAGATCGAAGATATAAGAAAAGATCATCGACACTATATGAGGCTCTCTATTACGACGGCATGGCAGAAGCTCAATGAGTACTATACCAAGCTAGGGGAGTCCCCGCTATTTACCGTATCTATAATTCTATATCCGGCTCTTGGCATGAGCTACATCGAGATGAACTGGGCTACGGAAGAGCAGCTCATATGGGCGAGAGACGCTAAGATGGGTCTATCAGACTACCTTGACCGTTGGTATCGCTGCAGTCCGCCCACGGCAGCGGATGAACAGCAAAAGGCAATTGTGGAGGCTGCGACATCGCCATGCGTGTCACAGAAAACACACAAGGATAGCGTGTTCAAATAATAGGTGAAAAGCAGGAAAGCTAGAGCAGCGATGATGAGCAGCGAACTTGAGTGTTTTTTGCGACTGGAACCGCAAGAAACTGAGGATCCAATCGAGTGGTGGATGGCTCACTAGGGACCTTCCCGGTGTTCAGCCACCTGGCTCTCGTTAAACGAGCGGCTCCATTTCACACAAGGTAAGACAGGTTTTTCTTGTTCGCGTTATTTCTTATTTAAGCATTGGCTAAGCGATTCTACAAGACCGTGTCGCATTTCTTACTTAATACTTGAATTCGCTTTTTATTATGTCTACCAGTATTCTACGGTGGCGAGAGCCCTAGGCTTTATTGGTTAAGAATAATTAATGAATGCCACCAGGGGGTTAGAAAATGAACCCTACCCCCTAGAAAGTAGGGCTAGAAAAGGAACTATACTAGAGTTCCGAGTGTTCATTATCTGTAACTGTAGGCTAACGCCCGGAATATGAGTTGGCCGTTACAAGCTAACCTGTATTGTCTCAAGGCACCATTATAACAAGCTCGCTTCCCCCCAGCCCCCATCCCTATAGCGACTTAAGTCCAGAAAAAAGGTTTTCGAGCTTGAACGCAACCCGCAATACTCGAACATGAGGCTCCCAGCACGACTGGCAAGCTTCACTGCCCTAGCCTTCGTTGCCATCATGATATTACTGAGTAGTTCATGGCTCGGATCTGGAAACACTGTCCTAAATTCGACCCCTTTGTGGGAGAATAGCGCCTTTCTGGGTTCGTGGCCTGGGTTTAGGCCCGCTTGGACCTCTGAACAGCTCGAACCCCGCTTCGCCTATGCGCAGTATGCAACGGACCTCGACTACCTATGCAATTGTGTAAGGCCTATCTTACTGCTGAATAGTTAGCCACGTGCTGAGTTTTTAGGCCATAAACTTTGCCCGCTTGAATCAGTTTGGTGCAACCTACGATAAGGTCTTGATCTTTCTAGAGGATTGGTCATCCGGTGTATGTTATTTATCCACCAACGGACAATATACTCATGCTAATCCGTAAAAGTCCTCGAAGGAAGCAGTCGTGATGCGCAAGTTTCGTTCAGCGTACCCAGATGTAGAACTACGCCCTTTCGGCCTTCTATCGACATCCAAGGGCGACGCAACGTGGCGGAACAGCCTCACCAAGTTCCACGCCTTTGCGCTTACCGATTATACGCGAATTTTGGCATTCGACTCGGATTCGCTAGTGATGCAAAACATGGACCATTACTTCCTTGCTCCTCTAGCACCCGTCGCAGTCCCTCGCGCATACTGGCTTGATGACGACGCTGGGGTTGGAAAGCAACTGGTTGGGTCACACATTATGCTCATCGAGCCGAACCAAGACCGCTACAACCAAATCATTGACGAAGCGCTGGCATCGGGTGACTTTGACATGGAAATAGTCAACCGCATGTTCGGACGGTCGGCCATGATCCTCCCACACCGACGATTGGCCATGCTTTCAGGGGAGCTGCGCGCCACAAACCACAGCAAGTATCTTGCTCCGGATGAAGGAGAGGAGTGGAATGCGATGGAAGAGATCTCCAGGGCATATCTCGTCCATTTCAGCGATTGGCCGTTGCCAAAGCCGTGGAAGCATCGCACTCAGAAGCAGTGGGAGGCCGCATTGCCTATTTGCCGTGACAATGACGTCGAAACTGCGGACCGGTCGCGTTGTGTAGACCGGTTTATGTGGTCTGGTTTGTATGAAGATTATGATAATGGGAAGGAGAGATATTGTAAATTTATGGATTGATGACTTGTAACTACGGAATCTAAAGCTGGCGTCTTAGTTAATTACCGGCTTTATCGGAGCGTATCAGCGGTTGAAAGTTTGGAAGGTATTCGAGTGTCCCGTTTTTTTGGAGGACGCCTTCGGTGGAGTTAACGAATTCATCCCGACGAAGAAGCACAGAGTGCAACAAAGAAAGCTGTAGAGGAGGCGTCGCTAGTCATAAAATCGGCTTCCGGTGCTGTTAAAAGGCTGTGTAATCCTGTGCCGGACTGGGTGGTCAACATATTGTGGCTTGTACTCGATGCTCTAGAGGAGGGCAGGCATATACTCCGACGAGCTGCGACTCCAGTGGACCCTGATTAAGATCCCTTGAAGTTCTTCATTGTCGCTGCTGAGTGGGTTATTTGGGGGGGATCTGAAGTAGAGCAAGAATGAGAATCTATCCCCGCGCAACCATCTATCTGTCAGACTACCGGTACTAGACACATGTTAATGTTATGTATGCCTTTATTTGACCCTAGTCTCGGCGTTCAAGAATTTTCTGGTCACACGTTGAACACAATGAGACTTCCATCGAAGCATTGCAGTTGTCACCTAGCAAATGAGCATGTCATCGGGGATGTCTCAAGCGCAGATTTGGCGTCACCCTAACACAACACATTCTCCTCAGAAATAAAAGACCATGCTGCGGCGGGGAAGATTGGGGCCAACTGGCCAATGTTGCTGCAGCTGTGTCTAATGAAAAAGAAGCCAGAGCGGAGCGAGTTTAAAGTCAGAGCGAGTTACCGGTCGGGAACCGGACAGGCCTTTGCAAAGGATTGTTTGTCATCAATGCATCTCATTGACTTTACCTACGACCCCGAGATGGCTGATTGGGAGTTTACATGGCGCGATGCTGGCGATCTCAAGAAACAACAATGTGTCGAACGAATTTTTATGTAGGCATAGTACCTGGTGTGGTCTTTTTCCTCTATGCTGTCTCAAAGAATCTGATTCACTATGCTATGTTACGGCTTAATTCTCTATAACAGGGTTCGAGGCTTGATAAGACGACTGAAGCAGCTTGTTGATTGCTTAACCAATGATCGATACCTAATTGACGCAACGGCTAAGAGATGCGCCGTTATAGGCTATAATGATGTGATGCTTCTGTATTCTCTCATCAGCGGCTCAGGTAGGGCTGCGCTACGGGCCTACGGCAGAAGGGAATGCACACTCCGCCAATGCCTAATTTTACTATGTTCCACTCAACCTATCCTTGATTTGACTGAATATCCTTGGTCAATAGGGTACCTCCTCTACATTCCGGGAGACAGGTCCCGCATGCCATAAGCGTTATAGGTTTTAGGAATAATTTTTCCAAAGTTCCTGCGAAAGACAGTGTCTTTCG
Organism: Ilyonectria destructans; assembly: GCA_020740775.1. Lineage (NCBI taxonomy): Eukaryota > Fungi > Ascomycota > Sordariomycetes > Hypocreales > Nectriaceae > Ilyonectria > Ilyonectria destructans. Next base: position 862,566 of record JAHEWK010000021.1, read on the forward strand.
GCTACCCCTCGAACCAAAATCTATACTTGACACATCCTACAACCGTAAATCCTCCGTAAGTACATGCTCTACCTATAGCTCTTAAAGCTAAATGGCATGTGCCCTGGCTTGTAGTAATTGGTTGCTCATCTTCGTTGCAATTTCCCGCCCATCCGTATGCAAGCAATTGTGCTCCGTCTGAATCATCAAGGTATTTCATGATATACGTACCGTCGCCTTTCTTCATCACCTTCCCATTAACACCATCACTGCCACAGAATCTTACAGCTAGATGGTCCCTTTCCTTCACACCAACACTAAACTTCTCGTGGGTGCTACTATTGTAGCACGTTGGCTCTATGGTAGACGGCTCAGATGTACTTGAGCTCTTCCATGACTTAGCCGAAGTCGATAGGCTCAAACTCTCATCTACCCTCGTCATTGTAGATGCAGTCGAGGCTTCGTCCTTTGAAGTTAGAGTATAAGCTGCACCAGTTCTACTCCTTGACCAAGTGTCTTCCGCTGTACCCGTAACAGTTTCAGTTCGAGTGGTAGTTATTGAGATAGATAACACGTCTATAGAGCTAGATCTTTGGTTATTCAACAGAAGAAAGGGAGGGCAATCTTCAGACCATTTCGCCCCGGAAGTCGCACTGACGCGCGGCACACTATATGTACTACCAACATAAATAAAGTCGAGGTCTTCTACATCTGGGTTGAAGTCTTGGATTTCATTGTAGCTCGAGAGATCAAGCTCATCCACAACTGAATTAAACGATTGGCCCCACTCGGGGATCCAGAGGCCATATTTACTCGTGCATGCACTCACCAGAGTTGCACAAGAAAATAAGAGCATAGAATACATGATGGCTTCGTGCTTCTTCCTGTGCTTTTTTTCGTTGGCATGGGAAGTGGTTTATTTTTGCCAATGAAAGAATATCCCTTATTTGTAGTACATTTCAACCGTTGATTCTGGCCGGATAATGCAAACAGGGGTCTGTGATGTCACATCCAGTATAGACCATCATTGCGCTACGTATTAGCGGAGTGTTCATCCCACTTTTGCTGCGCTGGCAACATAGTCGACAGGGGTGGACGCGGCGAAGTCATACCGTTGAGAGGCATGCGGGGGACAGTCTCAATCTTCCATGCCAGTCCTACATACTCTAGATGCCAGGCTCTATATTTTGTATGTTGGACGGCCGATCCAAACACTGCTTCACTTGGATTTCCTAGCTGCTCACGCTTGGTGAAACACGTCCGAAATACCAAAGGTCTCTGAACACCCGGTCTCATACTGTACTGTATCTTGCTATCTCCTTAAACCCCACTCACCATTTTAGAAGTCGTGATGCAGCCGCTATGTGGGCCAATACAACAAACGGAAGTATAATGGGCGACCAGTACATTACTTTTTGGGGTCAATCCACCGTAGACGCGTAACTTTGAGGCAGACGCCACCAAAGAGGACTTAACTTCCAGAAATTGACAAGGGCAGTCGCTGGATTACGGACGTAAGATAGTATAAATTCTTTACCTCCCGTCCCCCATAGCCACTCCTGATGAGTATCGACAGGAAGCAGGCAGATCCTTGGGCAATTGTTTTGCTCTTCTGTTGATGCAGAAACTGTATTAATTACACAAAATATGGAACGTGATGAACGTCTGGTGATTATGCATGATATAAAGGGCTTCCTGGGGCGTAGCTGATGATCAACAGATTGGCCTACTCCAGCTAGAGTGTAAGCGACTGGCTGGAGAAGTAACAGATATTTCAACCAAAGTCAGAGAGTATCTGCTAGGACCCGAAGTAAGCCATCCATGGATCCTCTCGCTTTTCAGGCTCTAAATCCCTTCCAGGGAGAAAACAAGACCAGACACAATGATTCTTACCCTGTCACCCAAGAATTGCAATTTCGGATTCGGCGAGCCGAACACGAGGTGCAAAGCAAAGATCAGAAAATAATTGAACAAGAAAACCAGCTACGAGACTACGCAGCTGAAATTCGCCGACTGCGCGACCAAGTGCGGTCGTTGAGAGATGTCGTTCTGAAGGATGTCGTGGATAACCAGACTCAAAACATCAGCGATGGAGAAATAATTCGCCGCTTTGAGGGAATTTCGCAGTATATTCAGCGCATAACTTTTAGTAAGGTATATCAAGTTGACAAAGCGCCTTTCCCCTCGGCAAGAGAGCCATCTTCAGAACAGAACAATCTACGTTATTTATGGGAGGCGCCGATTCCAGGAATGCGCATGCTTATTTTGAGAGGACTCATATTCCACATCGTAAACAAGGCTATCATAAACAACGACATATTTGGCCTTGCACAATTAAAGGCCGATACAAAGGTCATGAATGACGGACTATGCCTTCTCGAGAGTACACTGGAGAGTCGCAGAGGTAAGAAATCGCAACGGCCATGTTACGAAACATGCTAACAGCCATAAGCCCCTAGCGATATGGTGGTGGACTGGAGATTGTTAACCTTCAACTGTATCGAAGCTGCCGGAATAATGGGCGATGGCTTTGCAAAGAATCTAGCAAAAGAGATGTATGAGCACTTCACCACACTTATTCAAAGGGAAACAACTCCACAAGAAAGACAGAAACTAATGCAAGACTTTGAAAATCTTTGCAATGAAGCGTACTCCCTTAGATTGATGATGCGTAGGTCTAAGGGGACCTACCAGAGCCGCGTCTTTCTTCCCGGAACACAAATTGACGATGTAGACAATTTGGCAGATATATATGGGACTTTGACTAATGGGACCAGCGGTGATGGTACCAGAGTTGCATTTACACTCTTTGGAGCTCTATTAAAACGTCGATATCGAGAGGCAACATGGGCGACATTGACAAAAGGTCAGGTTATAACGTCGGATACGTGACAAACACTAAAACGTATTCACAAGTATCAGAGATGGACGGTGTTTAGGCTCGACACGCACAACCCCTAGCCATTCTAACTACTTACGGCAACTTGTACGGACAGTCCTTAAAGTTAGTTATAAGAGCCCAGCTGCGAGGCGCCTATTTCGGACTATAGGTAAGGGGTTTAGTAGCCTTAGTGTAGAAGTCGCGATGCTAGAGGCAGAAAACAAGGCGCTAAAGGCACAGAGGGACCAATCAAAGAAGAGGAAAGGAGTAGTAGTTGAAACAGACCTAAATAAGGTATTTGTATCTATTCAGAATGTTAGAAGGACAAGGACACAGGTAGAACCTTCTGAATCAGAAGACTCAGAATAGGCAGCTTTTTCTTTATTTTTCCTAGCTAATTTTTGGATTTTCATAATCTATACTATTTCCTCTGCTAGAAAATCTATGTAATTAACTAATTAGAAACTTTAGTTGTTGTTTTATTTGCATTTAAAGTTAATAGTGAATTCTTTGCTGTGCAAGTGGGGGCCTAGCGAAATGTGGAAATGTAGGGTGGCTGACTTATATGACAGTGTAACCTTTAACATGGTAAAGGAGGCACACTTAGCAAGTGTATTGGTCCTAGCCCTCAGCCGACGTAGTGCGATCAAAATATGGCTCTAACGGCGTTTGCGGCAAAACAATTTGTTGCACAAATGAAGGTTGAAAATTCTCATCACCAAAGGCCGGTTTCTTAATCGAGGCCGTGGGGCTCCTTTGAAGCGTTCCATCGATGTTCCGCCTCAGAGCGACAAGTCGGAATCGGTCAGTTGGATCGCTGGCGAAAACGTACTCGCTATCCTCACTTAGGCTGATCATGGCAGGACAAGAACCTCCGGCAGAGGCTTTGCTCGTCAAATTCAACATCTCGCAGGCACAATTGTCGGGTGCGACCGTATAGTGGGCAATAGAGTCGGTTGTGTTACCTGTTACACACTTGGAGATATACAGGTGTTTATTATCGGGAGTAAGTAGCATGTTAATCGCGGTAATGGCCCTCTTAGTTTGGGGTGGGAAGGCGTCGCCGGGGCCTGGAATGGTCTGAGTTTTCTCCATTTCGAGTTGAGCTTCCCGGTAGTTGACGGAGTACACAAGAACCTCGTTTCTCAACCCGCAGACAACAATATAATGGGTGGCCATATGCGTGCCTCGTGGGTAGAAGGCACCGACACTGGGACCGCAGCCGCTGGGTGTGATGTAAATATTATTTGTTATATTGTAGGCATCGTCTTTTGTGTCAATGATGATGATTGAGTCTGCACCCAGGTCATTGACCGCAAAAAAACGGCCGGTGGGGTCAAGGTTTGCCTGCCGTGGATGGGCAGATGCCTGATAAACTTCGTCGGGACCCAATGTACCGGGAGATTGAATGGTCTTCATTAAGTCCAGACCACCATTTTCGATCTTCCAAACGTCGATAGTACCGTTTTCATATGAACACCCAACGAGTCGAGTCTTATCAGCATTGAACTCTACATCTACAACAGTGTTGCTCGTATTCTTCTCTGCCTCAAGGGTAAGGGTATCATTCGCGAGGTTAAGATCAAAAAGACTAAGGATCCTATCGGAGGTTTCAACGACATACTGTCACATTTCGGGGTCATCTCCTAGACAACATGATTTTCCTTTCTGTCTCCTGTTATCTCAGACCACATCGCCGGCCCTGTGACCACGATCCCGGTCCCCGGGACCCACAGGGCCCCGGCCCCTGTGCGGCGGCGACGGACTGCCGCCTCCGGCAGCAGCCGTCTTCATCATGTATAAAGACGGGCTCTAGGCCCGTCCCTTAGCTAGAAATCAAGAGCTTTCATCATCATCAGTGTGATCCTATCCACGCAGTGTGACACATACAGCCTGTTAGGGGGGGCAAAACCCATCACAGAGGGCCAAAAGCTAGCTTCTTGCTTCAATGATACAGAGAATTGTTGAACCGCATCGGGGAAAAAATCGACAACGTAAATATTGTTCCAACCACCTACGAGAAGACGAGCAGAAGCTAAGGATTAGTTTGTAGCACGACGAATAGGCTGGACGGTAGTGGAAGCGAAGGCGAAGAGAAGGGTAGTAGTAACGCCGTATGATATGAACCTCATGATGTGCAATCTACACCTAGAGTTGAGATTTATAGAAGAAATCCTAGTCGACAACAATCCACGAGGCTTATATATGAATGCAGTCACCAATTCCAGCCGAAAACAAGTCCTTAACAGAGTACTTTTTTCCGTCAATTTCATTAGTGGTTATAAATGCTAATATTGAGTTGCAGTCTATATTGAAGGTCAAGGGGTTTCGGAATGACGGTTGCATATTGGAGGATTAAGCTCTTTATCAAGCCGCCTCATACCATAGAGCCTATTCTTTTAGTTTGTCATCCGACTGAAAACTTACGTTGAAATCTTCCTAATATTGTCGTGATTTACATGGCAAAACTCAGAAGATATAACAAGCGATTTTTTCCAGAGAGAGATGTATACTGCAATTAACAAGAGCATTGATTACTAGGGAGACACAGTGATCATCTTTAGTCGATCTATCAGCAGAATCCAGGGAGTCTTGAGTTAGAACAGATAAGGAAATATAAGCAACAGACTAGACGCAGTATGGGCTAAGGAAGACAAGGAATCGACTTGGATAATGTACAGTACTGTATGGGTACATTAGTGATTGTTGTTATTCGGGTTAAGCCGCCAGGTGCAATTTGGATTATTGTTATCATTATCCGTCTGTTTTGGGCCCATTCCATCTGGATACGAATTTGAACGAATGGTGCTACCTTTACTTGAGTAATATATAACGCTCCGTGAGACTCTCTTACGACTATTTTTAACAGCCTACCGCAATGTCCAACCTTCCTAATCCTCTTTATTCAGCTGACACAGCTGACCCAGTATGGCTTAATTCAAGCTTACGTTTGAAATACAAAAGCAGGTTGGGGCTACGTGAGACACTTAGCAGAGCGCAAAAGTGGGAAGACATCTGTGGCATACTGAATGAAATTCCCAACGAGGACATTCGAAGTCTTGCAACCGTTCTGAATGACTGTCCCCAGTGGGCCCGGAAAATCGCGTTGGCACAGTTCAAGCACGGCTCTTTCAACACGAATTACTCGAAGTGTATCGATGCCATCTCTGAATTTCAAATCAACAAGGCTTATCTAGATCCAAAAGACTTATTTCCGTGCGTTGCAACAGGCTTTTTTGTCCGAAATCTCAAGGCGTCCGCGGATCGATGTCATCAGTGTAAGCTTGGCTTCGAAGAGGGCGATGACATTCTTGAGAAACATTGCAGAAGACATTGGAAAACTAACCCAGCAACCGTGGCTCTCAACACACTTGTAATCCTCGACTGTGTAGCTGAACAGTTGGCTCCTGCAGATATTACCAACATGCTCGTAGCACTTGGGCATGTGCCTACTGAGGCATGGAGGAGAAGATTCATGAATCTCTTCAGACAGTTGCCTGAATACAGTGACTGGATTGCCCAGATGACGGCAAAACACCACACGATGGTGCTGGTAGGAGACATTAAGAGGCTTGGGCTTCACGTGTCAAATTCTCACAAGTATGGCATTGGTCGTAACCCTATTGTGGTCTGGCTAGCCGCTGTTCCGGTGTCTGCATGTTGGCGCAATCACCAGGACATTCTTACGAAGCCGGATCCTCATCCGGATGTGCTCTGGGTGTTGCATCCTAACGGAGAGTTGTACAAAAGGGCTCTTTTGAATAACGAAGAGAATGAGATGCTTCTGTTGAGCAAATTTTGGACCTGGAACGGATACAGCATAGCCCAGAGAAATATGTTTGCCACGCCGATGATTCCGGACGAGGACAAGGCCTACATCCAATATATCAGTCGCAGTGATTACACCTATCGCTCCGTGAATTCTGGCTGGGTCACGAGAAAAGATTCGTGGGGAAGTCCCATCATAACCGTTTTTTACGAAGGTATGGAGGCTGAACGTGGCTATCAACGTACTGTTGCACGCCTTTACCAGGAGCATATTCCACAACCTTGGAATGACTTTGTATGTCATCCACCTTTGATTGATATAACGTCTGAATTAGACAGAGAAGAACTGGGGCCAAAGTTGTATTACTACACGTCGACAGACATGAAGGTAAAATCGGGCAGGCCAACAAGGTCGGAATTTGAGAAGATGTGGGATAAACATGTACCTATCTATTTACAGGTGATGAACTTTGACAGTCAAACCATGTTTTCATATGTTATTCCATTACCTGTAGATAAATGAATCATATCAATTTAAGAGTATCTATCAACTTAGTGAAGGCGCTGTTCAATGCTTTCGTTGTGAGTTTTGTGAAATCTTTCGAGGCCAAGTCAAACTGGCTGACCAAGCTGGATGTAATTGCTGCCTTCTACAAGGTGCGTGCGCAAGAGGGAGACAGGTGGAAAACGGCGTTCCGTTCCCGGTGCGGCCTTCGCGAGTGGCTGGTCACGACATTCGGCCTTGCTGGCGCCCCCAGCGACCTTCCAACGATAGTGTAGACACTGTAAGACGTCATTATTGACCCGCCTTCTGTTTTACCACTTGGCCTATCAGGGTAGCATCCTTACGCAAGGTTATCATACTTCCCCCTGGTAGCTCCGAGCGTAATTAGTCATTTTTATTATATTCAATTTCTCTCTAGTCATTCACTCTATCTTAAGTAGACAACATGAAATTGTGGGGCCCAATTCAGAAATATGATAAAATTTTCAAAGATTACGCCTAGGCCAAAAGAGCAGTGTCTCTTGATCTACCACCTGTTCTACTCTATCGTAACAAAGGGAAAACATATATGGATCCATAGTTTGCAGATAAGGAACAGCAAAGAACTCCGAGGAACGATAGCTCAGTTCCCGTATCTCAAGAATTCGGGAAAGGCAAGTTCGATACCAGAGAGGAGAGAGAGACTTGAGACGTGCTTTTGCGAAGTCTCCATTCGAGCGAACCCGGAGAAAGATACTACTAAATAAAGTTCCCTAACTTCATGACTGACCTTAGTGACGTTCTTTCTTGTCCCTGTAAAGAACGAGACAAATCATGTATGTGTACTACAGAGTGAGTTGGAGAGGAGCTAGCAATAGCCGAAAGCCACTGACCATGGACATAAGGGGGCATCTAGACTGTAACGGTTGTGCTAGACCATTGTAACATAGGGCAAAAGATTGGTCAATAATCGCTATTGCAGCAATTACTGGGCGCGCTAGCTGCTCTTTTAAGCTCAACACTGTTCCGGAGGACCAGGCTGTAACATGGACCTAAAAGTAGCCGCCAATATTAGACACTGATGCGATTGGTCAGTCGTGCATATCATATGTCTTCATAACTCAGGAATTGGAAGATGAGAAAGCCTCCCCTGAGAATATACGTTGCTGTTGCAGTATTACGAAGGAAGATAAGTTTAGGTATTTATGGATAAAACATCTTCATTATGAAAAACTAGGAGTCTCCACCGTGAACTCCTTCAGTATGCCTATCAATCCCGCTTCTGCAAGTGCAGCGTGTTAGAGTGTCCACCTTCAAGACACGCATCAATATTTCAGTCAATTGTCGGTCGGATCATGCAGCTTTTAGGAAAAGAGATCGCTCGAGCATATCATCAGCAACCTTCTCTCTAAGATTCGATCGTACTGGGATCGGGTACGGGCCAATCTTGGACGCCAGCAAATCCCAAATCTTCAACAGGCATAGGCGGCATATACTATATCACAGCAATCGCAGCAGAGTAATGTATTAGAGGGATACATGCCTGCGAAGGAGCTTCCCTGTTGAATACGACCAATAGCGAGTTTAGTTTCATACTGAATCCTCCTTTGATTTAAGATGGCAATGGTTTCATTTGCATCTACAAGACCTTCAAAGCATTCTGAAATGTCGTAAGCGAATCAGCTGGGTAATTCTCGGCCCCAATATCACCGTCACCTTGAAGAGTGATTAGACACAGGAGATCGGTACAAGGCATGCTCATGATCCGATTGAGGGTAACCCAGTTGTATTGAAAGCTAAGCGTTCTAGTCTAAGATCTAGAGGGGGGGCTATATGCTGGGCTTGCAGTGTTTATCAAGCCGAGATTCACACACAGCGACACACGGTTTCTCTAGTTCGACTTAAGTCGTTCATTTACTAACTTGATCGGCACTCGATAGTAATTGGTACACCAATCGATACAAACAAGGCACACCGTGACTGCGTGTTCACTTCGCTGCGGCCTCCACTCCCTGTTAAGCTCCTCAATAAAGAGGCGGAGGGGTGAACTGCGGGTGTCCAAAGCATGAAAAAAACAACGCTTTTCGACTAGTTTATATCCCCGCTCAACGGGGTGATTGTTCGAGCCCCTCGTTAGTTTAAGGTCCTCTAAGACCAACGCCCTCAACCGCGGCCCAGGCTGCTGATCCCCATCACTTGCTGGGTCATATTCGATTCTGACCCAAAAATCGACTTCACGCGGATTGAAATCTCCGGTTGTCTTTTTGGGGACGTGGCTGCGGTGGTGCCATGGGCATTGCCGTGCTTGACAGAGCTTGGGCAGACCTTGTAGAACCAAGCCAACCCCCTCTATATTGGGGAAGCAATAGGATATCCTTTCCACATTCTGGCGTAGAACTTTCGTCTTTTCGGAGAGCTGCGAAAGTGCCTGAAGACTTCCATAGTCTCCAAAATGCAAAATCTTTGTACGGCAAATGATCTTAATGAAAGGCTCAAACCTACCGACAGTCTTCAGTGACATGGCTTTTATGTGCGGCACTAACTTACGCTGGCAGGGACGAATTTTCCACGAAACCTTGCAACGCGGGTGGAGGCGGTGGATTCGTGATGCACTTCCATTCGTTCCCATTGACGCATATAGTAATGGTAGAATGTCCGCCTAACCACCGGAGTAACTCCTCAGGAACACCCTGGTTTGGCGACATTGTGGCAGAATGAAGTAGGAAACCACAGAGTCACCCTCGTCACGCTTCCCTTGCACGCTTTTATATGGGTGTTCGTGGCTGGTGTGAGTCATGTGTGGAAGTGCGCTTGGGTCCTCGTCATGCCTCGTAATTACCTGTCTCGTAATGTGCACATCAGCAATGTGGGGGTTCCGATGGGTCTCGCTCCAGGGGCAATTTTGTAAATGCGTGCACTGCGCTCCGTCTTTTGCTAATCCCGGGTATGTGGGTCAGAGTGGGAAATTAGTCGATGCTCGGCCAAGAGCCCCGTCCTCATCTCAGTAGAGTTGTATTTAGTACTACGTAGTGTTGAATTGAGACCTCATGCGGCGGTACGTATACTTTGCCGGATCCAGATTCCTCCGGTCTATCCATCTCTCGTCGAACGCGTCGATGTCAAGGCTCTGACAGACGCTAGTTTCTAGGGTGGCAAGAGTGCTGCCGATAGCTCTTATCGCGGTTCAGCGGGGTACGCAACATGCCCCAGTCCACGGAAAACTAACTAATATGATCTTTGGGTACACACTTCGCCTCAGAAACTGTGGGGCAGAGGGTAGGACAAGGCTAGGGGGATGATAGGTTTGGCAGATGTGGCAGTATAAGCGCTAGCAGGGTTCATTCTTGGAGGCCTGAGGCACTCAAGCTTCTCCTTTCTTTGAGGAACGGAATCCAGCTCGACGGGCTCGTGGACTCGATTGCTGGCCAGCCTGAGTGACTTCAGTCGCGGGGATACCATAGTTTGGAGAGGGGACCCGCCAATAACACACTGAATAGACCTAATGAGAGCCAGGTAGGGAGGTGATATGTTGAGGGTTCAGGGGGAAAGACCTCAAGCCGTTGGTCTAGTGTGGGAATCTAATCCTCCTTGGCGGCATGAAAGGTGCAAGGGATTCCTCGTGTGGGTGGGTTTGTGTGACCAACAAATGACCAAACTTGGCACCCTTTGCCCTGGACCCAACACCGGAACCCTGGGGATTTGTTCCGGTGGAGGTGAGACTGAAAGCGAGGCGTCTGATGACGCATTGCGAGTCCAGAGCCACTTGTTGCCTCTTTCTTCCCCTCTCGGCCATCTCGCTATCCGATGCAAAACGTGGAGGCCCAACACACACGCCCCTGCTGGCCGGCACTCCAGACCAGGACAAAATGGAGCTCGTATGGGTACTCAGCACATTGTGCGCCTTGGCTTCCTGCCGGAATCGCATGTTGGCCAACATGAACCGTCCCCTCCCCTGTCATGAGAGAAGCACGCTACGTAAATTGAGGTGGCGTGACCAGGGCGGCAAAATTTGTGTGCCCAAGGCTCTACTACAACAATCCCACCGAGCCGTTGGCCTTGGCAGAACCTCGCCGTATTCGCGTCCGTTCCCGATGCCCTAGATTTCACCCCTGGCTTCACATAGCCACCGTTTCTCCCGGGCTCCGAGTCTCCAACGTCCGTGCCGTTTGGTCAGAAGTGGGGTTCAGCTTGTACTCTGTAGTGGTAACCCAAGTCACCAATCGAGATCCCAGGAAAGGCGCTGGTCCAATGCCCGACACGACCTCTTGACCTCAACACACGGTCCGCGCGCGGTCGATGGGAAAAGCACCAGCCTAGCACCAAACAAGCCCAATGTAATGACTACCCTGTAGGGGTATTCTACCCATCCACACATGTCTTCTGTGACGGGGCCCGGGCCCGAACCGCAATAGGCCCTAGAGCCGCAGAATTGCTAGATAGCCGCACAGTGGCGGAGGACGCCGAGGACTCTGGGGCAACTATAAATCATGTATGTAACTGGCCTAGCACGTCCTTTTGCCCCAGAAGGGGATCGTGTAGGTGATGACCTTCAGGACGGAAATGAATGCATCAATGAAACATGTCTTCTGTTCCCAGTGCTGAGCTAACTGAGCAGCCCAGCCAGCCTAGTGGCCATAAGCTCTACCACGATTTCCCCAACGACAACAGTCAGAAGTCGCTGAACGAAGTGTATACGAAGGAATGTTAGGAATTCAACTATCCTTCGAGATGTTCACCTTGAAATAAGGGGATATCTATTGAATTAGGTAGGTTCCCCGTCGCGCTTTCCCTACACGAGTCACTGCCAACCGCGGAGGGGCGGTGGGTCCGCGCGGCGGGTTGTGCAAAGACACGCCCAAACTGGTCGGTCTCAACAACGTGGCCTACCATTCTCGCCTCCTCAATCCGTCCAACGTTCTGGAATCACTCAGATACACGGAATCCAGGCCACGGGAGCAGTCGCACCATGATTTCCTCCCTGTATTCACGCGCAACCGCCTATGAGTAATGTTGTAAGTTTGACCTCGCTTGGCTATGATGGGTTGAAAACACAGGGTTCACTTCCTTCCGTTGTTGCATGGTTCAGTCAGCTAGTCAGGAGCGGACCCTCTTTATCCGGTACCTTTGGTGTCGGGTTCCTCTTTCTTTACAGTACCTGTTTCTTTTTGGTTCGTTTTCTTTCTTACTACTCTTTTTCGGCTCTTCTAGCTAGTGCTGGGACGCAAGGGATACCTGTTTACGGACGGCTAAGTTGGAGGTAGAGGGCATTCCAGTTTTGGACTAAGCGGGATGTTCTCGGATTCCGACTGAATTATGACCAAGTTTAATACAGTACAGCATTGTATTAATACTGTACTGCGTGGAAGTATATATGTAAGGCTTAGGAATCAGCCTATTCAAAATCTATTTCTTGTTCGATCCGTGCTTCATCTCATAGCATCGAATCCTACCGCGCAAGAGCCCCCATCTGTAAACAACATAGAGAAAAAGGCAGACATGGCCAGCAGCGCCCACCAAAGTCCAGCCCCGCCGCCCCCAGTAAACACCGCAAACAATGATATCGCGTCAGCACTGCTACCGAAACGCTACCGACATAGATTTCTTAGAGGTTCCTCGGGCCTAAGGAGAAAATTTTCTATAGCTCGCCGAGTGTTTAAAAGTGGTGTACGCCACGGTTTCTCTCGCATACTTAAGAAAAGAACCAGTGTTGGGCGGGGAGCACTCGGGATGCGTACTAAAGCAGCCGCTCGCCAGAAGAATTCAGTCGTGGCCAAGACCACGGGTGAAGAGCGTCAGACTTCGGTTACACTAAACATCAACGCTGAGAGTAAACCCAACAGCCACAAACGTAAGCTACAATTATGCGACAAGATCTATTTTGAATTTAAGAGGGAAGGGTGAGACCGAATCTTTCATCTTTCGCCTCCAAACTCGCAATCTAGATATCATTCGTAGCGAAATAAACTTCCTTTTCAGAGAATAAGAAAAGGACCGTGAAGTGCACATACCCTTTCAATATATCGCCAATTGGGGCTTCCGCTAGTGCCACTGAGGGAAATGACCACGAGGTCTTTGAGGACAATGAGCTTTCCCCTCTTCTTTGTCAGTTCCTTTGCATTAAATAGTTTCCAACCATTTCGGATATGTTACTTTAGGTGCAACCTTGATACATAGTCCGCATACTGCAAGAGATCGAGTCACTGCGCCGATTAGGTACGGCATCGTGGCCAAGTTTGGGAATGTGGACGAACCGGTTGGCATGCTGGAGGCCGACGGACCGAATCGGCCGTAGGGGAAAAGGAAGAGTTCCAACAAGGACGGGGCCCTTCGAGGCTGTGCTCTAGGACAGACAGAGCAGACGGATGCACATTTACAACATGGGATGAATTAAGAACAGATGTTTAAGAGAACATTGTACGTCATTGTACGTTAGAAGAACTAGTCATTTGGTAGAATAGACCTATAGGTTATCCCTACCGCGCCCTATAATAATACCACGCCATAAATAACAGAAGGGGTAACAGTTGATAATTCATTTATATGTACTAATGCACTGTACAATAAAATCGGGCTAGATCAGGGCAATGCATGTGCATCGAAAAACTTTAGTGTGGAACAAAACAACAATTCTGTCAAGATTGATATTGTATTATGAGGTGAAGCGCGGCTGAACGAAGACGCGGCCCCTAGTTGCGGACTATTCCTGCCCGGCTTGCCCTATTTGTATATTCAGACCGGTTTCAGTCCTGCGTCGTCTTGTGTTGGGTGGATTTTACAGGGTGTCTGTGGATGACACGTGAGCTGCACGGGCTACTAGGGATATTTAAGGCAATGCCGGACTGTCTCGTTTACAGGGCATTGGATTTTATAGACTTTACTCCGACTAGCTTTTACTTTTGTTACCTTTATGGGTCACTCCCAGCTGCTAGATCAGCCTTCAATACTCATTGTTTGTCCTATTCTTTGGTATTATTTCTTCTTGGGATATGATCACATACTACTAGCATTCGGAAATCGTCAATTGCTTGCTTGGTTATTGTATGGTTGTATTCTCAATACCCAGATTTCACGAGTTCCTGGAGGCCACTACTGGGGTGCCGGAAAATGAACTCTACCCTCGGGAAAGTGGGACGAGAAAATGAACTCTAGTAGAGTTCTGAGGTTACAACATCTGCAAGGGTAGCAAGGAGAAGGGGGAAAACGTGTCTGTTCAACCTGACTAGGCGGATTGCACGTTTTAAGAACAGCTAGCTAGCTACGAGTCTGAATCTCATCAAAACATCAGAGGCCCGTTGGCACGATTACACTGTGGGATTTCTCCAGTGTCTATGGCAGAATGAAATCCCTTGGGAGCAATTTTTGCAGCGCTGCCACCGCCTACGGTGCCATTTTCCCCCAGACCGACGAAAGGGAGGATGGGTGGTTACATGAACTTATATAGAAATGTCTCGTTGTCATAGTTCACAAGTAGATAATTGGGCTTTTGGGAGAAAACAAGGTTTTTTAATTTGTTTATATTATCGCGTATTGAGAGCAGGATATTCTTGGCAAGCAGCTCAACGTAATACGTAATCATGCCACCACCTTCAGCAGGCTATACAGCCACAATTTATGCCTTTCTGCTGTACAGATCCTTGACAAAGCCCTTCCTACCATCCGGCTTATACGTAAGTGCGCACGTCTACGCCTGACTAGCTGCTTAAGTTAACTCCGTAAATGGTCCTTTCTCCAACTGCCCCTCATTTGCTTCCTCGACATAGCTATCCACGTCACTTTTAGGTCTTGCCACAATGTAAAATACCAAGCCATCAACCTCCTTTTCCATTTGGCCTATTCGAGCAAAGCAACCTAATTTAGTAGGCGAGAAGGAACCCACCCAGTAAGTATCGCCCTGGGTAACTCCACGTGTTGTCTTGGCGGATATTGTGGCCGCTTGGCCATCCATAAACCTAAACCCAGGGCTTAAGCCGATAGCAACAAGTGATGCTGGATTTTCGAAGACATTGGTCGCTGATATTACGTATGTGTAGGTCTTCTCTTCAGCAGAAAATTTGTCAACTAGCGAAATATCGCGTGTTTCTCCGTTTAGCACGACGGAAAAAGGGCTTTCTTCGGACATTATTATCTGTCAATGGAGACAAAAGGTATCGTAAATGGGTTGAACAATTAACAGAATTTTGTCGACCTTTTATAAAGGCTTTTATGCGAGAAAAGGCCGGAGATGTAATTATGGCGATAAATGGAAGTTGCTGGTAAATTTATGTGTCGGCGCTTAAAAAGGATATTTCGGAATGCTGAGGCGCCTCCTGGATGCAAGAGTAAGCGCCTTTTCTACCCTCGTGAATGAAGAGGTATATAAAGAAACGCCCTGTCCAAAAGGCCCCTCTACGGATAACTCAGGGTGACGTCGGGAAGATAGTTGCAGTGCATTCGACCTTCCTTCAGCTTTGCTGGGAGGACCGGATTCGATGTTATCTTAGTCTAGGAGCCCTGAGCCCAACGAAGCGGAAGGAAGTTCTTTACCTCTCACCCAGGCTATAAGACCTTCTGATCGACGATTTGACTGACCAAGAGACCCAACTGAGGGTCATTTCCTATGTCAGAAAGGCTAGCCGTTTGAAGACGGAACAGATAAGACCCCGGGACAGATGCCAAGACTTGCTGTGGCTAGAGGCCAATAGGGTAACTATTATTAATATCTATGAGCAGCTAGCCTGCCCGAGGAATCCAGTTACGGGACCTCTAGTTTCTGCCGTAGAGCCTAGTGGCAGGGAACTTTCATTGCTGATACCATGACGAAGAACGATGGGCAAGAGATAGCTGCTTGGTCCCTAATGTAGGAGTTAGAGAGCGCTAAGTGTGGGCGCCTGCGGGCGGCAGATCCTATAATCCATTGTGCGACACAATCAGGTAGCGTGGCTTACTTGAATTGATTGATCTTTTGCTAGTTGGTCGAGGGGTTGGGCAGCCCTAACCCTTACAACTATCAGCTAGATTACATCGGCGAGCCTGGGGTCTATACACAACACGGCGGACATCCTATAGATCTAGCCTTCTTAAACGTGCCGCATGCGACGGCTAGAGTAACGGATTGGCTACACCCAGGGAGGGATCACGACGGTATCTTAATAACCCTCCTGCAGGTACAGACCATCCGGCTCGAACAGCGAAGACCAACTATTTCAGACAGCAATCTAGAGACTTTTGCCAGCCTAGCCGAGCTAGGTGTCTGTAGCCTTCCACTGCTGAAACCGATCTTTAGAGACAGAAAAGAAAATGACTGAAAGGAGGGACCAATTTGCCTGCTCAAGCAGCAACTTGAGACAAGGGTTTTAGTGTTAGCCAAGCATCCTTTATTCATGTCTCCCTTAGGTGTTTGACATTGTACCCGTGCGCCTATTGGGACCCGTCCGGCCGGGCGACTGAGAGACCGTAGATAACGGAAATCCCTCTCCCCTTTGTTTGTTTGTTTGTTATTGATTACCGTCGTGAGGATTGCCTAAAGCAATCCACAGAAATCCCTTTGGGCAAGACGACGTGCTAGGCTAGTCTAGACTGTCACATATATCGGGATATCGGATTCCAACGGCTATTGCGGAAGTGAAGGTTTTCTTTCAACATCAGAGGCATCCATCGCCACCGGCTTCATCACCGATCTTATCACTAGCCTAGCTTTTCCTTGATTGACATCAATAGCTAGCTAAAGTCTAAGATGCCCGAGGCATCCTGATCGTCTCGGCCGTCCGAGGTCATCCGAGGTCATCGTCATCTTCATCGTCTATAAGACTGACCCAAAGACCCTCATTAGATAGAGAATATCAAGAGCTTCTCACACATATGATCATTTCCATCTGCTAGATGCAACACTATCTAGCAGTTAAGAGGCTCTAAATAACCTATGATGTCGAGCCCGATATCCGTCAGCAGATGGTCAGGGCGGGTGTCAGCATACCCATATTTATTAACCAGCTTAGAATTCTCCAGTATTCCTATTCCTGCCTGCCGGCATTCAAAACCTCCAGAAACCAAGATTCGTAAGATAGGAAAGACTGCAGATGGGAAAACCTCGCGAGAGATAGAGGGAAAAACCACTACAGCTGGCATCCATTGATCGGGCCATCAGGCCAGAACCCTGATGTCTATAAGTAGCCCGGTTCTATGACTCCTTATAGACCTGGATTAACAGCCAAGATCCGAAGATCAAGGCATCCAAGACCCAGAGGTCAAGGTGGCCAAGGCCCAGAAGCCGAGGCAGGTGCCGAGGCGCGGCGGCCAAGGCGGGTGCCGAGACGCAGAGCTCAAGGCAAAGGTCGAAGCCAGAAGGCTGTGGCGGAAGCTATAACCCGTCTAGATTCAAGCTGGTGTCGTGACTGTTGTTGGCTGCGATAGCTGTATCCGCTGCGAGGTCTGAGCCATCAAAACAGCAGATACAAGAGCCGCAGCGGTGTCGCTAGCCTAACTAAAGCCGTGCTGTGTCCCTGCTGCTATTGCAGCTGCTTAGCTGGTCAGGGTAAAAAGTTGAAATTGTAGCCGGAGCTGTTGGCTGCGGCCGTGGCTGCTACACAAAGGAAGCCAATTCTCCTAACTCTTCCTTTATTGCCCTGTTAGCGCCCAGAAGGGCGCCAGCTACGGTTGACGATAGCGCTCAGTCTTTCAAAACCCCCTGCACCTAAAATTGCGATGTGGACACCCCATGTCTCAGACCCTCACACCCCTTCAATAGTAGAATAAGTCTTCAACCTGCATTGACTTCATCTTGACATCTTAGTATCCGTATCCTCTTTTCCAATCCTTGTCGTTTTCTGCGTTGCTGTGGCACCACCGACCCTCGCGCTCCTCATCATCAACTTCTTGTTTATGCTCGGCAGGCTAACAACCTACTATACCCCTATCATTCCTGATTCATTTCTCTCCTGATGACTCAACAAGTACGGGGATCCGCGGCTGCCGCCCCTGCTGCCGCTGAAGCTGATGCCTTGCCTGGCTTCCCCTCAAAGAGACGTCACCTACTGCCCAAGGAGATCCTTGGTGTTGAGACACGTAGCTTCGACCATGAAGCTCCTCAGCCGACTACCAATCCAGATTTAACAGTCTGGGCTTTAATGAATGCTCTAAAGCAATGCTCTTCTAGAGTCATACCCCTTCCACGACAGGATCAGGCTAGTATTACCTAACAGCAAGTCACTTTGGAGCCGACGCAGGGATTTGATACCATTAGTTGCCTGTGGAGAACTGTGTAGAAGGCTAGGGCAATGATCATATAAAGGCCGAGGAGCATGGCCCCCTCGAGGTAGTTGGACTTGCCATCTTGTACAGTGTAGGTGACAACAAGAACGGAAACGGCGAAGGCGACGGTCCGCACTAGAAAGCAGTGATGTGGAGAGTCATGTCACGGCTAATGATCCAACCAATAATAACAAGGAAAGGAGTGACGAGCAGAGTAATCTGGATGCTAGAACCAATGGCAACACTCATGGCCAGGTCCATCTTCGAAATCACCACTCCCATAGATGGGCTGCGTGTTAATTTGTACCTACATTTTAGACGAGCAATCAAATTGTCTTTGGCATCAGCGCATATGATGACCCTAACGATAATCTGACCGTCGAACCCTTGGACATTACCGGCGTATTTGTGAATATTGTAGGCAAACCTCAAGGCCCTCGATTGATAATCGTTGGAAACACATCAGGTTCGGGCGAGAAGCAGGGAACTATTGGGGAGTTTTAGGTCACTAGAGACCCGTGAAGATGGTACACTGAGTGAGACCTATATACACCAAGACGGCCCCCGAGTGATGTTCATTCACTTTTTGACGGCTGGGCAAAGAGTAGAGTACATTGTGAGTCAGGGGTTAAATATGCCTCAGTGAGGCTGATCGAACACAGCCCGTCGCCCGGCCGGGCTTGACTTATCATAGGACCATAGGGGGGGCGACTGATACATGGGCACTCGGATGCCCATTTATCCTTGGGCACCCGGGTACCCAAATTACCATGCAGTACCCACCTACCTACCGGTCATACCCACCTACCGTACACCAAAAAGAAATTTCCCCCATACAAAATGCTCATCTTCACTTGCACGGTGCTCGGCCAAAATTGAAGCTATTGTCATGAAACAATGTCTGTTTTATTAAGAATTTCATTATGTTTGATATTCTCACATTGCTTTTTTAATTACATAGACGGTAAGGTCACATGGCACTAATGTAAAATGTCACAAAATGCCTCCTTATCACCCAGCGTTCTTGAAGATTCATCGAGTTTTCATCTACACCATCCTTTCTTAATTGCCTTCAAAATGCCTCTAACGTCTTATACTTGGATTGGCACCTGCTGTCTATCTCATCTTCTGCTGCGAGGCGTGTCTGTCCATCGTGACATCGTCATCTCCAAAGACCCGTATTCCCATTCCCCCACACTCAACTCCACGACACCACCTTTCCCCAACCTGCCCGCGGCAATGTCTCCGGCAGCGGGGAAACCTTACGAGTCAAGGAACCTGCGAGGCGGCTGACTACAATCATCGTTATGGAGTCAGGACTCACTTATCCCAGCTCGAGGCAGTCTAGCCTGATGCAGTCCTCTAACCTATTTGGCAACACCTTGTAGTTGACATACATCCGATGTGTGAGCAGTCTCGAATCCTTGAAGCAGAGCAACCACATGTGTGTACATCGCACATAAAATTGCGATATGAAAGAACTGGTGCGAGCTTCCCCAGATATCGAACTTGCCTGGTGCTAGACGCTCAGGAATTCGGAACTGCAATAGAGTTGTCAGAATGCTGCTCTCCAAGGAGTAAAATTACGTAGTGAGCATGCAACATACCCCGTACAAGAGGACTCCGGTGCCATAGAAAGTGAGCTCGAGAAGATACCACTTCATTCCCGCATAGTGAAGCATGAAGTCGAATCCATACCGCCGAATACCATGCACTAGGGGTATGAAGGCTGAGGAGCCGAAAACAACAAAGGCAGCCGCCTTCATGTTTCGCCAGCGCGGGGTCTTGAGCAAGGGATGCGAGATCAGGACGCCAGTGATAGTGCCTGTGGTCAAGATCTGGAGCTCATACCATGTTAGCACATCCTTGGATCCATGCCGACTGCGTGGTAGGGTGAGTGGTGTCACTTGGATAGACTGACAGTGGCCCAGTGCAGCTTTTGCAAGCTCCCTTCACAAAAGAACACATAGGAGATGCCGGAGTAGAATGTGCCCACTGTCACAATAACAATACCGAGCAGATCCATGCCATGCCAGAACAGCTCTACACGATGGGAGTGCGGTTGCATCAGGTGATACAGTGTGCTCAACACCAGGCAGATCTCCGCACAAAAGAAGAAGACCCCGAACGTAGCATAGTCCATGGTTGTAACATCGAGGACTTGAGGTCCGGCCAGGCCACGGAGGAAAATCGGTACGGCAAAGGGCAGAAGGAGAGCCGGGACCATGTGAGTGTAGACGTTGCAAGTCTCGTTGTGCATGAAGGTCAGGCTCCTGAAGACCTCATTATAGTCTGCCTTCTCTGGTCGATAGCCACTGAGGATGAATTTGTTATCAAACTGCCACTCGGAGATCTCTGGCCAAGTGACAGTCTGGGCGTTGGGCTTCGCAGGGCTTGGGCGGTCGGTCGTGCTGCTCATCTCGACTTTTGGCACCTGCCGTTTCTTGAGAT
The DNA here is from genome assembly GCA_020740775.1 of Ilyonectria destructans. Lineage (NCBI taxonomy): Eukaryota > Fungi > Ascomycota > Sordariomycetes > Hypocreales > Nectriaceae > Ilyonectria > Ilyonectria destructans. The sequence goes on from JAHEWK010000021.1 coordinate 883,355, forward strand.
CTGCTCCTGACATGTCCTCGTCTTTGCACTGGGGATGAAGCTGAGGAGGCGTATGTGACGTGGACAATGTAGAGATGGTCCCCAGACTGGGCGTTTACTGAAGGTTGGCGAGAGAAGCAGGAAATGGAAAGAGGGAATTGTAGCGCAAAAACCGGCCAACTTCGATGCGGGTGCGGGTAAATAGGACATGCGAATCAGGCTCCCGCAAGGCTTGAGTCCGCGGGGACTTGGTGGAGTTCACGCAGGCCAATTCTATCCCCAGTACACTTGAAGCTGCGGTACTAGGTTTATCGGACTGCAGTTCCGTGATCGGCCGCTCCTCTCCCTAAGGCTAGATATGGGCCCTAATCAAGTGCGGCAGTCGAGTGCTCGGTGCGCATTACCAGCTGTGGTGATGGACTACAGGGGCGCGGAAGTAAATTGATGCCACCAGGTCGAATGGTGCTTCAGACTTGCCAACCTCATCCGCCCCCTATACCGTCGACGACGGATCCGGTTGTTGGCCTCCACCTAGAGCCTCATCTCCAGATCCCCACGCCGTTCGAGGATCCACCAGCGGCCGAGCCCACCTACAACCGCAACTACGACGACGACGAACCGAACGAGGCCGAAGCGGGTCCGGCCGGAGCACCGTGCAGCCCATCACCTGTGGGGGATAATGAGCTATATGATACACCATCCCAATATTGTAACGACTGCACTTCGCATTACACCAAGAGGCCGCAAGGCCAAAAGGTAAGTCTATAATCACAATGCTTGCAATTACAGGTACAGATAACAGCTACTATAGGGCTCGGTCCGCTGTGACACTGCACGAGCCGTAACAAATATTGCCCAGCTGAAGAAGAACGGAGTCAGTGTGGCCAGGAGATACAGGACCTCCTGGAATCAGTTGAGAAAAGCCTTCACATCTCAGTATCATCAGTCCACGGTATCTATCCCGACTCCCTCGAAGCGGTATCCTGAATCGCAGTTCGGGTCTGCTTAGCTGATTCCAAACTACAGCTGATGATTGCGATGACGACGAGTCGTCGTGGGGAATCTATCTACCAATGTAGACGAAATGTAGATGTAGATAGATGTAGATCTACATCTATCTATCTTGCCGTCAGATAGATAGGCGAAATGTAGATAGACGTCTAGTTGACTACGGAAAGTAGAGGGACTTACAGTGGGGCTGCGAAAGTTACGACACACCCCAAGTCAATCCGGTGTCACAGTACCTACACCAACAGAAGGCTTCACTTTCATTTAATTCTAACAAAATCAGATAAATATCAATCAAGTATTTATATCTATCAATCTGTAGCCTATTGAATGGGGCTTCTAATGGAATCTTCAATATTTTGTATACCAGCCATTTGCGCGAACCACAGCCTGCATCCTGCGCTTCATCGAAAAAATCAGGTTCTGCAGCACCTCCGGCTCAATCTCTTCCCACAGCTCAATCGCGGCTTCAATTAGCCGCTGCTTGGATTCCTCATTTTTAGGCATCGTCGAGAGCTCAGGATATCGCTCGCAGATCCTTGTTTTAAGGATAGCCCATAGGTTTTCAATGGGGTTGAGATCCGGGCTGTAGGGCGGCCAATCTATTACCTCGGCCCTTCTGTTCTCGCACCATTCTAGCAGCCACCCCATCATCAATCGGGACCGAAAAAGAGGGGAATTATCGTGCTGAAAGCGGCTATTTCTAGTGACAATTCGAGGAAGGTATTGCTGCAGGCATTCAAGCAGAACTCGCGCCGTAACGCCGCCACGGTCAGAATCCGGATCGCCGTAAAGAGGGACCATTGGAATGCGCCTGCGATAGCTGAAGGCACTGAAAAACATCTGCGAATGCCTTGTTGGAGTGACACAGGCCTGAACATTCCGTCTGAATAGTCTCTCGTGCTAGGAACAGTCAGAGAGGCCACAATCGCAATAGGCTTACGTACCGGCTTACAGAAGCACCAAGTGCGTCTCTGGCCCTCGCCTCGGGCTATAATAACTTCATCCGAGAAGGTCCAAGACTTCCAGAAATCCGTAGACATATGCACAAAGCGTCTCGCAAAGTGAAGGCGTTTTCTGGCTGTAGTCTCATTGATAAAGGGCCGGATAAGTGACTTGAAATGCATGATGCCCTCGTTTCTTAGGAACGCTAGAATCGTCTTCCTAGAACAGCTCAAATTGGCCTCCTCGATCAATTCCTTGAATTGGATATGAGGGTCAATCGCTACGACTCTCAGGATCCGTCTTTTATCCCGATCTCCTAGCATACGTGGCCGGCCGGGCCTGGGTTGGTCTTGACCACTCTTTTGATCCCGATATCTCTTTACCATACCGTAAATTGCGTGCCGACTTAGCCCCTCATCGCGCGCGATTGCGGCGGCGGACACGCCCGAATTGTACCTCCAAACAATCCTCGTTCTCGTATGAGGCGAATGATGTATTTGCGACACCATTCTGACTTAATTTGGCTGCGCAATAAGTCGTTAAAGTTGAGGGTTGATTATAGTGTAGGTAGAGGGAAAGCGGGGTACATGAAAATGTGTCGTAACTTTTGGCCCCCCACTGTATTTATATCTGTAATTCCCTTTAAAAATGAGATACCGGTACCCCCACCCTCACTATCTACCAATACCCCCCTGTCAGATTATTTCTCTTCCTCCTTTTCTTTAAGTTTATAGTAAATTTTAGTTAATTTTTTAATAACTATAACTATATAGATCCATATATTACGCATTTATGGATTTTGCTGACAATTGTGGTTAAGAGGGTGCTATTATTAAACAGGACCGCTGTGATATATATACAAGAAGCCTCTCATGATAATCATTAGCCAGTAGGAGCCGACAAAACAGCTGGGCGTTATAGAAAGCAATAATTAGGTGAGGCGAGGAATAAATAGAACTCAGGGAAGCTTGCTGGAATAGATGATCAAGGGGTACAATGAACCGTGCTGCCTGGGTGAATATGAGGGAGTTGATATCAGTAGTAGGGACTACCCAGAATGGGTAATGCTCTATATCACTAGGCGCAAGCGACACGTCCCACGAAACTCGACCGACATGGGGACTCAAGTTGGGATCGAAGTAGCCGCGATCCCACATGGCGAGGATTGTGTCCAAACGAAAGGTCATCTCCTTTCGGAGGCCATAACTCGCTCCAGTCTTCAAATCCGATATAGCTCTTACATGACGTTTGTTGGCCTCCCAGGCTTTCAGTATTGAAACGCGGCTCATCTGGGTTACGGGAGCTTGCTGGCCACCTTCTCTGGTCGACGAAAGATCCTTGATCATTTCTTCATTGAGAGCAAGCAGAGGCAGGGATCCGGATCCCAAGAGGTTGTAGTTGTTAAACATGACAGATACTTGTTCCTTGATACAGTTATATGCTTTAAAGCGGATGATTCCTGGTTGTGCTTGGTTGGGCCGACGCGGATTCGAGGCCCCAGTAGACACAGCCTTAGACTGATAGTCACCAATGTCACGAAGGAGAAACCCCTGAAAATAGGCAGCATCAAGTCGAGTGCCAGGTTTGACCTGAGAGAGCTTCTCGTGGAGGCGGCGGTGGCATTGGCTCTTCCACAGGAGAGTGTAGGGCTCTTGTAATGGTTGTGCTAGACCGCTATACCAGGGGCCAAAAGATTGGTCAATAATTACATTGATTGCAATTACTGGGCACACTAGCTGCTCTTTTAAGTCTCTCTCGCTGTTCGGTGAACCAAGCCGTAACAGCTCTGATCCCGAGAGACCATGAGGGTCAGAACTAGTAGCATGGTCTCTAAAGCCAATATCCAGCCAGCACGAGCGAAGTTCAAGATGCGCAGGGTCCAAGGCTTGAAGGACAATCTCTTGGAAAATGTTCAGGGTCTCCTCAAGAGTTTCACGGCCAAAGGTATTCTTGAGATCATGAGACTGAAAAAGCAACCGAGGATTCTTGAAGTATGCAACTGTTTCTCCTGGAATGAACGAGACTTGGCATATGCAATTTCATATGTTCGGGGTATCTCCTGCAAAGTCGGTCCCGAAATTGTCTCGTAGGCTGCTGGAATAATGATTTGATCATAGAGGTCTTTCTGCCGTTCAAAGGTCAAGGCATTCTTAATTGTCGAGGTGTTCAAATTTGAGTCGCAAGGAGCGTTAGGGAAAAAAAGGAAGACGGAAAAGCGAACACTTTGTGTATTGAATACACCGAGAAGAATGTGCCTTGTCTTCGCTAAGTTGAGTCCGTGAGGCTGAATCACCTGGTCAGTGGAAAGATTGAGAGTAGGGGAAGGAAGAAAAGAAAGGCGGAAATCGTTGGGTGGTCGAATCGCTTGGAGTCCTTTTGCCCCTAACCAAATGCTATCAATGTCCCACTGTCGCGCTATTGGAATTCGTGAATGCGGGAGGGAGGCTTGCGACTTTTGGAATGAAAGAGGCTGGCTTAGCTGGTCCGATAGAAAGCTGCGCCATTGATGAAAATAGTCGCTGGGATTGTAGGAACCGTGCTCACTGAAGACCTTTGAGAGGGGAGGGAGGAAGTTCTGTAGATGCTGCGTAATCTCTCGAATGGTTTGGGTGTTTCCTGGCTCGTTAACTTCAGCCAGATTCGGACCTATAGCGAGCCCTATCAGTACCGCATATTCAACAGACCTTTCATCCTGATTTATAACTTACAATCACATGTTGGGCTGAAGGAATTAGTGATGTTGTACTTTTCGTACAACACGGCTGTACATACATACGTACAAAAAGAAAAAGTACGTACACGTACTACGTACGTACAATGAGGGTCCATGATATTCCTAATAAGGGAATTTGTGGGTCACATCGTACACTGCTCGCTTAGCAGCTCAACGCACTCTGCCATTCTCTCCCAATTGAAGGTATCGCCAAAAAGATGGCGCCCACCAATGCTAACGCTGCCTTCGTTTGGCGACAGTTTATCGACCTCGGCCGCTCTAACTCCAAGAAAAGCAAGCGATACAGATGCCGTCACTGCCAGAAGGATTTTGCAGCGACCTCTATTGGGAGGCCGAAAGAGCATCTCGCTGCGTGTGAGAAATGGCAAGCCAAGCAGCGACAAGAGCGTCAAGCTTAAGATAACGCTGGCTATCTTCCCTCATATTCTGAAGATATACAAAAGAAGATAACCGAGGTCGGAATTCAGCATATCTCGCAAGATGAGAGTCACAGTTTCGCCTATGATGCCGCCGCTGCCGTAATCGCCGGCGGCCGCCCCGTCAGCCTCTTCGAGAGCCGCCGTTGGCGTTATTTCTTCACTCGCATTAAGCCTGGCTGGAAGCCCCCTAACCGCGCCGTTATCACGAGAATCCTTCCCGACTTCTATCAGGAACTCTATGACGAGGTTTTCAAACGCATTATGAGCTCAGAATGGTTCAATATCATATTTGACGCTTCCGATAATGTCTCGGGCCACAGAATCGTTAATATCTCGGTACAACTACCAGACGGCCCAGCCTTCTACTGGAAAACGTTTGACACGGGAGACGAACAGCACACAGCGGAGAATTGGGTGAAGTTGATATGGGGAGAAATGCAGCAACTGTGCGGCGGTGATCTCTCCAGAATCAATTCTATCTGTACAGATACCGAAAATACGATGCGCTCTGTACACGACTTACTAGGGAGATTCCCAGAGCTCTCACATATCAACTTCTCTCTATGCGATTCTCACGGCCTTCAGCTTCTAATCAAAGATATCCTTCTCCTTCCATTCTTTGAGGATCTCTTTAACAACGTCAGCACCCTTCTCACGTTCTTCTCACGGTCTAAATTACAATTGCAAAGATTGAGAATGTGCCAGCGCACGAGGTGGAACGGAGTAACTCGCGCGCTGATCAGAAGGTACCGGTAAATCGCCAGCTGTGACTGAGAAATCACTGTACTAACTCGCTCGTTCCGAATAGTGTAATTACACGCTGGGGTTCTCAGTACAATTCTTTCTTCTCCCTCCTCCGTTCCCGAGACCCTGCCAGAGACTGGTCTATTCGAAAAGATGTACGAGATGAGCTGCGATCTCAAGATTGCCCCGTTCTCCTACCCGAAGCGGTTCGAATCATCAAAGACAACAGCTTCTGGCTAAAACTCGAGGCTGCGATCGCTGTGCTAAAGCCCGTGAACCAATTTCAACACGCTTCCGAGGCTGATGGGGCGGGAATCGCACACGTTGTAAATCGCTGGCTGCAAATCAAAAGCAAATGGGCTGAGATGAGAGAGGCTGATCAGTTTCCTGATATTCCGTGGGACGATATTGACGCTATATTCAAAACCCGGCTTGATAAGCAAACGTACGATATACATTGGATCGCCGATGCCCTCCGGCCTGATACAACAGGCCCAAATTCGAAACTGCCGCCTAGCGTCTTTGCGCGCGTACAAGAGTATTTGCGGAAACAACTGAAAAACGACAACGAATATCACCGTGCCCTTTCTGAATTCACACACTTCCGAATGCGTACAGGCGGCCCAGACGGCTTATTTAATAAGCACAGCGCTGTATACGACGATGGCTTCAAGCCAGCAATGGCGTGGCAGTGCCTCCTCAACCAGGGCTCGATTCTGGCTAGAGTAGCTGTGAAGGTAATGAACACGCTTGCGAACTCCGTACCCTCAGAACGAAGTTTCTCTGCTATTAGTTTCATACATACGAAAGCTCGGAATCGGCTTACGCCCATGCACGCTGATATGCAGGCCTTCATTTTTATGAATGACCGCGTATTAGATCGCCTTAAGGATCAGAAGTACGCCCATAAAAAGCGCTGGGCGGATCTTGAGGAGAAGGACTGGCTAGAACTCGAAGATTCATATCTCGAGTTATTTGTGAATGCGCAGGGCAAGAAGGTCTGGATGGATGGCGTGATGGCCTCTACCAATGGAGATTTTGAGTGGGATGGTGTATTACAGTCGACGGGTGATATATTGAGGGTTGGCACTGAGGTGGAATCAGAGGTTTGAGGCTAGAATGGCAGAAGAATATGACCTACTACCAGTATTGCCTAAAATGGAAGGGGGAAATTTGTATGGTACGTATTTGTATGTACAACCCCATTGTACGTACGTACTATGGCTAAAATACAGTATGTACGTACATACGTGTACAATAAATTGCATCACTACTCGGTAAGTCTCGACTAAAGTGACAAGGGTCAGCGACTAACATCGATCAACGTGTCTAAAAGGCAACATTGCTTACCGCTCGCCGTTTCAACTGCCCCTTCAAGCTGAATCACATCCGGACATCCTCCTGGTGGCCCTGCACAACGCCTCTGATCGCGTTCGCCTCGTTCCTAGCCGCCTCAGCCTCGGACGCCTCCCTCTCTGCGCTCTGTGCTGGCGACACATCAAATACTTCGGGAAAGCGGATCTTGGCCTTGAGTGTCGATTCGAATATCTGTTCTGGGAGTAGGGTACGAGTAGTATTGCATATTGCGTCTATGTTGTGCGCCTTGAGCAGATCTGCGACATCCCCATGCTGTTGGTTCTTGCTGATGAGCCTGCGGATGACCTTACTCCAGCATTGGGTCCCTTGAACACGTTCTTGAGCGCTAGGTAAACCACTCGCTCGTCTGGGGGGTTTTTATTTCCCATGATTTGGGTAGATGAAATGGCTGCGCGCAGCACTGGAGAGACATTCTCTGTGGTGATATGGACGAGGCCACAGAATCAGCACCCAGATTACGCTTCGAGGGAGGGGTAGGCAGAAAACATAAACCTAGTGTTGTAAGGTAGCTAGATATGATTGGTTAAGGACCAACGGGAGCAGACCCACAATAGGGGCTCCGCTCCCACGTACTAAACGGCGCTCTATGCGCGATTCCCTATGTAGAAAACAAGGCTCATTCATTATCTCTAGTTATTATATGCGCTTATTGGGCTTCCATCGCTGTCTACGACACCAGCTTATCACCATCTTGAAAGCCTACCAGTGGTCTTGACGAATTGCAATTTTATTCAAGGTATTTATTCAAGGTTACCCGAGATTGTCAGTACCACGGGTCTTTTGCTAAGTTAGCAACCAACCGATATGGTAAGATAGGAAGGAAACTGCTTTTAACTATCATGAAAAATTCGTCGCCTGCGCTGTATCACGCCACATTAAATTAATCTTCGCCTTTCAATTCAAGATTGAAGGTGCAGCAATCATGCCGTAACTCAAGCACTGAAATAGTTACCTCGAACTCGAATAGCTCAGTGAAAAACTACCTGACAACAACCGTGCCCAGTTACTTCAAGGCTCGAGACTATAATTTTACTTTGAAGCTTTCGTAATGATCTGAGGGAAGGATAGAGCGTAGGATTGGAGCTCACCGAAGAATTCATTGAAAGTAGGAGGTTCGATACCCATTCTTCTCTGTTGAGAATGGAGGGAAAAGGAGAAACCAGCTCTTGCATCGAGGAGGAACGTCGGTCATCGACATCTACATCGTTGGCACAGACCCAACAGGTCTGGAAATGGATCGCGTTTCACGTTCCAGCTAAACATGGTCAATTTGGAAATGAATGTCATTTCCAGGCCAACGGCGCAGGCCCGTTTTTCCGAGTTATGATTGGTTCAAAAGCCGTGATGAAGTCCATTACCACCTAGAATGCTTGACTATACTCGGCCGATTTGTGGTTGGCATGATCGGACGCAACCGTAGCTAAGGAGTAGTGGTAATCAACCTTGGGTAGTTTTAGGAGTTATAATAAGCCGCTAATATAAGCTCATCCTAATGCACAGAGCTGCCGATCCAGGTTATTTCGTGATTTCTTGGGTGTACTTAATGCAGCCACTGCCACATTGATCCGTATCATTTAGGCATCCAACTTGTGAATTGGGTGTCCGATAGGCTCTTGAATTATTTTCTCAACACCCCGACCATAGAACTGCAAGCCTCGACGGTTTTTCTTTCAGCGGCCAATCCAGGGAGAAGTTCTTCTGCCTGTGCGACAATGGAGGATGAATCTAAAGGACCAGATCGGACGGATAAGATGAATGTGAAGGAACTATGCGAACAACTTGAAAAGGCTCAAGAAGTAAGTGAAACTTTCCAAGGTATATCCGAAATCATAACCTCCCGTTGAATGAAGTTTTGGAGTCGTGGTTAAAAAGGTATTGAACGTCCAGGAAGTAATGGTGTCACAATCACGCCAACTCGAGCCAAGTCCTCTAGGCTACAAGGCAATGCTGGAATTGCTCGGTCAACCATCTGTTGCAGCTTTTGCAGCTTTGCCAGAAGGGGCCCGCGTCAAAAGGTGGAAGGAGCTCTTCGGAGACTGTGACGGATCGTTTTTGGATGATTTTTATCTATACGAAGTCCCCCATTTCGAGTTTTTCCATTCCTTCAAAGTACTCGATCGGCACATTGGACATGGCACAATGGAAAGGCGGCTGATTCAAGAAGCTCGGCGTTTCTTCTACCAAAGGACAGGATTTGTCTTTTCAGCAGATTGGATCGGAAAGTTTCTAGCTGATCAACTTGGACAATGGAACGATGCCGTCCCGGTTGAAAAGCTCGTTCGGAGTGTCATCATCCGAGTTGATCGGCGGCGAATGGACGGCTCGAAAATAGCCCAATACCTGCGCCGTTCGCTTGAATTCACCAACATCGATAGCTTGAAGGTGGAGATTTGGGCGAGAGGAGCTCTGGATGGCAGCGATTATGAAACACAGGATACGATTCGGAAAATGGCTGGAGCTGTTCAAGAATTGATCGATAAATTTGAGGATCGCTTCAGCATTTGGAAAATGCGGCTGGAGGAGGAGCGAATGAATTGTGGAAGCGATGATTACATTGGCGAACCGTACAATATTACAGCTTGGTGGGATGGGCCGCCATTTGAATCCTGGAGAAGGTTGGAACAGGGCACGGCTTCGTTCCAGGAGCTGATGCAAGATCAGATCGAAAGTTGGAAAGACCGACAAGGCTCCGATGATGATGAATACTGGGGCTAGGACGTCTGATGCGCCTTTTTGTCTCAAATGTGCGGAAGCTGAGACAGGGACCAAGTCTGTAGTACCTTAAAAACACTGATGGTCTGTCTGCTTCTACTCTGAAAGACATATCATCTCTCTTGAATGGTATGCAACTTAAGACCTCCCATACGTAACGTAAATCATAAACCCACAGTCCAACTGACCCATGATCAGCCAGGTTTCAATGCTTCTCCAGTAAATCCCTGCCAATCTCGATTACCGAGAGCTAACTAGCACGAGGGCCAGCCCAGAAACTCCACCACAATTGAAATGAAACAAACAACAGAAGACCTCCCATCCAGTATCGCCACGTTAAATGAATAAAGGAGGTTCTGGATGGATATATACACGAGTGCGCCTTCATATGCAAACATCGAAAAGTCGGGACATTTGGCCCCTGGTGGACTATTAACTGAGGGCCATTGTGGAGTTTTGCGACTGATCGGGATCAAAAAACTGGCTCGAGACCTCGCATGCTTGGGAGAAGAAGATGCGTGAAGGGTTGTCGTAGTCGTTTGTGATGCTGTAGTAGTTTCCTACGTTATTGGATGGTTAGTCACATTCGCTATTGATGTCAGGGGTAAGGGAAATCTTCAGCGCTTGATATTAGCGCTTCATCACAACGCTCCCATTGCCGCAACGAAATCGCCCATTTTGGCTCCCACTGATGCGAATATATCGCGGAGGTCACATAAAGTGTGGTTGTCATGTAGATGTAGAAAGATGGATGACGAGCTAAGACTACAATTGAGGACGGGAGCATAAGGTCTCCTTTCTCACGTGATGTTACATATAATACCAGTCTTAAGCACCAGGCCCAAGACTGGTTATTCACGTATCACCCACGACCTGATACTTCTCAAAGACTCGATCTGCAATATGCCACAGAAACGCTATGACGATCCCGTTATCCAAGAGCTGACCGAACTCTTCATGGTTGGTCCATGTCGCAGTGACGATTATCTATCTTGGCACAATGATGATTCATCTCGCAATGGTGATGATCTATCTCGTGGTGATGATGGTCCATGTCGCAGCAACGATAATCTATCTTGCCGCAATAATGATTCATCTCACAGTGGTGATGATCATCCCCCCTATGGCGCTGTGGTCCTATGGGACATGCTGGAGGCAACGAAGGTGTATCATCGTCGTGTTTGGACAGCGCGATGGTTGGGAGAGCGGGATTTTATTTACAAATCCATTGAAGATATGGAACTTTCCCTGGCCAAATACCTAATGCGGTTCAGCCGCTCAATGGCAAACGAATCTTGTCCGGGCTTCCATTGGTTGCAACATCGCGATGATGCTGGCCAGCGCGCAAGCAATCCCGACCCCAAGATCCTGTCATCGATGAATGAGACTCTGGACCAGTGGTATATGCAAACTGCATCTAGAAAATGCCATGCCTCAGACAAACTACAGGAGACCTTGAAGTCTCACTTCGGACACAAACTCGATTCATCGCTTAACCTTACTCTTAATACTCTTAGCAAGAGGCAGTTTACGGCATTGGCATTACATCACAATTTGCAGACGCTCATCATAATTATGCGCAGTCTGGGCTGCCAATGGGGGATCGACTGGGGTAAAACGGTCTTAGAATATGCGGGGGGGAGAATTGTTGCTACTGTGGCTGGCTCGACTGTAGTATAATGCTGGCTATTTTGGCTTGGATCTCGTCTATCTCTAGTTAATTCACAGGATTCTTGGCATAGATTGCATTCCCAAAGTCAAGCTAAGGACGGAAGTGTACAGAAAGAGAGAAGTGGACGGAAGGACAGAAGTGTTGCGACTGACAGCAGCTTCGAACAACTCGGCAGCCTCACGGCAGCCCTTGATAACCTGACAACCCTTGCAGCAGCCTCGGCAATACCGAGTTAGAAAGATGAGTGGGGCTTACCCTATGGAAACAAACTCATGGCTTGTTACCTCCAAGACTCGCGCAGTAATCGCCTGCGTAGAGCCCGTTCTACTGTACGGTTCGGAAGCCTGGTACCCTGGTGTAATGAACGCAATAGGGGCCTCGACAAAGACTCAACACCTGACGGATCGAATTGACTCGGTACTGAAAATATCGATACGCGCTATCCTCCCAGCGTGGAAAACCACCCCTATTCCAGCCCTCCACCGCGAAGCCGGAATCGCCCCTGCAGACCAAATCCTCCAAGCCCACCGCCTACGTTTTTCCACCAGACTGCGCTCACTCGACCCTGATCACCCGCTTGCAAACGCCAGCGTAAGACAAACTAACCAACAGGATGCCCAACTCACCCGCCTACAGCGCACAATCGCCCTCACGACGGCGTGCCCCTGACCACTGATCCTCCCAAGCTCCTCCAACGCCATAGAGGCTAGCCTGCAGGATGCACCGAAACCCAAGGCCGCTCAGGCCTTTCGCCTATGGGCTAAGGCCCTGCCAAAACACGACCTAGTGGTATACTCAGACGGCTCAAGGCTGATCTCAGGCGCTACAGGATATGGATTCGCTATCTTCAGCGACGACTCCGAAACAGCCTATGGCTACGGACGACTCGGCCCAGCTGAAGTCTTCGACGCCGAAGCCCTCGGTGCCCTTGAGGGCCTGAAACGCGCTGTAACCACTTCGGAGGATGCACAGCTCCGCAAAATTCACGTCTGCTTGGACAACCTCGCAGCGGCACAGTGCCTTTCAGGCCGCCCGTCGGACTCTTCTCAGGCGATCTTCGCCGAGTTCCAGAACATCGCCAAAACACACCAGGTACACATTAAATGGTGCCCAGGGCACGAGGACATTGCTGGGAACGAACGAGCCGATGCCCTAGCTAAGCTAGGTTGCACCCTGCCGGAGCCGCCAGGAGTCCAACCTACTCTCGCGTACCTACGCAGAGCTACAAAAGCCAAACCACACGCTGACTTCAAAGCCTGGTGGAACGACAACCTGCCCCGCGGGTACAGAGAGTTGGGTCTCGTAGCGACTCTCTCCTGCCCCAACGAACTCCAAGTGCCCCGAAAAGCCCTCCGCCACCTCCTCGCAGCGCGGTCTCAACACGGAGACTTCGCCAACTACCACGAAAGATTCAACCACGAAGACGCCAAGCTGACCTGCAACTGCGGGAAACGCAAGGCCCCCGAACATCCCTTCCTCTGCCGACAGGTTAAAAGCAGCCTGCCGATTCGGCTCCACCCGACGCCGCAGGACGCAATCAACCGCGTCTTAGGGAAAGACTTTGGCGAGTTTATTCAGTTGCTGGAGGCATCGCAGTTCCACACTAAGATCTGCCCCCAACACTGACAAACGCGCTACAACACTCGCTTCCTTTTCATTTGTTATTTTGCTTTATATTATTCCTCTCTCGGCCGGTTGCTGGAATGGAATGTTCTTCAGATGCTATTTGCAGTCAGCTGATTAAATAGCATCTGTCCAACATACCATCAAGCTGCCCGCTAGTAGCCCAGTTGGACTACTCTGACAAACAGGTCTTCTACAGTCCCTACATAAAAGACTGAGTGAGCGACGCAGTAGGCATACTGCGACCCTAACCGCGCGCGTACCGAGCGGCGGGCTTGAAAACCAATTTACTGCAATGTTAGATGACGGGATTTAGGGAGTTGGGGGGAAAAGGATGAATGCGTGGAAAGCTGATCTGCCCACGGATGCGTTAGCCCCATGTAACCTACCCTACACCTCAATTTTATTATTGTTTTACCTACCCTATACCTAGGGCAGGAAATATGTAATCTCTTCTTTAATTCTTATTGTTTTGCCCCATTCTTTTTTTCTTTCTTCTTGAATATGATCTACGCTCCTACGGAGTTGCCGCGAAAATGACTCAGCAGAAATTAGTGTGAACCCACACGCGGCTCTCCATACAATCTCCAGTGCCACGGTAAAAATGATGATGCCCACATAAGCCTGCGGCCCACTTAGCAAAGTGTGATGCCCACGTGGTAATTCCCATTTTAAATTCGCGGTTACAGCGAACCTATTGAGTCCCCTAGCAATCGACGCGCTGACTCATCATGGTAGTTGTCGGAGTGTGTGTGGGTCACAGCCCTCGGTGAGATCCCCTTGGCTGATGGACTTACTCTCCCCCTACCGGATGACTTTCCTTTCATATCAGTTACATATATTTAACTGTATACGGTGTAAACTGTATTTACCTACTGTAGCTTTTACTGCCCTTTTGCCCTTAGCCCCCGCTGACGGGGGCCGGGCCGCAATGGGCCGGGCCGCAATAGGCCTCTGAGTCGCTGAATTGTTAGATACCTAGTTAAGTACTTAGCTAGCCCAGCACGTCCTTTTGCCCCAGAAGGGGATCATGTGGGGTCTTTGACCTTCAGGACGGAAATGAATCAATCAATCAATCAACTACCATGCGATCTGCCCCCGCGGACGGGCATAATTGCTAGATAGCTGCGCAGTGGTGGAGGACGCTGAGGACTCTGAGGCAACCATAAATCATGTATGTAACTAGCTTCGCACGTCCTTTTGCCTTGGAACGGGATCGTGTAGGTCTTTGACCTTCAGGACGGAAATGAATAAATGAATCAATCAAGCTCCTAGGCGATCGGCTGAACATTCATTTAGCCTTCACAACCCAGGTCCCATCGCCCTTTGATTCCTCCTATCGTACGGAAATTCGTCAATTTGTGCGTGAATGTCACAATAGACGGTTTTATACCAATCGATGGTGTCGAGGCAAGCTAGCTTCCTTTTCTCATTTTTAGCCAAATGCCCGACTCTCCAGGCGATCGATCAGCTTGTAAGTTAGTCTCTAAAATGCAGATAAACATACAGTACGAACTATTATAATCTTATGCGCATTTTCTTTTGAGGCTGTCACATGTATCGGGATATCGGATTTTAACGGCTGTTACGGAAGTGAAGCTTTTCCTTCATCGTCATAGGCATCCATCGCCACCTGCCTCGTCATCGGCCAGCAACCTAGTATTCCTTCCATTCAGGTCAATAGCTAGTTAAAGTCTAAGATGCCCGTAGCATCCGGACCGTCTCGGCCGTCCGAGGTCATCCGAGGTCATCGTCTATAAAGACTGACCCAAAGACCCTCATTAGATAGGAAGAATATCAAGAGCTTCTCACACACATGATCTTATCCATTTGCTAGATGCAACAGAGGCAATTATGAACGAGTGTGCCTAGACCGAGAGATGATTTGAACTAAAAGAGTATCCTCATTTTAACAATGTCTAATTAAAAGCGCACTCGGAATTTCACTCAGTTCCACGCGACACAAACACAACCCCCCCCGTTATTACCATCTTTTCCCTCTTCTTCCTCCGCTTCCCCTCTAGATGTCCCTCCCAACTCAACATCACGCCGTGGAGGTTCTGTCTGGGAAAAAGCTATTTCAGAAGCGATGGGTTATGCATAATTGGCTTTGTAGCTATGTTTTTGTCCTCCAGGTGGCTACTCAAATCATATTTCAGAACCAATTATATGGCCAACATGTATCAGGGCCTTACGGAAAGTAAAACACACACGAAGCTAACACTACCGAACTCGAAATCGCCGTCAAAATAACCCACTCATATTTCTCCCTTTCAACTTAGCATGATTTCTAGAATCCGTCGGAGAGCCTTCAGAAGATCCTAACTATATGCGGAACAGTGGAGTTACTTAACCGGATGCGCCTCCGGCCCAATTCCTCCGAGTTTAGCCCAACCCCCGAATACTTTGCGAAAACTCGGAAGTACGACCTTATTATTTTGGCGTTGTCTCCATATTGCTGGTAGTTTTAGATATTTCAGTGAGGCTCGATTCCGCTTTTGTACACGTGGTCTATCAAATTCTCTCGCTTCTTTTGTTAAGTTTTGGTCGTAATGTCGTCGGCACGCGATAGGACTTCTCCCGGGTAGTCGAGACGCGATATAACTCCAAGGCATGCCCCGACTTAGAAGTTCCAGGATCAACTCGTCCTCCCATGGCTCCCAGTTACCTCTCTTTTGCGATTTGTCATCTGCCATATTTCTTAAAGGTACTCTGAAGGCCACCTATATACGTACATTGCGCAGCAACGATGTATACATTACGATATATATATATATATATATATCTTATCAATACAATCAGCTAGAAATGGCCAATCTATTGGGATTAGTGCCTACTTAAGTATTATAAGTAGAAACGGGTTGTATTTTGTATTTTGTTCGTCTTTTGTCGGAAAATGTGTCAATTCCGGAAACGGGCCCGTTTCCGGACGGACTCTTCGACGAATAGAAACGTCACCAAATGGCCGCAGCTCGTACGTCCTAGATGCTCCATCAAGTTCTTGCACGCCAATCCGGTGATGCGACGGACCTTATTCAGGGGACGATAGTGAGAACAGGGTATCTCTATCAACTGTGTGCAGTTTTCCTGGTAGCAATGCTTGTTCGGGCATAGCCTTAAATCTCCCAAGCAGCTCGCGTAACTCACGTGTCACTTCCTGCCAACCTGCCAGATCCACCCAACACAAGACTTATATTGGTTAGTTAATTGATTAGGATTTAGTCAGATTAAAAGGTTGTACTCTTCCTATTAATTTAATGAACTCTGATGACATGTGTAGCTTTTAATCTAACCGTGGTAAGACTTTCTTTAAACGCACTTTCGCTATCTCAAGACATACCGAATCAAGCTTACCCTCTTCGATATCTTTAAGTCTAAAGCAGTCATGATTTAATTTTTCTTCCTCTCATCCTTGATAGAAAACATTTTCCTTAAAATTCTTCATACGGATTGACATAATATTCTTGACAAATCTCGCCTCTGCTGCGTTGTCCCCAACCGAATCTAGATCCCACCCCTTAACCATACTGAAATAGCGTTTTTCATCTTTGCCGCATCCCGCATATCCAGGTAGCGTTTCCATATAATTATGAACATGTATAGATGCGATTGTTGACGCAGGATCTTGCATAAACTTATTTCTTTCCTGTTTAATAGCTTTAAGAGCAAGATCAAGATCGGGATTAAGATTAAGACGACTTCTTCTTCTTTTCTTTCCTCCTTGCAGGAGTAGAATAAGGAAATGGGCAAGTGTAAACCCGTCAGGGATTAACCTAAATCACTTAGAGTTTAGAATGTTTTTACTATATTAGGTCTAGTAGACTTACCCTTTTTGAAAGTCTTCTCGACGCTGCTTTGTAAGTTTTCGCTCATAGTTTCTCCTCCACTCTTCCCCTGGTTGTTAGGGGGGAAAGGATGAAACCATTCTAAAAAGTATTCAAAAAGTGTTAAATGATACCTACAGCAACTCAGTGGAGGGAAGGTCCTTATATATTGTGTTGGGTGGGTTTGGCAGGTTGGCCAAAAATGACACATGAGCCGCACGGGCTATGGGGATATATAAGGCCAGGCCGGACACTCTCTTTCATAGGGTATCAGTGTTGACTGGACAGCATCGGACTTTTGCCCGCTTTAGTTTTGGGAATTGATATACGGGCATGACATTTTTGATCACTCAAGTGGCATGATAAAAAGATCGGCTCGAAAGTCCGGCCCAGCCTTGCCTATCCTGATATGCTATACTGATGCCATTTCTGCTACATTGATGCTACTGTACTAGCGATGCCACTGGTGATGAGCTCTACGAGAGGTTCTATCGCGTCCTTTACGACACGCCTGATGGTGATAAATCAAACCAGCCAGATTAGACGGGAGCTTAGACAAGACACCCTGGCGGCGTCGCATCCAAAATGACTTCCGGTCAAAAGAGTAATCCTGTGACGGTACAAGAGCACGAACGAGGTCGAGTGCGACTTGGGCAAAATGATTGTTTACAAGGAGAGAAAGAGATTCCTAAGGAAAGCTCTGACTTAAGCTATTTACACAATATTCATAAAGTGAGACTATTCATAAAGTATGAAAGTCACATGATCGTTCCCTCACAGGCTCATACTGGTATGACATCTAAATGTCACTTGACTTGCAATCAGTAAACCAGGCCCTCCATAAAACAAAGGACGTACTTTCCGAGTAGTGTGGATGGATTGTGATCCATCCACACTACTGCAAATGGTAATACATGTACTTTAATTTCTTTCAAAGCTCAAGTCTTATTCACTATTGACGCTAAACATGATTTCACCAGGATTTCTCGTCGCACATGTTAACGAGATGTCGGAGCTTATTTGAGTGGAATTGTGTCAAAGGAATGAAACAAGCCAATCCATTGTCCACTAGGTCTCTATCGTAATTGTACTCACATTGAATCTCCTCAATCTGACCCTTTAGATCGACGATAGAGTCAGAAATCGTGTCCGGCACACCTTCGAGGGTATCACAGATCAAGGAGGATTGAGAATTGTTTGAATCGTCCCAAAGACCATCGTTACCAAGTTGTATATTCTTGTTATGTAAATCGATTCAGCTGATGGAAACTCTTTCTTCGGTGATTTGCGCCTTTTCGGGGTGAGATTCAGTTCTGTGTTGCCAGTCAGCAGTGGAGCTTTGGATTTCCGCATTGTACCTTTGTATAGGTGAGGTGAGGCCACTAGCATGAAATGCTAGTTCAGTCACCAAGTGTATGAGTGCTTTGGTAACTAGGTTCTTGTCCCGCGATATTCGATATCTTAGTTTCCCATTCTCGCGAGCGAGTTCAACAACCAGCTCTTGACTTAAGCCATAACTCTTGCACTTATTGTGGTGAGATTCAATGAACAGAGGACTCTGAATACGAGAAAAATCGACACTTCCTTCCTCGCTGACCTGTTGCATTCCTACATCGCTGTAGCGAGATTTTGAAAAATGGTCCCCTGCCAAGACGCCGGTTATAGTTGGACGGGATGAGCTTTTCATCCTGCGGTTCATGATGCATTTAAGGTTAGTTGTAGCACTTTCAATCTCTGAGGTGTAATTGTTCACAACGTCACAGAGATGGCTGCTAGGTATGGAAACGAATTAGCGGGATCAGACTCATTAGCACTTCGGCAACTACGTTTCTATAGTAGTAACTCTCAAATTTGCAGCCCCCCCCCCCCAAGCTGAGCGTAATCACTCAGCCGTGAATAGAGTTCTGTGTTTTGTTGCTTTATATGTGCGTCTCCACAGAATCACAGGCCGTTGTAGTGCCACCGTAGAATCGTATTATCTCATGATCTATTTCTTGTGGTGGGGGTGGTCCTCCGTTTCAACATTTGCTTGGATTGGGACCTATTGGATGACTGGTGTTCATTACAGAGGTTTAGACTCGTTTCGAAACTTCGCACTAGATATTTTGGAGCGAGATTCCAAACTTGGGATAGCCTGACAGTTTTATGAGGTTAAGAAGCACCGCTATAATCGGCGGCACGTCGAGCATATGATTAGAAATAACCATACTGTACCTCTATGTTAATCCAGACTTTTTAGGTTAGCCAAATTTCGGCGGCTAGATTTAAGTTGAGTATTGAATTGAAATCTATCACAATTCAGTGCGTTTTGGCCACTAGCGAATTACTGCAGGTCATCCTACTGTACAGTAGATGAAAATCGACATTGAGATTTGGGAAAACCTGTTCAGTGAGGTCTGAATGTAACTGCCAAGGAAGTCACGCTCTCCCGATATGCTCGAAAGTACGAAGTGATGAGAGGATCTAGATAACCTAATACAATGCTGAATGATAGTACCGGTATGTAGCCATGAGAACTAGTCATTCATTTATAATGATTGGGAGCAGGCCTGTTTCTTAGACTAGCTAGAATAAAGATTGTGACAAGGTAGTGTTGTTGCCCCTTTACCATTCCCTTCTGCTTCTTGGTTCTGTTGCCCCAGTACCCGCTTTACCTAAGACTAGTTAGTCCACCTTGAAAGCCGCTAGACGCGACATAACCTGTACCTGGAGGTTCTTCAAGTTATATCCCATTTTGGTGTTGAATTTCTGTGTCCCACGGTTGACAGTCCGCGACTAGCTCCCCTTGTTAGCACCACAGTACAAGAAAAACTATGGGAGAATGAAGTTGCACCTTAAATTCCCTTCTCTGTAATAGTAACACTCGGTGAGTTAGGACTGTTGTTAACGTCTTCCCCCTGCTGGCGCATCGCCCTGACTTCTTTGGAATAGCCCGTAATATCATCGCAATTGCGGCAGTAGTACGTATTTGGTAAAATCTCTGCCATGGAAAAACTGTCTGAAAACCAATGTCGCTGAGTGTTTTGCCATAATTGAAGATAAATCAAATTCGAGATTTCTCTTCTAGAATGACTGGCAGGATGGAGAGTCGGTCTAATAAATCACACCACCGTAAGCTAGATAGCCAACACCTATAAAGTAGACTGAATTGGTGGAAGACTCGAATACATGGCAATAATGGCCGCAATAGATGTCAGTGACTTTTCGTACTAGGAGGGCCAATATGCAGGTTTGGTGTCCAAATATTGCGTCACTGGCTTTAAAACATACTCGGCGAAATTCTGTCTACAGTACTGTACCATGGCTAAATCTAGAAGTCAATAAACTTATTGGTTTGCTTTATTGTCCTCCACATTTGGAGATGCAAAGTTGCATATACACCTGTCAGTGGTCCAGATGTGGCTGAAGCCGAAGCAACCCTAAAATGACTAGCAATAAATCTACATAAACCTCTGTCTTTGTTCTGGTGTCATGTTAAGGTCTGTGAAGACAAGATTACACATTCGGGATACGGACCGGTATTCCATTGGCTTGAGTATTTTCATTGGACAATGCATTCGACGACACGATATAACGGTTTCTGTGTCTCGGGGCCTTCAGAAAGCTCTGGTGAATCTAGACGCGCTTACTTTATCAGCAGCTTGTTCATGCTAACACTGTCCTAGGCACTGAATCTGGAGAAGACATCGGCTATAGTGATCCATTCACTGATACAACCGGCAGCACTAGCAGCGATTTCGCGGTTCCAGATTCTCCTCCGCCGCAAACTCCCATAAGACCAAGAACCACGTTAAGCGAGATCTCTTACCAAATCAGGAGACAACAAAGACGAAGGACATCGCTATTGATGAGTGAACCCAGCCCATTGGATCTAGACTTTTCACCTTCTCGATCTCAACGGATGCTCGAACGTCATGAGAATGTGCTAGATATGCGCCAGCTTTCACTCCTAAGGAAACTGGATGATGCTACTGTTGCTCTCCAGAATTTAAATCACCATTTTCAAATAATCAAGATAGAAGCAGAACGGCTGTCTGAAACAACAAATGAGGCACACCGTTGTCATTGCCAGACTCAATGAATTTTAAACCAGGACCGCATCAGCACAGTCATTGACGACTGTCGAAAGCAAAATGCTCGCCTATTATCACAAGGGGTTTCAAACATGTGTTATTAGACGGGTTCGGGTTCCCTTCGCTCGTGTTTAGTTTAAAATCGATTTATGAGTTAACATCCGTCGAAAATTATACTGGGACTGCAAAAGGATCAAGTGGATCAGAAAGATCCCAGCCCAGATGTTCAAAGCCGCTAATGAACGACTCTCCATGTTTGGTCGCTTCTAGGAATACCTGGGCATAAGATTTCAGAGACGATCCTATCAGCAGTCGCACAGTTGCTCCTCTTCGTCGTCAACCTGCTTAAGAATAGTGACATACTATTCATTGAGTGCTGTAGTATGCCTCTCAGCGTCGCCCCCCCCCCCCCCCCCCCGTATTTATGTAGAACAGGCACGTTTCTGCTATTTATTGGCCCTTTGAGATATCCCAATTAGACTCCAGCGGATTTGGTAATCTACATGATCAGACCGAAGCGGACATTTACAGTTCATAAAGATTCACGCCAACATTAGCTAGTTAACTAAATGTAAAAATAAAAAGTAGATATTCTCGCTTATATATTATGTAGCTTCATATTTCTCTAGATACTCATAACGCTACATTTGAACCACCCATTTGCCCTCCGGCCCGTTCTAGGTATCGCTCGTTCGGAGATCTAGGGTGGCTCAAATTCCTTTAAGGGCGGGCTGTGGTTCTACGTTAAACACTTCCTCGTGATCAGTCGGCCCTTGTCGAAACTGACGGTCTCCGCCTACGCCCTACGTACGCGGGGTCCCGTCTGCAGGCACGACCTCGAAGAAGGGAGGTCCGTGTATACGAGGAGGTCTGTATAGCGTAGCTGACTTCCTTAGCGGCAGATCTCTGCTATGCCAGCTGTTTTGTCGCCCGAGCCTCTGACCGTGCTGCTGGAGCGATCCCCTTAGGCCGCAGAACTAGCCTGTCTGTATGTGGGGTGAGCCCCAAGTTCTCATCACAGCCTTAGCGGCTTTGAAGGAGGCCGAGTGATGTCGGATTCTAGCTTCGAAGTCTACGAGGGCAGTCTAGAACGACTAGAGCTCTATGGGTGGTTTTGCATTCATAGTTCCACATGTGGCTAAGTTAGCCCGGGGCCGAGAGGCCTCCCGGATAGTTATAGTGAGCTGGATAGAAATTTGATAATTCACTCTGCTTACCCGTCTAGTGCGCCCTAGCCTACAGGAGTCCGTGGTGGGAGTCGAGCCACTGTCGTAGTGCGGCCGCGAAAGCGCTCCTCTTCAGGCCTTGTGAGCAGTTGCTTCGTGACAGGGCACTGCCAAGCAATAATATGGGGGAGCACGGTGGTAAGAAAACTGTTCTTGGAGTCCGTCTCAAGAGACTCCGAGACATCCGCACTCGAGAAGGGGATGTCGAAGAATGCGAGATCGAGTACTCCGCCTCGATTGTGGGTTAGTATATTGGGCGTGTTAGGCAGTTGGAGGTCGTTCTAGTGGCCTAGTCAGCGAAGTCTTTGCCTCTGTCCCGGTGTGTTGCGCTTTGCCAGGTGATGCGTCCCGCGTTGAAGTCCCCGGTGAGCAAGAGGCTCCAAGGCGCGTCCCAACCCGGAAGGTCGCTCATCACCTTGTCGTCTCTCAAAGCCCGGTTTGGCCATGGCGAGTCCTTGCAGCACAATATACATGTGTGTTCTAGAATACCGCCCTCTTCATTCGGGTAATCAGTATTATATATCCAACGTAGGCTTCAATACGGAGCTACAATAGGTCTTAAGAGCTGAACGGAACTTTAGAGAACATGCCATCTACTGTACTATCTTTCTTCGCGAAGCCAATCAGTTGCCTCCCACTTCAGTGGCACAAGGAATAAGAGAGGTATGCGAGCTCTACGCCCTAGTCGGGTGACCTCAACTCTTACTATCAGATCCCTCTGCAATCAATTTTCAGCAGATCGGGCAAGTATCTTTCTCATTGAACTATCTCTCACCACAAGCCTCATGATAATTACTGATGATGACATGGCAATTCTATCATCGGATTTCCCTCCACCATTGTATCGAGGCAAATAGGGCACTGCTCAACTTCTTTGTCGATCAGCTTGCGGGGTAGCTGTCGCAGTGAATTGACTCTGTGACTCGTTCTTATTGTTGTTGCTATCGTTGGCCAATGAATAGGTGGTTGATCGAAAATTGACGGGTAGAAGGCGCCATCAGAGGAAAAGTTGTCTCTGTCAACTTCGATTCTAAGAGACACTAGATTCTGAGGAGACACTAGACTCGGAGAGACGATCTTCTGGCGGCGTAGAATTGTTCTCTAGACCAATGTGTTAGGGCCAATAGCTAGCTTCATTATGGCCCTACTTAAGGCGTCTAGTCTGCCGAGAAAATTGAACTGCACGCGTTTTACTTCTTCCCATCTTCACCTTGCCTTTTGTCCCATTGCGCTTGTTACACTATAGCTGTCGCAGCAGCTCTTATCGATATTTATCTTTTCTTCTACTTCAACGATATCGGAAAGCAATGTGTATATTGCAGTATCTCAAGCCCCAGGAAACGATTGTCCTGTTGATTTCCCTTGCTCTTCTACCTTCTCCAGCTCCTAGCCTACGGACGGGTGTGGTCTGCACCAAGAGCCGTTCCCACCAACAAACCAACCTGAAATCTGTCAGCACCTTGAAAACAACAAAACTGACAGAGTTGGTGCGGAAGAGTACAATGGCTATTCCATTATCTTCATCGCATCTGCGACAGAGAAATGCATATTCATTTCCCACGGCCCGATACCACTCTGTAGTGCATATCGAGCAATAAGACACCTCGCGGCCCATGGTTGTATGGGGGCCACCCTGATATGACTCCTAAAGAGGCGTTGATGAAATTTGATATTTATCAACGGCCTCCGCATCAAACAAGAATTCTAGGGTTGCTATGAGGCACGAGGTAGCTGCAATGCGATAACCTGAACGGGACTGGTGCCGATTGTATTCTGACTCGAAACTGCCCACGGGCTAGAATCAGCTATACCCGATGGCCAATTTGATGCCCCAGAGACCTTATGCGTCATGCGTGCTAATATATCTCCTGACTGTGAGCTGCCATAAATCCCGGACGCTCCTTTTCTCCCGCCTATTCTTACCTCTGCCACCCAACATGATGTTCAGAATCTTGATACTCGAATCAAATACCATGCAGTACCCACCTACCGCTGATACCCACCTACCGTACACCAATTTTTTTTTTCCCCATACAAAATGCTCATTTTCACTTGCACGGTGCTGGGCTAAAATTCAAGCTATTGCCATAAAATAATGTCTGTTTTATTGAGAATTTCATGATGTTTGATATTCTCATATTGCCTTTTGGATTATATAAGCGGTATATTTATATGGCACTAACGTAAAATATCTTAAAATTCCTCTGTTATCACCCAGCTTCCCCGAAGCTTTATTAAATTTTTCTCCATACCAGCCTTCTACAATTGCCTTGAAAATGCCTTAAAAGTCTTATACAGAGAATAGTGTTATTGAAGCTATACTAGATGTTACAGATAATGGCCTCTTCTAGGACCAAGCCGCCCAGAAGTATAGCATCCCTCGGACCACTCTTTCTGCCCGACTAAGAGGCATACCGTCTAAATCTGAAGTCACCCAGCCTGCCCAGTTGTTATCTAAGTCTCAAGAGGCCGGATTAGTTACCTGGATACTTCGACAAGAGGCCTTGGGCTATGCTCCTTCCCACAGTCAAGTTCGCGCCACCGTCGCTGCCCTCTTGAGACAACAAGGCCGGGAAAGGCCTATCGGTGTACACTGGATATCCAGATTCATGAAACGCCATCCAGTTATCAAGACGAAGATAGGGAAACGTCAGGAGGCCTCAAGATTCAATTCTTTTACCCCAATAGCCGTCAATTAGTATTTCGATATCCGGGAGGGCGAGTATAGCTGGATCAAGCCTGAGAATACAGTTAATATTGACGAGGGCGGTATCATGGCTGGATTTGGTGAGTAGTTGTTATTTTTATTATAAGATTTACTAATCTATTCCGAATCTAGGCTTGGATTCCTTAATTATCGGCAGTAGCGATTCTAAGAGGAAGGCCTTTCTTAAAGGCTCCCAGTTCTATGCTTGGACTAGCTTTATTGAAGCTGTAACTGCAGATAGCTGTCTTCTGAAACTAGGGATTATTTTTAAGGGCAAAAAACTTCAGCAACAGTGGTTTATCGACGAGTTCAAGATGATAGCCAACTGGTATTATATTACTTCTGAAAACAGCTGGACAGACAACCACATTGCAGTTAAGTGGCTTAAAGACGTCTATCTGCCTCAAACCCAACAAGCCGATGAGTCTGATACGAGACTTATTATATTAGATAGCTATGGAAGCTATGTATCTGTGAGTATCTATCTGTTCTGAATTATAAATGTCGCTGGCTTAAAATCCAGGATTCTTCGACGAGTCGTGCATACAAATTGGATGTTTAAAACCGGTTAACTTCGTTTCAGATTGAGGCTGGATTTAAATGATCCTCTGATATACCGATATTCTGACCTTGGTCAGAGGGATTGAGATTGATAAAAACCCCCTCGAGAGAAAGAGGGGCGGCCAGTGATCGGAATGGTCCGGTATGGATGGATGGATGGATGGATTTTATTTCGCCCGGGGGGACACACCCCAGAGGGCCTTTGCGCTAAGCTATTTTCGTTTCGTACGGTTCTTCCATAATCACCCGAAGCCCCACAATTTCACTTTACTGACTGGTCCAATCTGATGTATATGCAGTGACAGGCCTGCTTGAAGGCCAATTTCTCCAAGTGTTCAGCATCCTATCCTCAGCAGCTGAAGCACGGTCTGCCAAAATGAGACTGTATGATGTTAGTAGGATTCAATCTGAATAGTTAGTGTGCCTGAGGCTTCTGGTCCATGTCAAGCCTCCCCGTTGCAATGGCAAATTTGATCGTCGCCCGTACTGCCCGCATGTCTGGTGCCCATTTGTCACCGTCAGACGCCGCCTTTCCTCCCAGGAAGTATGATAGGTTTCCCATCTTTGTCTGTGAGCATCGCAACATGCCTTCCCGTTGCGCGGTCCATTTTGCGCAGCGGAATAGGAAGTGTTCCACTGTCTCTGATGCTAGCCCGCATTCGCAAGTGTCCGATTCCATCGTTCCTATCTTGCACAGAAAGCTGTTAAGTCTCACCATTCCGGTGAGGAGCTGTGATAGTACGTCTGCTTCCTTCCTCTTCAGCGGGTCATATAGAGTACGGGTATGCTTGCCTGGCAGTGCCGTATCTATCTGCTTCGAGTATTTCCCGACTCTTTCTGGTAGTGTTCTTGTTTGCCGCTGCTTGGTTATCGCTAGTCTTATCCTTGTGGATCTTGCTAGATGCGGTGGCACATCTGGTCTGCATTCTCCTTCTGTGGCCTTCCGCGCTAATACCGCCAAGACCGCCAAGACCGCCAAGACCGCCAAGAAATGGCCCTATGAGGTTAGTCCTCCCGGGCGGAATAAATTTCATTCATACAAACCGCCAAGAATATTATGAAGTTGTAGAAAGAGGAAATGTAATGTATTAGTTATACTACTAGCTATCGATCCAATCGTTGTCATTCTCACTATCCTCGCTATCACTGTTATCCTCAACCTGGGGCTTTCCATACCAGGCCCGGAGACACTCACAAGCCTCTATGATGTCTGCCTTCAGTCTACCACGGCGATCAACTATAGTAAGCTTTGCGCTACTAAAAAGGCGTTCGCACTCATCTGACATAGGTGAGATCGCAAACAGATCCAGAGCGAAGCGAGCGAGGTCTCTCTGGGAGTCATAACGGGATAGCCAGTACGCAATGGCCTCGTCGCAACCTGCCTCTTCATCATGGAGCCGGTCGGTAGAAATATATTGCTCATACAAATCAGTTGTTGAGACCGGAGCGTCTATTCGAATACGCTTGTGTTCCCGCTGGCGATCAAATGCTGGGTCAGGATCTCTCTCCTTCCTGACTGGTGGTGGTAGCATCTCAACAGGGTACCTTCCCTTATACTCTGTCTCCCAGAGATGCTTCACCGCTGATTGTGCGTTATCAAACCACCTCTTCTTCTCTTCGTCGCCGTGAAGAACCCACTCTTGCCTGAACCACGCCCACTTGCGATATGGATCGAGGATTTGAGCCGCATAGTACGCCGGTGGAAGGTCAGTATCTTCAGGGAATCGATTCTGCCAATTCAGCTGCTGGTTGTTGTAGTACTCGGCGCATTTTGACCACGCGGCATCTGCGCAGCTTTGAAGGTACTTCCATGTAAAGTTATTGTCGTCCTCAGTGTGGATGTCGTGGTAGTGATCCTTCGTCTCGCTTATCTCTCGAAGAAGGCAGTCCAAAGTTGAAAACCAGTCAGCAAGTGACGTCTTCTTACCTTCAGAAAGCAAATGTTGCAGCGTAGAAGTCTTTTAGAGCGAGTTCAATCTTTTCAAGCTCGAACCAGTGCTGTCCATCAAGTTTAAAGTTCGCAATCCCTCGAGAGCCTTTCCCAGGTACATGGCGAGCTGAGAAGATCTCTAAACGTTCCCGAACATTCAATGCCCGTGTAATTGAATGAAACCATGAATTCCAGCGTGTCGAGTTGTTCTGGATAAGCTCAAGCCCGTCGAATTCAGAGAGATCTCCGCCGATAATGATTGCAGCAAACTCCTCACGGCGTTGTGGAGTAAGCCTAATGTATCGTACGAGGTTGTGATGCCGACCTAAACATCCAAATTTTTTCCAGAGCTCTTCCACTTTCACATAGTCTCCGCGTTGATAGTGCTTTTCAAGCTTTGCTAGATACTTCTCACAGTTCCGACCCATGAGAACCGCCTGGCAGCAGAGGTTGACAATGTGACCCAAGCAGCGAAGTCGGCGATGGCGACGTTGTTTCGAGTACATCCATGGGCAGAGCTCCTTGAGTATGAATTCAACAGCGGTATCATTTGACGAGGCATTATCCAGCATGAAGTATCCAATCTGATCTCCGCTAATATCATATTCTTTTAGCAATTCAAGAACAACTGATCCAAGATTCTCGCCAGTGTGTTCGCCGTACACACGTCGTATACCCAAAACGGTAGTTCGTCGCTTGCCGGTAGTGTCAATCCACATGGCGATGACACCTAGAATAGCGTAAGGGTTTGGCGAAGTCCAGAGATCAAAGGAGATGGAGATTCTACTCCGCGAGCGCTGGAGGTCCTCTCTGAGCCGCTGCTTCTTCGACAGAAAGGCGTCCATAACCCAGTTTCGAATAGTTTTCGCTGCCTTGGGGAGGTGGTTGAGGAGTGCCCGATTCAAAAAGAAGAGTAGTTCTCGGAAATACTGATTTTCTAATTGAAAGAAAGCAATATGGCAGTACACAATCCAACGAATTAGAAGCTCTTTGAACTTCTCAATTGAGTCTTTCCAGAAGAAGGTATTAGTAGCAGCCGCGCTCTTCTGCTGCTCCAGTACAGACTTCCGTGTCGAACTAAGTTTCTTGATACCACTCTGGGGATCAATCTGGTGCTTCTGTTCAAGATGATTTCTCACCCCAGATGTGCCGTTGATAACAAATAGCTCTTGCCTATACTTTCCGGCTGCACACTCGTGGCAGTAGTACACCTCTTTCTTATCACTGTTTCGGATGTAGTGAAGACCATACTTCCATACATGTGATGAGCCTGGACGAGCTGCCGTCTTTGTGGTCTTGGCGCGATTCAGGTATGTGATGTGATCTTGTACGAACTCATCCGGAGGTTCGGGATATTGAATAGGAGCAGGTGATGGCGTCGAGAAAGGTAATGTGGGAGCAGGCGATGACGTAGGAGTATATAGAGATATAGACGTTGAACGCGTCGTCAACGAGGACGGCGAGGTTGGAAATGGAGTTTCCATGACAATGATTGCAGGCTATCGTACCCTTCGATGTGCCTGTTGGCATAGTGGCATAGTGCGACAATGATTAGCTGTCGCACTGAGCGTGCTAATAGGGCCAAAGGTCAGGTAAACGATAATGAGCAGCAGTAGTGTGTTGATTGATTGTTGTCTGAAGTGTGGGGTACTCCAGCCTACGGATTGTACTCGAAGCACGGGGCCCAATAGGTGCGCACCTGGGTGCGCATGGAAGTTTTTTTACGTTTTAAATTCTACAAAATCAATAAAATTAGTTAGAAATTATAGAAAAATTTCTATTATACCTAACGTATGTGATAAGCGAGTGTCCCGGATAAGCGAGTGTCCCATAAATCTTTCAACCTCTTCACTTTTCATCCGATCATCAATATCTCAACCATCCAAGATGTCTCAATTAAATGAAGAGGCAAATATCCTTCTTGCTCTTCAAGCCCTTCAAAATGACCAAAACTAAGCATTCAACGCGCCGCATCAATCTACCAAGTCTGTAAAAAAAAGCTTGGTCGCCGACAGAAGGGCATTCTTTCTCAACGGGATACCATCACTAAATCACGCAAGCTGTCTGATCTAGAGGAACAGATCATTATTCAGTTCATTCTCGACCTGGATTCGCGAGGGTTTCCCCCGCGACTGCGTGGTGTTGAAGAAATGGCTAACCGACTGCTCGCCGACCGCGACGCGTCACCTGTTGGCAAGCGCTGGGCTTCTAACTTCGTCAAGCGACACGAAGAGCTTAAGACGCGTCTTTTTCGTAAATACGACTATCAGAGGGCCAAATGCGAAGATCCAACTATTATTCGCGATTGGTTCAGGCTCGTGGAGAATATAATCGCGAAATATGGTATTAACCTAGGTGATATCTACAACTTCGATGAGACTGGCTTTATGATGGGCGTTATTGCAAGCGGAATGGTTGTCACGGGCGCAGAAAGGCGTGGAAATCCGAAATCAGTCCAGCCTGGAAACCGGGAATGGGTTACAGTCATCCAGTCGATTAATGCGGAAGGCTGGGCAATCCAGCCGTTCATCGTGGTTGCGGGCCAATATCACCTCGCCAGTTGGTACCAAGAAAGCAACCTCCCGGGCGATTGGGCTATCGCCACGACTCAAAATGGCTGGACCGATAACGAGACAGGTCTTGAGTGGCTAAAGCACTTTGATCGGCACACAAAGGATCGATTGATCGGTCGCTATCGTCTTCTGATCCTCGATGGGCACGAAAGTCACCACTCCGTCGACTTTGAGAAATATTGTGAGGAGAATCAGATCATTACGCTTTATATGCCGCCTCATTCGTCTCATCTGCTTCAGCCTCTTGATGTCGGGTGCTTTGGGCCGCTCAAGAAAGCCTACGGTCGAGAAATTGAGCAGTTGATTAGATGCTCTATTGTTACGGCTCGTGCAGTGCCACAGCGGACCGAGCCCTATAGTAGCTGTTATCTGTACCTGTAATTACAAGCATTGTGATTATAGACTTACCTTTTTGGCCAGACAGGCTATTAGGTGTAAAGCGAAGTGCAGATCGTTACACAATAATCACATACTGTGGGTCGCAAGTTCGATTCCAGGGTCAACCAGCTTTTGGCTAAATGGATCAGCGGCTCAGATTAGGTCCACTTGACTAGTCGGGGTTTGGCAGCTAGCGTGCAATAAGGTGTGTGATCCTTAGCGCACAGACCGAATCGCCGAGCCTTCGGCCGGCTGGCCCGTATTACCCGTAGGGTCTTACTAAGTAGCTCCGCCACTTAGTAGGGCCGAAAAATCTGGAACAGTCAGAAAAAGTTGGAACACCCCACCACCGCAAGCTGTCGTAAATATCAACGCTTCACTACGTAAAATCAATCATTTCATCGACACCACGAAGTGTAATCCATACCAAATTTGTTCATGATGATTTCTGCCGATACCATCAAGCAAATACAAGGCCAAAAGGCCCGCGAGATCCTGCGCCAGAGAGCCATCAACGCCCGCCTTCGGGTCAGGAAAAACCCTCTCTCTCTTCGTGCCGCCGCAAGCATCTATGAAGTCAGCACAAGTGAAGTCCATAGGCAGCTGAAGAAGCTGGAAAGCAACTCTTTCGATACATCCCGGCCTCGAGGCCGCCCGACGTTGTTGATGCCTGCTGAAGGCGATGCCATCGCGGCGTACGTTTGGTGGATGGAACGCGCCGGGTTCCCTGCCTCCAAGCCGCAAGTTGAGGCGGCTGCAAATAGCTTCCGGCTTCAAAGAGACCCGGAATCGACTCCAGTCTCAAAGGCCTGGTATCCCCAGTTTCGCAAAGACCACCCAGAGCTTCGTGGCTCGTTCCTGAAGGCTGTTGAGAAGTCGCGGAAGTCATTCGAATCGACGGATATTGGTGATATGACTACGTTCTTCAAGGAACTCGAGGACCTCATCAAAACCAAGAGAATTGGCGCCTTAGAGTTCTGGAATGAAGATGAAGCTGGCCTTTGAATCGGCTGCCTTAGAGAGACCGTATAGGTTCTCGTTGTGCGCATAACGCGTGCCTCTCGCCCTGAAGTTCTGGATCCAGCTAATCGTGAGTCTTGCACCCTCATCGGCGCAGGAAACGCAGTAGGAGACTCTATTCCTCCCTGGCTTATCTTCAAGTTATTTCCCACGGAAGACTTCGCTGCTGTTGAAGCTGATGATAATATGCGGTTCGTACGGACAGACACAGCGTTCAGCAACGCCGAAGTCACATTCGACTGGCTTCATGAGTTCAACCGGGTTTCCTGGATGAAGTCAGCACAAGCCTCAAGACTCGGGGTCACACTTAATGACTGGTTTGGCTGTGATGAGTGGAAGTGTGTTGACGGCGTTGCTGAAGTTACAGTCAACGAGCCGCCAAACTACCATCCTGAAGAGGAAAAGATCTGGCGCCTTCTAGTCATCGATAGCTTTACAGGGCACTTATCCTTCCAGTTTATCGAATATTGCATCCAATTTGATATCTTGATTGTGATGCTGCCACCGCATTCAACCCATATTATGCAGCCGATGGATGTTGGTGTCTTTTAGCCGTTAAAGAACGCACACCAAGCAGCTATCCGCAAGTCTCTTCAGGAAGGCAACCTTGCCTTCAACCGTATCGATTTCGTCTCTGCCTTCCAAAAGGTCTTTGATGCTGGCTTCAGCACACATAACATCATGTCAGGGTTCGAGAAAACCGGTCTCTTCCCGCCAAATAGCATGCCGGTAATCACGAAGTTGGTGTTGGCACAGAGAAAGCAGCGTGAGGCTGTTGACCCTGCCTATGAGTCACTTCTCCCACCAGAAACGCGATTCCAAGGAGCCTCAGATACCGTACAGCATCTTGATGC
Source organism: Ilyonectria destructans (assembly GCA_020740775.1). NCBI lineage: Eukaryota > Fungi > Ascomycota > Sordariomycetes > Hypocreales > Nectriaceae > Ilyonectria > Ilyonectria destructans. Next base: position 915,714 of record JAHEWK010000021.1, read on the forward strand.
TAAATACAGTCAGTTGTTACCTCAGCAAGCTCAGGCCCTCTGCTCCAAAGCGCGCTAACCCTAAACGGTAGCACGTACACAGAGGGCCTGAGCCAAATTGTCACATTTTTGGTGGCGTTGTCGTTCGTCCCAAAAGGGAAAGACATTTATTAGACATCACATGTCGAACGCGAAAAATATCATCGGCGAAAGGCGCGTTGCACGGCCATCATACAGGCTCGTTTTGGCAGACCGTGCTTCAGCTGCTGAGGATAGGATGCTGAACACTTGGAGAAATTAGCCTTCAAGCAGGCCTGTCACGGCATTTACATCAGGTTGACCAGTCAGTAAAAAAGTGAAATTGTGGTGCTTCGGGTGATTATGGAAGCGCTGTCAGAAACGTCAGCAGCTTAGCTCAAAGGCTCTATGGGGTGTGTTCCCCCCCCTGGGGCGAAATAAAATCCTTACCTTACCAATTCCATTGTGCTATCACCAACATATCGTAACGTGAACTTGCAAGTAGCTCTCGGACAGTACAAGCTCTATTCTATGTAGGTACGTAAAAAGAGGTCATCTCCTTCTAATCATCGTCGACATCGTCAGCTATAAAGAACCGCCCGACTTCCTCGCCGAAGTCGTCATCTTCATCTTCATTTTCATCGTCCAGTTCATCTTCATCTCCTTCCAAGTAATCGTAGTTGACGCTGCACGCCGTTTTGTTGAAGTTGGCTATTACTTTGCCAGCAATGCGCCTTGCTCCCACTTCCAACACATTAGTAGCTTTATGCTTGACCGTCCGTCCACTGTGCAGGTCAATTGAACCGCTGCGTGATAAACGTTGAGCCATAATCCTGATGTCGCGTTCCGCCGACTTCTCTGGATGCTCGCCATTGCGATTAATGCTGTAAAAGGACTCTATCTGCCTGGCAAGAGCGGCGAAAAAGTCGGTATTTAGAGCACAATGCTCCAAAAGGTAATCCAGCGTAAGGGAAGATCCACGTTTGGCGTTGAGGAGCTCCCTGAGAGTGCCATTGTGGAATTCCACGAGCCTGTCTGTCTCATACCAACTACCCGCCTTGCCCTGCCGGTTTACGAGACCGTTTGCAAGTATCGCACGTTGCAATTCCGGAGTGGCAGCGCGCGTTGAGGTGAGACGATGAAGATAGAGCATCTCGTAAGCGTATCTCGACTGTCCGGAGCCATGGAAATATACGCAACACCGGTCAATGGCTCGACGTAAGAGGCCGAGATCTGCATGCTTGATTGAGTACTTCAAGAGCAGGTAGGTCTGCGTGTGTTGTAAGAATAGGACGTGGTTCCGAAGCTCCTCGTCGTCGGTCGCTGGGGAATATTTGCCGTAGGAGTCGACAATCCTATCGAGCAGTCGCGAGAAGGCTTTAGCATCGTGAACAGCGAGCATTCGAGCAATGTCGTCGAACTCGAGGCTTACCCCCGGTTCAGACTGGGCAAGCTTGTTCCAAAGCAAGGCGCATACTCTAGCCTGGAAGCTATGGATAATTAACTGCTCTAGGGCGTAGAAGTCAGCCTTAGCTTTGCTAATCTTTTTCCTGGTCCAGAAGTTCATGGCATCATATAACGTGGATTGATCGCTGCCTGGACCGCCGAAATGGAGTCTGGATATCATGTAGAGGTAGTTCATACGGAGGTGGAAGAGCGCCGGCACTGGCAGCGCCCATTGTAGCCTGTCGTAAGGCCGCTCAGCTTCTTCCCTGCGTTGTTTAATCGAACGAATCCGCTGTGTGGTCTTCTGGTCGCCGTAAATGAGGAATAAACGCCGCTCAAAATCGGAGTCGGGTAGGTGATATTGATGCTGAAAGATGTTCTCCAAAATTAGAATGTTGCCAGCATTACTGCTCTCGTCATGAGGAATAGGACCAAGGGAACAGTGGACAGTTTTGACAGGTTCGAGAATGTCGACAACGGGCATTGTTGGGCGTTGCTTCTTTGCAGCGTCCGAGATGGCGTTCGAGAAGACTGTGCTTATGGCTTCGTAGGCAAAGTGTCGCGATATCTATTGCGGACGATTACCAATCAGTATTAAGCCTTGGACACGATTGACCAATACGTACCTGACGATAGATATCGTCATCTCGATTACCTGGGGCCAAGAAGATATCACTGGCGCATATTGCCGCCTGGGGATCAAGCATGTTCTGCCGCAGTCCTCCAGGTGGTATCTCAATGCCTTGAATGACTTGGCCGGTCGTCACCGAATGGAAAGTGCCTTGGTGATCAATCCGCTGCTCTTTGACGCCTTCCATTACCTCGAAATTATCGTACGCCGTCACGGAGTCGTCACGCTGCCCCATACCTTTCACGTCTGCCGTAGCCCGAACTGATTGTTCCTTGATAACTCGGACGACAGTGCCGTAACTGACGGCAAGCCCAAGCCGGCCAAGGAGCTCTAGCTGCCGACGTTTCACACCTTTGCAATGCAGGTAGAGACCCAGAGTTGTCTGAAAGCCTGTGCACGTGTTTTGACGCTGTGAGAAACAGAGTATTGATATGATGGTGACAATTCGAGCAGCTGGTTCCTTTTGACGCTGATATTTCCGATGAAGTTCAGGTGCCATAATGTCCCTGATAAGTTGCAGCAATAAAGGCGCCTGTTTCTGGATAGTCTGCAGCGTGTGGTCCATATCCAGAGCGCCGAACTCTCCACTCTTAAAGGTTGGGTCGTACTTGTGAAATGGTGCTACAGTGCCTAGGCTTTCAACTTCTTTTCGCAGTTCATTGTTGCCTAGATCCAGTGCCCCAATTAGTGACTGCCTGCCTCCATCCCATAGCTGATTCGCATCACCAAAGTAGGACTTCAGGACTTCCTTGTCCTTATATGCAGCTCCCGCGAAAGCAGCTTTTCGACGAGCATTGTTGGGACCTTCAGAGGAAGCTAGCACCTTAACAAAGTCGGCAACACCCCAGCGGAGCTCTTTTCGCATATAAGTGCAAATTATATCGAGTTTCTCAGCGTCTGGGCGGGGTGATCGTCGACGAGTGTCATTGACGGACGGCCACAGCGAAGATGATGCAGACAAGCTACCTACAGGTTCGGCTGAAGGTGGCGGTGAAGCTCCGGGTGCCATATTCAAGGTAGTATCAGAAGTATAGGTGATGGGCACAATGGAATTGGATTGGACCGGGCGAAATTGAATTGGTAGGTAGGTAGGTTTTTAGGTAGAAATTGAATTGGCCGTGCAACGCGCCTTTCGCCGATGATATTTTTCGCGTTCGACATGTGATGTCTAATAAATGTCTTTCCCTTTTGGGACGAACGACAACGCCACCAAAAATGTGACAATTTGGCTCAGGCCCTCTGTGTACGTGCTACCGTTTAGGGTTAGCGCGCTTTGGAGCAGAGGGCCTGAGCTTGCTGAGGTAAAGTCAGTTGCTGAGCTCGCCGTCACGTGCTGCCCTTCGGCAGGTCTGCTCAGTTGTTCACGAAGCTGCTATTCTCAACGCCAAAGTTGCTGCCTTCTGTCATAACCGCGCAGAACGCATTGACCGCTTATCACGAGTCCGTCGCCGCGGCAAGTCAGTCAAGCCCCAAGGCCGCTTTATCACGAGTTCGAGCTTAGCTGAGATCCGGCAGCAACAGGAAGAGACCCTCCGAGTTGAGGCTGAAAAGAGTCATCGCCGCGAGCTACGAGGCCACCGGGCAACCTTGAAGAAAGAGATGGATAAGCTGAGGGAAGAATGGCGATCTTCTAATAAAGAAGTTGAAGTTGACGGCGTTATGAAGAAGGTCCCTGTATTTAAGAAGTGGCTAGAGCTAACTGGCCGGAAGGATCACTTTCTAGACATGGAAAACTCCAGCCAAAAGTATCTCGACCTCCTTGGGCAACGCAATGACGGCTTCATCATCGATACCAAGCCTGATCCTCGTATTCAAGCAGCTATCCGCAAGCTTCACTACGCGGCCAAACCTCTTTCTGAGGCCACAGAGCTGACTGCGTTACGCTGTGACTTGGAACATGATGCTTCCTTCAGCCCCACCAACTTCAGCCACTTCAACGACGAAGACGACACCAACGAGAACTTCCTCGAGCCCGAAAATAATATATACGATAGAGGCGAGTCAGGTGATGACGATGATATCGAAATTATCACGGCATCACAAGATTTGCAGCCGTGGGAACGATCCTCGCCGCCGCTCAGTTGGGCGGAGGAAGTAGATGAGGGGCCAGAAACACCATGCCCAAAACACCGCACACAACATCGCCAGCCTACATACAAGCATATAATGAAGGACCTAGAGACATTCCGCTACAGCCTCAGGAATCGTGACGGCTCTCACAGACATGATGCCATATAATTGCAGTGGCAGGGCGGCCTCAAAAACCTAGCTAAGTTGGTTGCATGTCTGCACGCGGGCTGCGATTCCGGCGCAAGGGCATATTTTTCAAGGCATTTGATGACATAGTCATTTTCGTGAGACCTTCAGCTCCTAGGATATCTATTTTTTCTGTAATAAAATTGCTTGAACGACTGTCAGAATCAATTGCAGCGTCGGGGGCCATTTTTGGCTGTGGTTTTAGGGGGGTCACACTGTTCCAACTTTTTCTGACTGTTCCAGATTTTTCGGCCCTACTAAGTGGCGGAGCCACTTAGTAAGACCCTACGGGTAGGAAGAAAAGGAAAGCAAGACCTCCCTGATAAAAAGGGGGGGGGGGCTACAGTGAACAGATACACATGTTCAAGGTCATCATTTGGTCATACCAGCAATTCGACAATTAACAGTCAGATACGTGCTACGTGCCCTTACCACTCGTACACCTCTCTCATCCGGATTGCCGACCAGTCGCCGACCCCTCAGTGACGATGACTTCAGCTACCTCTATCAAGCTAGTCACCAGCGACGACTGGATCCCTTGGTCCTCAGCCCTCAAGACGAAAGCCCTAAACCAAGACCTCTGGGAATACATCGACCCAGCCAAGACCAACAAACTCAAGCTACAGCTTACGAAGCCGACCCCTCCAGCAATTACAGACTTTCGCAAGCGAAAAGGGGCCGCTACGAGCGCGACTACGGAGTCGCTGGCCCCTGGTTCAAGGACCTAGTCAGGGCCCTTAGAGGCACACCCCTCGAGTCTTGGATCAACGCGTATGACGCATCAAAGACAGACGAAGCGATCCAAAATACCCTCTCAGTCCAGTCAGTCACGGGGGCTATTCGCCGAGTAATCGCAGACAGCCTGGACCTCCCGCAACACAGAAAAGTTGGTCATGGAGCCTTCCACACACCACAGGGCCATGCCGGCGAGCACTCTGCGAGAGGCCGCGGAAAGAGACCAAGGCCCCTAAGCAGTACCAACAGTACAGACTTGAAATGCCCAGCCTGCCTTAGCCGTCGCCACCCGCTCGCAAGGTGTTTCTTCGCATTTCCTCACCTACGCCCCAGTGGATGGAGACCTAACGAGGCGGCAGAGGCTATGGCAAAGGAACGTATTGAAAAGAATGTCGACGAGGTAGCCGACCGGATAAGGAAGCTTACCTTAAGCGACACGCAATGACGCCAGGTGCTAAGCTTCTGTCGAGGAAAGATATTAACGAATGCTTGTCTAATGGTCGCTGAATCCTACCCATTACGAAAGAGCTACCTCCTCGACTCCGGAGCATCAATACACATCTTCAGAGATACTACGCGGATGCATAACCTCAAGGCGGCCCCGATAGGAGACTTCCTATGGTCAGGAACAGAGCCAGTCCCAATCGACGGATACGGAGACGCAACAATCACCCTACGATCTGCTGACAGCTCACTGAGGACTCTCCGACTGTTTAATGTTGCCTTCTGCAGAGCCCTGACGTCGAACCTAGTCTCCTTTTCACAGCTGAGGAAACGGGGGTTCTGGTGGGACACAAGACCCGGCAACAACTGCCTGCGCAGGGCCGATGGCAGCCACCTTGGAGAGATCGAAGAGATCCACGGGCAACAGGTTCTGGAATACGTACACACCGACGAAGAGGAGTCGCCGGCCCCTCGGGCACTACTCGCCGACTGCTCGCCAGCTCCACGCCGTGCCCGGAAGCACACCTCATGGACCCAGCGGAGGCCCCTCAAGGGGGATCCGAATATGTGGCATCAGCGACTCGGCCACCCAGGCCCCGATGCTCTCAGGCACCTTGCGAGCGCCGCTCGGGGCGTAAGGCTGAAGCTAGACGAACCCCAAGGCCCTCAAAGGATTACAACAGTCGACTGTGATGCCTGCGGCGTAGCGAAGGCTCGCCGAGTAGTCCGCCGCGCTCCCCGAGAAGCCAACGCAAGAGCAGAGCCGGGAGAGCGAATTGCCCTAGACTTCCACCCGATGGAGCCCGGCTATGGAGGCTATACGTCAGTGTGGATTATGGTAGACCGAGCCTCCGGACATGCATGGGATTACTATGCTACAGATCGGTCATCGCCTACGATTCGGGCCGCCCTCATGAGCTTTATTAAGATGATGGAAGTACAATACGGAGCTACGGTAAAGGTCTTCGAATGTGACAACGAGCTCTCGACGATCCATCGCCAAGTGGCCGCCGAAATAGAGGCGATGGGGATCCGATGTGAGCCCTCTGCGCCGAACACTCAAGCCCAGAACGGGGGCGCAGAACGCATTGCAGCAGTGATCATCGAGAAAAGCCGTGCAATGCGAGCAGCAGCTAAGCTCCCAGCATACCTCTGGCCAGAGACTATCAAAGCGGCCACATACCTCTACAACCGCTCGCCGAGCGCTCGCCGAGGTTGGAAGTCTCCCTACGAAGTGTTTCACTTACGATACCGTACCGACGGCACAGCGAAACCCGATTTATCCCACCTACGAGTATACGGCTGTAAAGCTTTCACACTGACGGCAGACGCACAGCTCCGCCGTAACCGTCTCCAAAGGCAGGCTCCGCGAGCCTGGATCGGGTTCCTCATAGGATATACATCAAGTAATTCCTTCCGAATCTGGAACCCGCTGTCAAAGGAAAGTAACCTCAAGAGACGTAACTTTCAATGAACACCAGCTATTCGACGGGCACTTGAAGAGCCTTCGGGACGATTTGCTAAAAGAAGACTTAGAAGCGATACAGGAACGCATTCGAGAGCTGCTCGCAGCAACAGAGGAACCTCCACCGTGGTCATCACAGCTACCAGACGAGGAACCAGACGAAATCTCGCCTGACCCTAGTGGTCCAGAGCATGTAGAGGCCGGCGAGGAGCAAGCGAACACTCGCAGAGCACCCGCCGAGCAGTCTACCTATACTACCTCCAAGTTTGAGGTTCTTCCCACGCCTCCACAGTCACCCCCATCAGCCTTTTTCCACGCCTTGGCCGCTTGCCTAGACGTGGAGGGGCGGGGGCAGCAGGATGGTGATGATACCGGAGGAGCAAAGCTGCTGAGTGCTCGCCGAATCGTCCCCGAGAGGGTGACGCCTAGGACGTCATTTAAAGCTGCGTTCCTAGCGGGCAGCCTGCAAGGGCAAAAGTATTGCAGACGCTCCTATCGGACTAAGGAAGGTAGCCTGGCCAGCTCCTTACCGAAGCCAGTGGGGGGAAGCTCAACTCGCCCTCTTGACCACGCGTACGATGATATTTGCACGTACGGAGGGGAAAAACCCCTTGCGGAAAGGCCACTTGCCGGAACGCCCTGGCATTTGTTGGAGCGGCTTCCCAGCTCTCATGCTCAGATAGATGAACATCCGTATAGAGACCAGCTAATCGCAGCCGAAACCTCCCACCTTCGGAGCCATAAGGAAGCAGGCTCATGGGTTGAAGTAGCCAAGGCAGCAGCGAACGGTCGCCGAGTGCTCGGCTGCCACTGGGTATATACATACAAGCTCGACAAACATGGCCGCTTTGTTAAGATCAAGGCACGGTTGGTAATCCGTGGCGACCAGCAGCCGAAGGATGAACGAGATACCTACGCAGCTACCTTAGCTGGAATGTCCTTTCGAACCCTTGTAGCCCTAGCCAACCGCTTCGACTATGAGATGTTGCAATATGATGCAGTCAACGCCTTTGTACAGACCTTGACGAAGATATCTATATGGAAATGCCGACTGGATACCGAAAACCCGGCGTTGTCCTCAAGCTTCGCAAGGCCCTGTATGGCCTCAGACGGTCACCTCTCCTGTGGCAGCAGCACTTTGAGAAAGGCCTGCTTTCGCTGGGCTTTCGCCGAGTGCCCGGCGAGGACTGCTGCTGGCTACATGGAGAAATTGTCTTCTTCTTCTATGTGGATGACTGCGTTCTCTGTTACCCAAAGACCGTTGAAGGAAAAGCAATACAGCTAATTGAAGACCTCCAGAAACTCTACCACATCGAAGGAGGCGCACCTCTTCACTGGTTCCTAGGCATCGAAGTTATCCGCGATCGAGCAACCCGCCGGCTCTGGCTTTCCCAGTCCGTATATATCGACAAGGCTCGTCGACTGCTCGCCGATTCCTCGCCGAATCCTAGGCATAACACTCCAATGGCACTCGAGGAGCTCCTTCCGTTTGACTGTAATACGACCCGCAACTTACCAACCTATACCAACGGAAGGTCGGAACTATCATGTACGCCGCGGTTATGACTCGACCGGATATCGCTTTCGCAGCAAGCAGGCTAGCACGATTCAACCAGAACCCAGGCCCTAAACATCACGAGGCCGCGGACCGGGTCCTATGGTATCTCTTACGAACGCGGGGACTTTCCTTGCAATATGGAGCCGAGCCCAGCAGCGGAGATGACGGCCTTTCGGTGGCTTCTGATGCTAGTTTCGCCGACAACTCGCTGGACCGTCGGAGTTCACAGGCATTTGCTATGAGCCTCTTCGGCGGCATGACTTCTTGGAGAGCCAATAAGCAGGATACGGTAACAACATCAACAACAGAGGCCGAGTTGCTAGCCCTTTCACAAGCAGCTAAGGAAGCCCTCTTCGCAAGCCGTCTCATCTCGTCCCTACATATCGACCTACGGTCGCCGACTGCTCGGCGAGGAGTCGCCCCTCCTTCCCAAGTGACTATCCAATGCGACAATAAGCAGACTATTCGCCTAGTTAAGGAAGAGCTGATCAAGCTACGTACCAAGCTACGGCATGTCGATATACACAACCACTGGCTTCGGCAGGAAGTCACACAGGGCCGGATTGACGTTATCTACACACCATCAGCTAAACTGCTCGCTGATGGCTTCACAAAGAGCCTCCCACGAGAGGCCTTTGAGGCCTTCATTCAGCAACTAAAGCTCGCTGACCTCTCGGCGAGACTGGCCCGAAACCGGAAACATGAATTGGAGGATGAGAAGGAAGCCCTAGTGATCCCAGAAGTCAGCCCAAAGGCTATGCCTTCGAGCTGAAGGGGCGTGTTGAATTGGTGGCATGTTGGAACACCAGGGCTCCAGGGAGTCACACGAGAAACAGGAGATTGTCAGGCGATTCGGAAGGGGCTCGCCGAGCCTTCGGCCGGCTGGCCCGTATTAGGAAGAAAAGGAAAGCAAGACCTCCCTGATAAAAAGGGGGGGAGCTACAGTGAACAGATACACAATACACACACATGTTCAAGGTCATCATTTGGTCATACCAGCAATTCGACAGTATATCTGTCGACTAAAAGTGGGGGCCTGAGGTATCTGCACCAATAGGCGGTCTCGACCCTGGAGGTCACTACGTGACCACCCGATCGGATGCTTTGTACATGATCCAATCTAACACATACAGGCACAGCCCCGTACACGCACAGCCGGTCTAATTAGTCAGCAATAGCACTATAAATCCCCCCCTTAAGTGCCCTAAGGGCCCTATAACAACAATGGACCTCCCACCTCAACAGCTTTATACTTCGCAAGAAGATCTTCACTTAGATCTTATGATTTACGCAGCAGTTGGTGGCTATAAATTTATTATTCGCCGCTCACGTTCTGTTGAATTGGAGGCATGGAATATCAGGGCTCCATGGTGTTACGTGTGGAATCGGGAGGCCTTCGGGCCCGAGTCGGCGGGGGCTCGCCGAGCCCTCGGCCGGTCAGGAAAGGCAGTAATCTCAGGGCCCCACTTATAGGCCCGGGGCGTAGTCCTAAGTTGACCGCCCCTGACAGCAAGAACAGATACACAATACACACACATGTTCAAGGTCATCAATTGGTCATACCAGCAATCCAACACGTTCATTTTGGCAAGGCTCTGAGCGACCTACTATTTTATATGCTTGCAATCGCTGGCGTCAAGGCTGCCAATTTTCAATTCTAGCTAAAGAAGACTCTTACGGCTTGTGGCATCTCAAACATCGCACTGAAGCCCGATTTTCCTACCACAACCACGGGCCCCAGCAGCCCCGAGAGCACCCCCGCCAGCAGCTACGAGAGCCCCAGCAGCCCCAAGAGCCCGAGCCGCAGGAGCCGCTGGAAAAGAAATTACCTACCTGTAGCAAATGTCATATAGAAGGCCATAGAAGGGGTGCAAAATGCTGTATTTTACGTGGTCAAGATAGCCTATAAATACAGGGCCCTTAGGGCACTTAGGGGGGGATTTATAGTGCTATTGCTGACTAATTAGACCAGCTGTGCGTGTACGGGGCTGCCTGGCCTGCGACATTAGCTCTAAGTTGAGAAAATTTTCGCCTACACTAGTCAGTTTAGTCTAGAATCCAGCCACCTGCCGCCACTACCTTCTTTACCTCGGCCTGTTTTTAGCGTTACCGGTATGAGCTGGTATACCGGTAATACCATGGTATTGAGATTTCCTCAAACCATACCAGGTCTTGGCGGTATATACCATACCAATACCAACTCATACCGGACCATTCCGATCACTGATAGTACGTCCACTTCTGGCTTCTATTGACACTCTTACAGCGTTGACTCGTTTGGCTGGAGGCAGCCTGAGACAGCCAGCCTCTCAGGAAGGTTTATTCGCGCTCCGTCCAAGTTGGGGAGCTTTGTCTATGAATGGCGTCTTTCCTCTCGCATTGTACTGTACCTCCCTGCTCATTCTATAAATATTATCCTGACCCCTATTTAGCTCCCTTGACACAATCGGGCTTCTTTGTCGCGATGTTGACATTCTTCACAAAGTGACGGCAGCTTGGCTGAGTGGTAAATCATGCTCGGAAGAATACGTACGCCAATTTTCCTTATTTTTCCTCAATTCACAATCTATGCCAAACTTCCAGAGGTCACTTACTAATTCGAGCACGGGAAGAATGTAACCAAGATCACTGTCCTCTCTGACTTTGAGTATGGACTCGGCCATGCTGAGTGTCTTTTTGATAAATTTGTCTTGTGTTTAGAAGAGGCAACTGATGTCAAAAGCACAAGAATAAATCTGAGTGACAATTGGAAAGAGGCAAATCCTTCGTATGATGGCAAGCTCTCCATCTGTTTTTCAATTATAGTTCTAACGACTACCAGGAACGAGGCAGAGGAATCGACCGCAGATGAACAAAAGGCTGCCCTAGAGCGTAGGGAAGTATTCAAAGCTTGGTTCCTTGGCTCCGTTTTAGCCGCAGGTGTTTCTGAAGAGCTCACCACCATCATTGTCGCCCCCATCTCAGATGAGGGGCCGAAATATCGCGACGAGTATAAAGAGTATGAAGCCCCTCTGGGCAATTCTTTGCTCCAAGTTAACTGTTATAATGAAGAAGCCCTTGGATGGGAGGTAACGGATTTCACCGCAACTTTATTTCCTCACTTACCGGCTGCCCCGAGGTTGTTGTTCCCAGTGAGTAAACCCTCGACAGCACGTTAGACCTTATTAACGGATATGATTCATAGTCGGCCAGATACCCTATACATCCCGCGTCACTAAGCGACAAGAGTTTCTGCCAATCGTGGTTGCGACTCTAGGGCCTCATGGTAAGGTTCTGTAACTCGTAGTATGGCATATACCTAACCCTCCCTAGGTACAGATATTGCCCTGACAAAGTTCGTAGTAGACGTGCTTCGCAAGTCAGGCATGCAGACTTCGGTTAGCACGGGAACAGAAGCTTTTCCACAAACCGGTGAAGCTTGTTGAACTCACTTCTCGCGGTACTTATACTGGACTTGCAATGATGGATTTGACTAGACCTTCGTGGGAACGGCTCAGCTACTAGATCAAGTGGATGGGAAATTCTCAGTCTGAGCACGTCAACCCAGCTCCCTTGTATAGAATTGAACAATCTGTCACTGGACTTCTGGAATATAAGATCTTCTCCGACTCCTAGCCTTTTGTGGGCTATTCAAAGGGTCAATGTCTAGCGCTAAATATTATTATACGTGGCGTCTTGATTTTGTATTCTAGCACAGCCAGATAGGCCCGTTTCAGGCGTTCCCGGAGCCTCGGCCGGTGTTTTTCATCAAGTCGTAGAGCTGTGGTTCGTCCCAAGGCTGCAACGGGCCCGTCTCTCTCTGACAGACATGAGTAGAAGCCGCTCTGTGGAACATAGATCAGAAGTAGCCGTAACGCAAACCTTACATATGCACTCCAGTTCTCCCCGTTATTGAGATTTTGGCTATACAAATAGCACATGTACCCCACAATGATAGGTAGGCTTCTGCTACTTCTTGGACTATACCATACAGTGTCGGCAAGCGAAACACAGAGTAGCAGCATAAAACCACACGAACAGTACTCGTCTTCTGTTGGCGTCCTTGGCTGTAAAATTGATACGAATCGAGTGGCGTATTGGCCTGGCCCAGTTGATTGTAACAGCATTTGTATAAAGGTGTCTTATGGTGGCCGTACTCTCCATTTGCTCCACATCGACACTCGGACGGCAGTTACGACATATCTTACGACGCCTGGAACTACTTGGCATTTGGCACCTCAGCTGTCGATGACCCTCATGAAGGTGGGGGGATCTTGATGGAACATGAGTACGTCTCTCCCACCGAGTGTCATCATTTACTTGATTCTGGGCTGCTACCGCTTTCGGCCGCAACCAGGATGAATTACTTGGTTCCTTGTCTCGAACAACCAGACAGCTGGGTAGCAAATAATCATCAACTCTTCAACATCTACGATTCGAGCTGCAAATACGGTTGGGACGAGACGTGCACACTTGACTTGGCTATCAGTAACCAAGCATGCTGTCCTCACATGTTAGGCTCGCGGGATACGTGGAGGGTCTGCCAGTAATGAATATCGCTTATGGTACCGGTGAACTAGTGGCTGCTTAGTGAAGGTAGTGAACTAGCCGGGAGTTGGTGTTTATTACGGTTATTCTCGAGAGACGCGATATTTGTACAAGGACTCACGCCTAGAGCATGGCCTTCCTCTGTGCCCCATCAAGAAAAATGAAATAGAGACGTACAAACTAGTAATAAAACAGGTTTAGGGCTTGGAATATCATCAATACTAGCAATGGAAAACTTCCTCAAGCACATTTTATTTAGCTACACTAATGAACTATTGAACGCGAGGTACCTCCATTCCTCAACGGGAATGGCAGATGGAAATGGAAGGCGAAGCGATATTTGGAATACAGGAGTGCGCCCCTTGACTTGGCCATCAGGCTTTGTGTATCGGACTGTAACTATCAAACTACCGGTTAGACCGTATAAAAGGGAATATACACTCCACTGATGCGTAGTGCAATACCAGATTATACTCCATGCTATAGTAACAATTTTCTACCTGATAGGATTTTGAAAGGGCAGAGTCGCCTGCACTTCTTACAAGTCCATAATAACTGGATCTTCCCAAGAAACCGACTTGGGAATGCATGTTGTGCACCTAGCACACATGAAATGCGTCATGACATACCCTAGCATTCCCCCGCCCTCTGGGGTTTTCTGGTGGAACAGATCAGGCCAGCCGTTCTGTGTCTCGGGCCATGCAAAAAACTTGATGGTTGCGCATCGGTTGTCGGAGGAGAGTCTATGTGTGTCAGCAGATGCTATCCCTTCCTGTCACATGAACATACATGGACATTCGGCAGATTACACCAGGCTCTAAAAAGACGGAACCCACGTGGCCAGCGAGCTCGGGGCCTAGTTTAGAACATGTGTAGTCGAGGTCGGGATAGTACGCGAAGCATGGCGGACCCCAGTCTTCATCTCGGCAAAAGTAGACCTGACATACCTCACTGTTAACAAAGAACCCGAGAATCTGGAGCTATGATACCCATACCATTCCGGTATACCTCTCATCGGGATTAGGGTGTGTAGGAGTGGTTCCTAAGCGAGATTTGAGCTCCTCCGGGTCGATGACATCATTTCGGGGGAGAGCACAGGCTTCCCACGGGCTGATGGAGGCGGCAAGACAAAGATGGAGGCAAATGGGTACCGGTAAAACAAGAGAAATGGTGAGCTTCATGATTATTGTCGATGGCTTTGAATACCGCCTACGTGTAGTTTCTGTTTTATTGTCAATGGTGGCTTGAGATAATCTTCGACCTCGAACTGAGGCCTTTATACTGGGGATTCGAACAGAGGTGATTGCATGAAGGTTGATCCTTTTCTCATCGCATGGATGATGGACCATATAGAAATCCTCCTGCTGGTGAAGTGGGGTCGCGATGAACACGGCCATATGCGTCGCTCCCGCAACTGGAGCCAGCTTTGGTGACATATGCATCATACAAGATCTTAGCACGCCGTGGGGGGGCCAAATCTATCGGGTAATCACACCCCAGGCTACTGTATCACTCGTGTACTGTAACGTCGCCCCGGTGAGCTCTCATCCTCTTCATCTTGTTCCTGCAGTTCTTTCCTCCCTCTCTCTCCCTCCTGCTCCGGCCGACTTGTAATTTCATCCGCCCATAAAAATGCGCTGCACCGGTCTACCCCCTTCACAATTTCCTACGTGTGTTGCCAAAACTCCAATACGAGCCACATATACCACACTAGCAACTCACTCAATTCCCGTGGCAAGGATCGTTGAATTACCTTGACGTGTCCCGTCCTTCGGAAGCCCTTGTGGTACAGCGTGACGAAAAATACCATCGAGCCGTATGCATATATGTTGCGTAAACCCCCATTCACCGTATTGCACCTTCGGATCCTTCTTTACAGATATCTACCCCAATCCTAACAGACGGCCCGTCCGGACCCGCAGACAGCCCCTCAGGGCAACCTAGGCTAGCAGCCTACCTTCTCTTTATTCTAGATACTGCAGAGCCTAGGGTCTAGGCTCTAGGTCTTTCAGACTGACACAGACCGGGCACGAGCTCGAATGGAGGAGCCAACGGACACGGCTACCATATCAATTTCCCTTCTAAGGTTTGATTCGCAGGATATCCATCTGGATAGTCTATTAGATAGTCTCCAGCGCGCCACATACCCCAGGGGAGGTCTGGGGCACCTTGCGCCCCCTTTGGCGTTAAATATACTACTACTACTAGTAGTCTTGCTTGTCTCCATCACTTGCACCTCTAGCTTCTCTGCCTCGTCCCATCGGCCCTGCTTCCTGTATGTTGATGCAAGATTGCCCATGCTGGTCAGCGTTTCCGGATGATCAGCTCCTAGTTTCGCCTTGTACAGGAGGAGTATCGGATACTAGTGTGCAGGCTCTGCTATTCTGGTATTCAACTGCAGGCTAGAATCGAACGGCATTTCCGCAATCAACACCAACTCATGGGGCAAGCGTTGAACGATATCAAGGACTATTTCGGGACCCGAAAGGTCGATAATTAATCGCATGTGGTCATCCCCTAGGACGGGTCTGAGGCGATCGATGCGCTCAGGGTGTTTGATGGTTACAGCTGCACACAATGCCGATACTTGACCACGGTGCGCAAGAATATGACGCAGCGCTGGAGAGGTGTTGGTCTTCGTTCGCCTCTTTGCTGTTCCAGCCGCCCGCGCTCCTCGGCGAAAAGCTGCTGCGCGAGATTCCTAACGGGTTCGGGGGCCGCCTGAAAAAGAAGGCTGTGGTGCATGAAGCCCCGGTCCAGCTGCCTGTGGCTGCCAACAAGCCATGACCGTCGGATGTCCTTGGCCGTCCAGCTCTGAAATAACAGCCCTTGTTGGAGATGGTCTCGCAGCCAGCGGTGCCGTTGCCGAGCTGCAAGCCGAATCTTATCGCTGTGACAGGTCTTCAAGTGTGGCACCAGGACCTTCTCACTGGTAGACCGCAGGCCGCAGTGATTATATGCTGAACCTTGCTATGGGGCGAGGTGTGGGTGCGGACTAGAGCCATCGGGTTGTAAGGGGAGTGCCTCTGAGTCTGGCAGGCTCAGTGAATGGATAAGAGGATTCAGACCTCGGCGAGCACTCTTGGCAATATCATGGTTCTCGCCCAGATGTCTCGATATGCGGTCGCTATTGGGTTTCAGGGCAAACCCGCATTTGATGCAGAGGATGGCAAGCTCAGGCTTATTATAGTATAAGCCTAGCTTCACTAGCTTTTGGAGCTCTTCAAAGGGTAAATTAATAGTAGATTCAGCATAGGGATGAGTGCTATTGCGAAAATTATAGAATGATAAATGAAAGCTTATTGAGATAAATAGTGTGCCGGGGGCCAACGGTCTACCGGAGTTTTAATACAGTAGGGACCATTAGCTAGCTTCATTATGGCCCTACTTAAGGCGTCAAGTCTGCTAGAAAATTGAACGGCACGCTTTTTCCTTCTTTCAATTAAGACTTTGTTTTTTGTCGTATCACACTCGTTACACTATAGCTGTCGCAGCAGCTCTTGTCGATATTTATCTTTTCTTTCACTTCTCAGATATCAGAAAGCAGTATATCTACTGTTTCCTGCGTCTCTTGCCTCAGGAAATGGCTGTTCTGTTACTTTTTCTTGCTTTCCTTCCCTCTCCAGCTCCTACCCTCCTGACGGGTGTGGTCTGCACTAAAAGCCGCTCTCACCAACAAAGTGTCCTGACAGAGCCACAGTGTCCTGATAGGTCTGTCCCGTGGGATCACAATTCCTAGGAGCTGCCGTAGGTCTCCAAGGCTCTGTATTTTATCCTGATCACTACGCTGGGGTCGTCCAAGGGGGCCTTAAAGCAAGGGCCCCGCAATGGACATTGCGTTAAAGTGTGGGCGTAGACGTTGTCGGCGGTCCTGGAGGCACTAGCTCCGCTTGATCCGAATCAAGTTTAGGACAATTACCTCACTACGGCTCTCTCCACGACGTCACGACTCTTGCTGATAATATTCTTTCTCTTTGTGGTATGGTTGGGTTTGCACGGCCAGTGTGTTAGCGCGTGTTCAATGGCAATACGCTCATTATTGAGGTGTTCTGGGATTCAACGATCATTCGGTAATCGATCGCAGCAATTCTCACTTCTTTAGTGTCATAACTATCTAAAGATCCGGATCACAACGAATTTGTTTGAATCACACTTGTGGGCATTACCAAGCTGCCATTGCCTGCCAATTTTAGACATCTTTTACTTCCGCCTTCTAGCAAACCATCTGGACAAGGGATTGATGGGTGTTTTTAGGAAATTTACTAGTGGTTGAAAGAAGAGTGTTTTCGTTCTTTGCGTTAGTTTCCCCAGCCGTCCCAGCCCGCCGCGAGTATCTTTAATAATGTGGAAGTCACCCTGCACCTCGGGTCCGGAATAGGATGTAGCTTCCCCAGAGATCGGATGGGTATTTTGGTCGGATGGCCCTCCATCCGAGTTTCCTTTTCCATCGTCGTCAACCCTAACCTCGGACGACTCGGGCTGCTGAATATTTTTATGTTGGGGCAATTGATGTTCACCACCAAAACCCAGCCTCGGTAACTTCGATCTGCCTCGATCAATTTCATTATCGCCATCATTTCGCTCGCGTTTTCGGGGCAATTGGTTGCCACCCCGCAGGTCCGGCCCCCCGGTGCCCGGAGCAGAGCATACATCGATGCTTTGGTCGTCACGTTCACGTTTCGGCCCACCCGGCCTGGGTTCGCTACCTCCGCCGTTCTCACGGTTCGTTGTGCGTCCCTCTGGGCAGCTACGTTTTGGGAGTCTAGTCCCGTCTTCGGGGGGTGGTGTGAGCATGCGTTTTAGAGGGTTTTTCTGGCCCTGCTTCGAAGTTTGACCCTCCCTTCCCTCGGGCCCAGAAGGTTGACTATGTTCGGCCTCGGGTCCGGGGCATTTCTTGTTTGGCGATGTGGCAGGTGGGCCCGCTGAGGTCATTTCATGGCGCGGTGTATTTCCAGAGCCGATACCTCCCCGTTTCGGTTTCTTGGTGCCCGGGGTAGAGTCTTTGCTATTGATACTTCCGCCGCCACTATGTTTACGTTTTAGTCTACCTCGCTCGAGTTCATTAATACCGCCGTTTTCATGGTTAGGTGTGGGTCGCGGTCTAACCCACTGAAACCCAAAGAGTCTGCGTTTTGGGAGTTCAGTCTCGTCTTCGGGGGGTGGTGTGAGCTTGCGTTTTAGAGGGTTTTCCTGGCCCTGCTCCGAAGCTTGACCCTCCCTTCCCCCGGGCCCAGAAGGTTGAGCACATTCAGCCTTCGGGGGACATTTCTTATTTGGCAATATGGCAGATGGGCCCGCCGAGCCCATTTCATAGCACGATGTGTTTTCAGAGCCGATACTTTCCCGTTTCGATTTCTTGGTATCCGGAGTAGAGTCTTCGCTATTGATACTTCTGCTGTCACTATGTTTACGTTTCAGTCTAACCCGCCGAGATCCTAAACGTGTACGTTTTGACCATTCAATCTCAGTTTCGGGACCTGGTGTGAGCATGCGTTTTAGAGGGTTTTTCTGGCCCTGCTTCGAAGTTTGACCCTCCCTCCCCCCGGGCCCAGAAGGTTGACTATGTTCGGCCTCGGATCCGGGGCATTTCTTGTTTGGCGATGTGGCAGGTGGGCCCGCCGAGGTCATTTCATGGCGCGGTGTGTTTCCAGGGCCGGTACCTCCCCGTTTCGGTTTCTTGCTGTCCTTGATCCTTTCGCCGCCACTATGTTTACGTTTCAGTCCGCCTGGCTTGGGTCCTACACGGTGACGTTTTTGGGGCTCAACCCCACCCCCGGGAGATGGTGTTCGCCGTCTTTTCATTTAGATAATAGGAAGTAGCCAGCTGAGAAGGCAATCGGAAAGAAAACATAAGACGCTGCGCCTTTCCTTTATAGTATACATGTGGAGACAGGGTGAAGCTGATAATGGCTGCTAATAAAGTCTCATTTCGGCTGCATCACCATGATCATCTCCGCCCTTCCTACCATGCCACATTGAACGGCCAGCGGTGGTCGGCTGAATACAGCGGGGTTAACGGGTCCCTCTTTTGGAAGCTAGGCCTTATCGGAAAGCACGAGGAAGTGATGCATTGTGTTGTTGTTAGCTAAGGCGGCGAATGGTCTCTCTTGGGAGAGGTCTGCTGCGTCGTTTGTTGCCTTTGATTTTAGGTGTGAATTGGGACGCCGCTTGAACAGCGGCCTGGCATTCGGATGGGACGAACTGTTGGCCATCCCATAGTTTGTGCTGGTTGCGATTGTACTGTACTAGTGCTGCCAATGCTCGTCCATACTACCTAGGTCGCATCTCTGGCTTTCGAGTAATGTTATGAAGAAGAAATGCATGTGGTGAATTGCATATTGGTTGCCCCTCCTTGCCCCTCTGGTGCGTGTGATGTTTGCTGATCAAGCCTACCAACCGCGACGCGACGACGACGCGACGACACGACAATTTATAATTGGGTATACGCTCAATCACGCGGTGCTCTAGCAGTGGCTTGGACATGTCTGCAAGTCTAATATCGTCTAGCCGTATGCCATTTTTGCATCACTTCGACATGCATCTGTACGACCATCGCCCGTTCCAGACTTCTTCTCAAAGACGAGGGCGACGTTGAAGTGGGGAAGTAATCCCACTCCCAGCCCCTGCGAGCTCAGAGACGGACGCCCCGGGGGTAGCCCTCACTTGCACACAGCGCTGGAGAGCTGGAGAGCAGAGGAAAGTCGAGAAGCCGAGCACTCCATTTTTTTGTACACTACCATTCCCCTAGCCAAACGGCTGAGCTACGGGTACAGAGACCGCCAAAGCGACTTCGTGGGAGATGATTGCGTTGCCGCCTCGAAGCCCCTCAAACCGTCACTGGGCTGCCGTGAGTGTTTCAAAATATCCCCTTGACATGCCCGACAGGCATGAATGCACCGCCTCAAAGGAAGCTCGAGCACACAGAGGTCTGCATCAGGCACCGACTCCCCCAGTGAACCTGAGCAGGACTTCGTCCAAGCCTGTGCTCATTCCCCAGGTCGCGTGCACATTGGGGAGAATTATGGACACTCCCCACTGTGTCATCAACCGCGGTGCTATGCTCCAAAGCGGAGGCCGTCAACTCCGACCACGGTCAAACCTATACATTCTGCCATAGCAGTTGATTTGATGTGAGGGATGAGGTAGCGCAAGTAGGCGAAATTTATTGAGACTCTTTGAGGACTTGTTCCAAGATGGCACGAGCTTTTACTTGAACAACGCGATACCTTGATGCGGTCGGGCTCCGATCAGATGCGGACAGCGAGCTCGCCGGAGTGATGGCAGGAGCCTCGTCTCGTGGGGCAGCATGACGCAAGCGCACACTACAGTGCCCAGGCATGTAGGGCTGCGATTCCACATGTGCTTCGTCATTTGACACCAGATATGCAAGCACAAGTCTTCAACACGAGTAGACCGGTAGTATGAGGTAACTGCAGGTGGATCAGCTGGCTTGAGAAGTTGCACGCTGACTCACCCTTCCAGATGGCAAGGTCTGTGGTCCGCGTTGCGGGGGCGAATATAACCAGGTGAAGCGCAAGTGAAAGGGTCCCTGGTGCCACGCGTTGACAAGTCTTCATAAAATACGTCGCAGGCACAACCCTTGTAGTGGGCTTGTACTGTCGGCTGCGGTACTTTTGCCATAACATGCGATGGAGTTTCTCTGCAACACAGGGCACCTGGTAGATGATTGCTACACTCTTTACACTCTTTACACTCTTTACACTCTTTACGCTCTTTACACTCTTTACACTCTTTACACTCTTTACACTCTTTACACTCTTTTAGGCGAAAGGATAGGTTGGGGCTGCCGTGAGCGTGGCATCGTGAGATGGACTCGACCGCCGAGGAGATCCTTGTCGGCGGTGGGGATTCGGGGACCGTGACGCGTCGCTCGTCGAGACCCGTGAAACCAACCGCGAAAGCCCAAAAGTTTTGGCAAGTAGCCTCAAGCCAGGCCGGGACATCCAAGAATGCCGGCACAAAGCAAGTGGCAGCAGGCGACAACGACTGGGACAATGCGGACGAGGGACTGCAGGCTGTGGGTGGCGCGGCCCGCAGCGATTCATCGCTAGTCCAGGAGATGCTCCAAACGATGCTACAGACGATGCTCCACGAAACGTCGAGCCATCTCATGAGCAAGCAGAAACAAATGCTGGAGAGGCTCTGGGATGCCTTGATGGAGAACCACCAAAAAGCGACAAAGGTGATGAGCGATCAGGTGGAGATGATCCGACAACTCCAGACGGAGATTCGCACAACCAGAGCCGAGGCAGCCGAGGAGCGGAAGAGGACAGAAGAGCTTAGGCGTATGCACGAACAAACGGCCGATCAGCTCAGGGCCATGCGAGAACAGGGAGCGGAAGATCGCAAGCAGCTGCGCAAGCAGATAACCGAGCAGATAACCGAGCAGATGAACGAGCAGCTTGGGCAGGTACGGAAGGAAGCGGCGGAAGAAATGAGACAACTACGAGAACAGCTGGACCTGATGGCCAGAAGCATCACAGCCAACAGTGCCCAGACAAGCCCACAGCCATCGTATGCAGACGTAGCCCGCATCCCACCGATGAGCCAGCCCAGCAATGTTCGAACTCTCTCATCTCTGCGAACAACGCCATCCGCATTTACCGATACTCTCTTCTGCACCATCGACATATCGCGCGTCAACGAGGAGGAAAAGGGCAAAGCCCAAGTGGGAGGAATTCGACAGGCCATTGAGGAGGAGATGCGAAAGAAGGAGGGCCGACAGGACTGGAGGTGTGCAGCCGTAGTAAGAGACGCAAAGAACGCAGACCGCATTAAGGTGATCTGCCGAGACGAGTCGGAGATGAAGCTCGTCAAGGAAGCGGCAGAGAAGACAGCAGTCCAGGGCGCAAGAGTCCTCAGGGACCAGCTATATCCAGTCAAAGTTGACGGCGCAAACAGAGCAGCGGTCCTGGACTCAGCTGGCAACGTGCTGCCAGGCGCGGCGGAGGCGCTGGGAAAGGAGAACGGAGTGACGATTGCCAAGATGCACTGGCTCAGCGACAAGGAGAATGGGAAATCCTACGGCTCGATGGTGATCTACGTCACGAAGGCGAGCGATGCGCAACGCTTGCTGGAAGAGAGATACTTTCACCTCGCTGGGGAGTCGGCCAGCACCAACGTTTTCGAGCGACGCCAAGGCCCGGTCCAATGCTACAACTGCTGGGAGCTTGGTCACAAAGCCTTCACCTGCAACAGACCCCAGCGATGCGGCAAATGTGCGGAAACGGGACACCGCCACACACAGTGCCAGGCGATCGAGCCGAAGTGCGTTCTCTGCAGAGGGCCACACGAATCGCTCAGTCGCAACTGCCGAGTACGGCAACTACATGACGGCAATGTGCACTAACCTCCAGATCCTCCAGCTTAACGTGGGGAAGAGGGATGCGGTGCAATTGAGCATGATGAACGACGGAGACTTGCGGGACTACGCGGTACTGGCAGTAGCTGAACCATACGCATTGAACATGGATGGTAAGGTGGTGACAGCACCGAACAACCACAGAAACTGGACGAGATTGATACCGACGAAGAAACACGAGATGCGATGGCCGATCCGCAGCATGCTCTGGATCCGCAGGGATCTAGAGGCGGAGCAGGTGCCGATACCGTCAGCCGACCTGACGGGAGCAATAATACGACTGCCCGACCGGGACGTCCTGGTGGTATCGGTGTATGTGGAAGGGAATAATGAGAATGCTCTACGCACGGCAATGGTGCAACTGCACAGGGCGATAACGGATTTCCGCAACAGCACAGGGAAAAGAACGGACGTGATCTTGGCAGGCGACTTCAACCGCCACGACCAACTATGGGGAGGTGACGAGGTGACAGGCAGACGCCAAGAGGAGGCAGATCCAATCATCGACCTCATGGACGAGCATGGCCTCCTCAGTCTCCTTCCCAGGGGAACGAAAACCTGGGAGAGGAGTGGTGCGGAGAGCACGATCGACCTGATGCTTGCGTCGTCTGAACTGGCCGAAGAGATGGTCCACTGCGGCATACACCAGACCGAACACGGGTCGGACCACAGGGCAATCCGGACAGAGTTTGACCTCACAACGCCGGAGAGGACAGCTGGTCCTAGTCTTCTCTTCAAGAACGCACCGTGGAATGCGATCAAGGAGAGGGTAAAGGACGAACTAGCACCACTTCCGTGGGATGGCGGAGTTCAGACACAGATGGACAGGTTGATGGAGGCAGTCCTCGGCGCAATCCGCGCACTGGTTCCTCGGGCGAAGCCATCACCATACGCAAAGAGATGGTGGACAACAGACCTCACCCGACTCCGGAAAGCCTACACGTACTGGAGAAACCTGGCGAGGACACAGCGGCGGGCAGGCCATAGGCAGGACAACCTAGAAAGCAAAGCGAGGGTAGCAGGCAAAGAGTACCACGACACCATCAGAAAACAGAAGAGGGCCCACTGGGAGGACTTCCTCGCAGACGGAGCCAATATCTGGCAAGCAGCCAGATACCTCAAACCTGGTGGCGACATGGTCGGCGACAAAACCCCCGCGCTGAAAAGGGCGGACGGGACGATAACACAGGACAAGGCGGAACAGGCAGAAGAACTGCTGACGACATTCTTCCCGCCGCTACCAGCAACCATCGAAGACGAAGGTCCACGACCGCGGCGGAGAGAAGTGGCCATGCCGGACTTGACGCTGGAGGAGGTGGAGGAGAAAGTCATGGCAGCCAAGGCCTGGAAAGCACCCGGAGAAGACGGCCTGCCGGCGATGGTGTGGAAGCAACTGTGGCCGGTGGTCAAAGAACGCGTGATGCATCTGTTCCGCACTTCACTGAATGAAGGACAGCTTCCAGACCAGTGGAGGAGCGCCAAGATCATCCCGCTCAAGAAGCCGGACAAGGGCGACTACGCGCTCGCAAAGGCCTGGAGACCGATCTCGCTGCTGTCGACGCTGGGCAAGGTGCTCGAAGCAGTGGTGGCGGACAGGATCTCGTACGTCGCCGAGACGTGCGGGCTCCTGCCTACAAACCACTTTGGGGCAAGGAAGCGACGGTCGGCAGAGCAGGCACTGCTGCTCTTCCAAGAACAAGTGTACAAGGCGTGGCGGAACCGCAGGGTGGTTAGCCTGGTCAGCTTCGACATCAAAGGTGCTTACAACGGCGTGTTCAAGGAAAGGCTGCTCCAGAGGTTGGAAGCAAGAGGCATCCCGAAGAAGCTGGTGCAATGGATAGACGCATTTTGCTCCAATCGCACAGCCAGCATCGTGGTGAACGACTACACGTCAGAGCAACAGGAGTTGCCACAAGCCGGCCTTCCCCAAGGATCGCCGCTTTCGCCTGTGCTTTTCCTGTTCTTCAACGCAGACCTAGTGCAAAGCAAGATTGACTCGAAAAGCGGATCGATAGCCTTTGTCGACGACTACTCGGCTTGGGTCACGGGGGCGACGGCGGAGGCGAACAGGGACAGCATACAGGCCATCATCGACCGGGCACTGGCGTGGGGGAAACGCAGTGGAGCGACGTTTGAGCATGACAAGACAACAATTGTCCACTTCACACGCGTAGCTGAACGCACCAGCGAGGCGCCGTTCACGATCAATGGAGAGGAAGTCAAGCCGAAGGCGAAGGCCAAACTCTTAGGGGTAATCATGGACACGGAGCTCAGGTTCAAGGAACACATGGCCAAGGCCGCCACTAAAGGTGTCTTGGCAGCCATGTGTCTAAGGAGACTCAGGATGCTGCCACCACAAGCTGCCAGACAACTCTTCGTCGCAACCGTTGCCCCAGCCGTGGACTACGCGTCTGTCGTATGGGCGCATGCGCGCGGCGAAAGGGAATTGAAAGAGTTCAACAGGGCACAGAAAATAGGAGCGCGGGCCATCACGGGAGCCTTCCAGACGGTGGCGAGGGCAGTAGCTGAAGCGGAAGCCAACATCCAAACAGTACACGAGCGACATGCTCTGGCTGGAATGAAGTTGTACATCAATATGCACACGCTGCCAAAGAAGCACCCGCTAGCGACACTCAAAGTATCAGTGAGTCGAAGGTACATCTCGCCGATGAAGAGACTGGCGCTTGCCCTCGGCGAGAGCGGAATCGGGCGGATGGAAACAATCGAAGCCTATGCAGCACCGCCGTGGCACGCCCGCGTGTCGTTGGTGTGCGAGGTAGAGCGGAAGATGGCGATAGCGGCAGCCAATAGTGCCGAAGACATCACCATCACGACCAGCGCTTCGGACAAAGGAGGAATGGTGGGCATGGGAGGCATCATCAGCCACAGAGCAGCAGGGCAAGCGAACAGAGTCGTGGCCAGGTACTCGGTCACCCTCGGCTCTCGAGACGACCAGAACCCCTACACGGCCGAGTTGGGGGCGATAGCGACGGCATTGCGATGCATGCCTGACGGACTACGGGACCGAAGACTTACCATACTGTCAAGCGGCCAGTCAGCTCTGAAGGCGATCGCGCGACCGCGACAACAATCGGGACAGTGCGCCATCCGGGAAATCTACAACCACATCCGACGGCTGGGAAAAGGCAACAACAATGTTAAAATGATCTGGGTACCGTCCCGGGACGACGCGTTCCCCTTGGGACCCAAGGCGAAGAGACAGGCGCAGAGAGCAACCGAAGCAGGACGTACGGCAGAGACGCCGCCATACCAAGCTCGATCGACGCGGACAAGACTGGCGAGAGCGCAGCTACAACAGCACCAGGCGCTACCGGACAGAGTGGGCGGCTTCTCCAAGAGGGTTGACAAAGCGCTACCAGGAAAACACACAAAGGTGCTATACGACGGACTGAAGAGGCGCGAAGCAGACACGCTTTCACAGTTACGCACGGGAATGGCGAGGATCAACAGCTACCTGTCGAGGATCGGCGCGGTGGAATCAGACTTGTGTGATTGCGGACGGGCAACCGAGACGATGGAACATTTTCTCTTTCGCTGCAGCAAGTGGGATGCACAACGCGAAGGCATGCGGCGAATCGGACAAAGCGAGATGGGAAACCTCTCATTCTTTCTGGGAGGAAAGTCGGCGTTGGATGGACCGAGATGGTCACCTAACCTACAGGCGGTGCGAGCAACAATCAAATTCGCGATGGAGACAGGAAGACTAGGGCCAAGGGAGGAGAATTGAACATACTAACAACCAGAACTAGAACATACTAACACAACACAGCCTCATTTTGACAGACCACGCTTCAGCTGCTGAGGATAGGATGCTGAACACTTGGAGAAATTGGCCTTCAAGCAGGCCTGTCAGAGAGAGTCAAGCGAGGCCAAAAGAAAGCGATCCAGGGAGAGAAAGTGGGGCTTTACTTTGTGGTCAGGATTGAAGGTGGCAGAAATGTAAATAGCATAGCGTATTCCATGGCCCTATGAGATCCGTTCTCCCGGGCGTAATAAATCTACTACTACTACTAGATGATTGCTTTTGCGCGCGGATGGAGAAACGTGTGATGGAGAAACGCGTGTCAGGCATTGACGCGAACGCGTCCGATGGGACCACTCGTCGATAATGCGGTCTGTGCGTCTGTCAGGTGCCGGCGATTGCTCTTGCCCGAACAAAGTCTCCAAGTCAAGCGCCGGCCTGGTACAATCCCTCCCTTTCCCACAAACCTGACAAGCCAAAGCCTCCGCGCACCTACCTGCTCGTCTAGGATAGCTTCTAGTAATCCCCGCACATCTTAACCGTCTATACTTCGGAATGCGACATTCTAGGGCAGGACTCCGAGCTACACACGTGCTGACTGAAGAAGCAAGCGCCTCCCACCACGGCACTATCCACTGCAAACGGTTCACAGTGTTGCCATATATTATGATACTACAAAGCCCCGAATTGTGAAAGGCGCTAATTTCAAGGAGGTTGGGATTAGTTATTGGATTGGCAAATAAACGATTAATAACTTTCAGTGTTGCATGAATGGATAAGATCATATGTGTGAAAAGCTCTTCCTATTCTTCCTATCTAATGAGGGTCTTTGAGTCAGTCTTATAGACAAGGAAACTTGGGCGTCCTAACGTATAGTAGAATTGTAGAGCGAGGTTGGGTCGGTTTTCAATAGATTGCTTTCATAGACCCATTAATAGACATTGCCATCACCGACAGCAACGCAGAGACCAGGCCAAGGTGCGTCATTTATTTCGAAAAATAGGCTACTATCTTAAACTCCCATGTTGCGTTACTTATTTCGCTTTGGATCGACGGGAGCAAAGTTTTCCCCCAATAGCATGTAGTGCAATCTGGACCATCTGTCGAACTCGTCGTGTGTCAGGCTCTCAAGGAACTCAGCCAGCCGAGCATCCCACTTTCCGGTCCCGTAGTCTTTCAAAACTTCGTCCCACGCTTGTAAATGATTGTCACTTCCAGGGAACTGCTCTCGAAAACCCGGCTGTTCCGGGCGCAATGGATCTTGTGTGTCTAGACTATCATCTTGGCGACCGAGAGCCGAGTCTAAATTTTCAGCGTGTTGAAACTATGGGAGTTACCGGTACTCGATAAAACTCGCCGCTGTAAACCCTTAAGTCGAGATTGGAACTCACTCTTGCATCGAAGAGGCGCCCCAGGGTTTCGATATGTCCTTTTTTAGGCCCGACACATAAGTTTACTAGCGACGTCCTCTTATTGCCATACATGTGTAGTGTAACGGGTCAGGCCCACTTGGCTGGCGGCTCTGCCGCCAAGCCCGAATTCTTCTCCACACCGCCATCGAGTTGATTCTCGAATCTTCTATATTAAAGAAGATATAACGCGTCTTCACGCACCCAGTTTGTATTTAGATTCTTTCCTTTCTTCATCTTGAAAGTAAACAGCATAGGGACTAGTTAGTTGAATCAACTCACTAGAGGCCTTTCACATGTAGCCCTTCCTTGGATAAAAGCTTTATACAAGGTCGACAAATTCTATTAATTGACTAGCCCATTTTCGATAGTGTAATGTGCTTTTTGTCTCTATTGACCTATTGACAAACAATGATGACACCCGTAGAAAACCCCTTTTTTCATCATGATAAATGGTGAATCACACATTCTTTGCCCGTTGAACAATTTTCTATTCAAACGGGGTGCTCGACAATCGGAATCTTAGCGACCAATAACCCTTGAATCTAGCATCATTTGTTTCCATTGATTTAAATGTCACATCCATTAGCAGTTAAACTACGACTCGGTCTCGAAGACTCGGATCTCTTGTAGACCGGCCTCAAGGACTGTGAGGGAACGATCATGTGACTTTCATACTTTATGAATAGTTTCACTTTATGAATATTGTGTAAATAGTTTAAGTCAGAGCTTTCCTTAGGAATCTCTTTCTCTCCTTGTAAACAATCATTTTGCCCAAGTCGCACTCGAACTCGTTCGTGCTCTTGTACCGTCACAAGGACCTTATAATAGCCCCTATGATAACAAGGGCATCTTTGTAAATAGTAGCTGCTACAGGCCCTCTGTTAGATAGAAATCAAGAGCTTCTACATACTAGACCTACCTTTTCCTTCGTTCAAGTCAATAGCTAGCTAAAGCTAAAGACCCCGAAGCATCCGGAGCGTCTCGGCTGTCTGGGGTCATCCGAGGTTATCGTCATTTTCCTTGTCTATAAGACCGATCCAAAGACCCTCATTAGATAGGAAGAATATCAAGAGCTTTTCACACACATGATTTTATCCATCCACTTGATGCGACGACTGATTATAGGGGCTAAACGTGTGCTAGGGTACTTTATGGCATTAGGCACTTACCCTAGATTAATTCGTTATTGCCCCGTAGTCTGTTAGTCTCATAATGGCTTAACAAAGTGTTGGATAGCGTATTAATACGGTACATTCAATTAAGGGTCTTAGTGTTCAAATAGAGTGCGGAGCTTGAATTTGATGATCGTATTAATCTAGGATGCCTTTGGCCCCTCTTTCTCTCGAGGGGGTTTTTATCAATCTCAATCCCTCTGACCAAGGTCAGAATATCGGTATATCAGAGGATCATTTAAATCCAGCCTCAATCTGAAACGAAGTTAACCGGTTTTAAACATCCAATTTGTATGCATGACTCGTCGAAGAATACTGGAGTGTCTCCTATATGGACTAGGCAGTGAAAATGAGGTCTACTTCAGCCAATGACTCCTCCTACCTTTGCACAGACATGTAAAGACTAAGATATAAAATGACCCGGCCCGGTTTCATGGACCATCGATCGGTTCTACCAAGATGGACAGGAGGCGTGTACAGGCCGATTTATATATATTTTATCCAAACCTAAATCTAAATGGTATATGGAAATATAAGTTATATTCAATGTGGCTTGTGTACATCGTAAGAATAAATTGAGAACAATTTGTTGTGTAAATGATGGACTCTTGTGGTCGTGGCCTTAAGGTAGCTGTGTCTTCGCTCGCGCAACGATCCCAGTCTCAAACCTCCAGAGATGGCTCGGGAAATACTGGCCTCGAATCATGCCCTTGCTTGGAAGATTTATATAAAGCGAGAAGCCATACATTTTTCCAGCCGCATTCGCACTGCACTGTTGGCCTGGGCTTAAGGGGGATTCAACTCAGAAGAACACATTTACGCAACATCCGCGTTACTTCTCTCATCATCCTATGACGCCGGATAGCCATGGCTAACAAGAATTTCGATCTGACGGAGGATAATGGGATCGCTTTGGTGGGCACCGCGGTTGGTTTCCTCGTCATAAGTTGGATCTCTGTCGCCCTCCGCACCTACACGAGAGCCTGCTTGATGACAGGCTGTCAAGCTGATGATTGGCTTATGCTTATCGGCCAAGTATGTTTCCCTGCGCTTGCTATGGACTTTCCTTCCTTGCCATGGCTAATTCTTTTTAGTTGATCTTTACAATATCGTGTATCTTCATTCTTATAGGAGTGCGCGATGGCCTTGGCCGACACAATGAAGCCATTAAAGATGATAACGACGAAGTGAATGCGCTTATGGTGAAATAATCCTCAACAGATTTGTATCACAGATGATACGCGGCGTGCTAACACACTGGCAGTGGCAGGCTCTTGCAACCGTAACATACATACTCGATATGATGTTCATAAAGTTGAGCATCGGCGTCTTACTTCTACGGCTCTCGGTTCTAAAGGTGTACACATGGATACTATGGATTAGTCTGGTTGTGATAACTATTTGGAGCTGTGTTATTTTCTTCTGGGATATTTTCCAGTGCAACCCCGTCGCGAAGCAGTGGGACTTTCGAATCATGAGCGGCCATTGTGTGGCTGCTCATCAAATCGTCGCAGCGGCATATTCCATCAGTGCCATGACTATTTTGTCTGACTGGCTCTATGTATGTGTATTGCCACGATCGAGTGGATAGACTTGACATTTGGGACTAACAAATTATCCAGGCGCTTCTGCCCGTTCCCATGCTCTGGGCTGTGAAGATGTCCAAACAGGCCAGGGCAACTGTGATTATTATTCTTGGCCTTGGTGTCTTGTGAATCCCGCACTAATTCCCTGCTTTAAGTAATTTGGACTAACTGGTGCTTAAAGTGCAAGTATCGCGACACTCATCCGACTGCGCTTTCTTGCCGATTTGACAAATACGGATGATATTTTATGTATGAACTTTAGTGGCCACATTTTATTACAGGTGCTGACTATCGTC
The DNA here is from genome assembly GCA_020740775.1 of Ilyonectria destructans. Lineage (NCBI taxonomy): Eukaryota > Fungi > Ascomycota > Sordariomycetes > Hypocreales > Nectriaceae > Ilyonectria > Ilyonectria destructans. Next base: position 946,384 of record JAHEWK010000021.1, read on the forward strand.
CCCTTAGTTGCTGGAACTGATGCCATGGTCTGGACCCTCGTTGAACCTGGCGTCGCCATCGTCGCATCTAGCCTGGCCACTATTCGGCCACTACTCCGCGCTATGAAGATAAAGGGTTTTGAATCCACCTATGGCACCGGCCACTCAAACGCCATGCGAACTGGCACGCGATCTAAGTCCCGTTCATTACCCCATTTTGGCCCTAACGGCGTGTCACCCATGAATGTTGAGCTCGACTTTGAGGCTGAGCTTCAACTTGCACCGAGTAACAACCGCGTCCCTCACTCATTCCACCGCAACGGCTTGCCAGCTACACCCCTCTCACCAGTCTAACAGAGTACCGCTAAGAGCGAGGTCTTTCTGATCCAGAGCGACCAAGGCGGCTCGCCACCGAGACACTGGCAAGCGCGGGCCTACAGTTCCTCATCCCCCAACGACTGCATCGATCAGATACATGACCTCGAGGCTCAGATCTTATATACGAAAACCGTAACTTCAGCAACGGGAAACGGTAACAGGGATCTACGGAACAACAGATAGAAGCAGTCACCTGTTGCCATCTTCCGGCCTGTACCTGTGGGATCTAGGAGCGAATGCAGGTTTTGGGGAAGAACAACCGGGATATCACAGGACAAGTAACATCGAAGCTCGGAACTACCCTAGAGCGACTTTCGTAAAGTTCGTTTGGCGCTGTCCAAAATAATCCCCATTCCTGATGCCCATACGACACAAACTGCCAGACTCGTTCCAAATCGTACACAAAGAAAAGAGATGGCACGGAAAAGAAAGAGGAACCAGCCAGCGGAAAGCCCTCGCGCCGTACATCGTGTTACAAGACCCATCCCTCGTTATCTCTACCGACTTTAGGGTACTTGTTTGAAATGATGCATAAATCACATCTACAGGTGAAGGGATATTAAGGTATACTGGTACGCTAGAGTCGCCCTTTGGCAACTTAAAATATATACAAGCTCCTTCATTTCAACCCCCGTTATCAAGACTAACAAGGAAATATGGGGGAGGTGAGGAGCATCGCAGTCGTAGATTGAATAATACTAGTTTACGCACAAACATCTTAAGCATATAAAACGGCATCTCCTCAAAGTTATCACGGCGGTCGCCATAATTACTCTTGTTCCACAATTATATAAAATGTCGCACTGGAAACAAGCTTTCTAGGAGGTGGGCTTGGCTTCCACTCAAAGAAGACAACTCCATGGAGTCAATTGAGTGGCAAACGATCTTGGACCTTTCGCCATCGAGAAGGCGGTATATGTCCTGAAGCCTCCTCAGATTTAAGTACTTACGTTCCCAATTACAGAGGAGTAGCGAAGCGCGGCAGGGGAGAGTGGTTATACTCGAAAGGAGTAATATCCATTCTGAGAACTAGGGTCAAGTCTCCACAAACCAAGTGGTAAAAATATAGTAGGATAAACGCAGAAACGAATCGCCTCGGCTAAAGTGGGGGAATATTAATTCGCAGTACATAGAATTACGGTTTAACTAAAAGTTGACTTTCCAACTTTTACGCTTAATATATCAGGCGGTCTCGAGTTTAAAAATGGGATAACACTTTCTCAATTGGATTAGAAGATAAGGGGAACAAAATCCAAGTCTCATACTATCCCTCGCGTGGTATACGCAGAGTTGAGGTTGAGGAGCTTTCCGAGGGAACGGTGGCAACTAAATCAGCCGGAAAGGTGGGATCAATATTGATACATACCTTACACCCGCGTGCGAGAGAGCGGAGGTCTAGTCAAGAGAGGCTTGGATTTCCACTAGGGCATTCAGATACAGGTACAGTAAAAGGTTGACATTTATACTGCACTGGTAACCTATGCAACAGTCGTTACTTGATCAACCAAGCCCGTTACGTGTCAGGAAAGAAAAAGGTGGGATTAATTGTTTGGCCTACCCCAATATTAGACTCTGAAGTTTGGACAGGGAGAATGGGGTGTGAGACGGATCACGGATAGTGGGATAGCGTAGCTAAATACAAAGATTTTCAACATGGGGTGCATAGGTGTCACATTCAGGATTGAAGTCATTATGGCACTTCGCACGAGCGGAGTGCGTGTTCTCTTTTGCCGTAGTAGTCAAAATGCAGCAATATGATGAGAATCTATTTCAAAACCGTAGACCTTGTTCTCATTGTGAGGATGTTCGAAGGCAAATGATTAATTGATGAGCAACGAGAGAAGCTACCACAGTTCCAATTTGTATCCGCTTCTACTGGCGACGGCTAATACGTGTTACATCCTATGATTAGGGTGCATTGAGATGTGTGTGGAAGTCCTTGACTTCTAACGGCGGGCTTGTAGCAGCTACTATATGCAAAGATGCCCTTGTTACAGTATCATAGGGGCTATAATAAAGTCATTGAGGCCGGTCTGTTAGAGATTTGGGTCTTCGAGACCGAGCCGTAGTCTTAGCTGCTAATGGATGTGACAATACGACACCCGGCGGCCATGGATATGGGTGAGATCAAGTTATCCTTGCTTTCTTTACGGTCTTCTCCGGGCCTTCTGGTGCGTGGTAGGTGGCACTTTACTGCGTGCGGTCACGGTGGGTGCGTACTACTACGCTTCATTAACCTATGTGAAGATATTAAGGAATCTATGTTCAATGGTTTTACAATAGTCTGCTCCATCTTTAAATAGAAATGATGATATAAGTGGATAGTTCGTTGAAATGCACGGGCTGGAAGGAAGGTCATTCACGAATTGGAACCCCCCTTACATGCCTTTGGACATACAAAGGGACCACCTGCCGAAATGCGCGGACCCAAATGGGACAAAGTCATACTATATAAAAGGATATGCATCATTCTTCCATTTGTCGTCGCATAGTAATCACACTCTCCCCCTCATTATTGAGGCGCCCTTCGCCAGATACTCAGAGCCACATCACCTAAGCATTTATCGCAACATAACTTAACGATTGATATCATTCTAAGCCACCTTCATACTGTCGCCAGTATCACCAGCCCCACAACCCCATTGTTAATTATCTCGACCGCCGTCGCAACCACCCGCCCTGGCCCAACAAATGGATATGGATGTCTCAATCCAGGTGTGTCCACGTACTAATTATACCGAGGGCTAGTATTGACGACTAGTTCGCTAACCATCGAGAAAAGAGGGGGAATTCGGATCCATTTGCGAAATTACCCCTTGAACTGAGGCAACAAATTTGTCAGTATTTCTGTGACCATTGCACTGGTGCGGTTCCCATGCAATCAGACTCCAAGCCTGATTATAGATCACTCGCCGGTATATGTCGCACATCCCGATCCCTTAGAGCTGCCGCACAGCCACTTCTATTTCATTTCTTCTGGTGCAAAGACGGTCAACCAGAACACCATTTGGGTCTATTTTCGAGGTCTCTAAGTGAGAGACCTAGCTTAGCAGATTGCATTCGGCGTATTCACTACCGACCGGAACCTTGGGGCGGCAGTGGCTATATTGGCTCGTCTATGGGCACGGGTACCGAATTATACTCGAACCCCTTCGAAGTTGACACCTTCAGGCTCCATCGCTCTCTATTCGATAAAGTATTATCGCAGGCACGACTCTTACAAGACTTAACTGTCCATATCGAGCAAAACTGGCGTCTCCCTGCTATCGATCTTCATCATTTGAAGCGTCTGCATCTTATTCGGCTCGACCCCGATATTTGGCATTGGAAAGTCGAGGGACCAAATCGTCCCCAAGATCAAAGGGGTCTGAAAGCAGCGCCACAGCTCGAGCGATTGTGGTTAGAGAGGTGGAGCATATCGGACGTTGCTCACCGAAATATTTCGGATCTAGTGTCTAATATTCACCAGCTCACTATTAGTCCCGAAAGCCAGAATGACTTGAGCCAAGTTTCTGACGTTGACAGGGTAGCCTTTGCTGTAGATCTACCAAAGCTCTGTACGTTCGAATTCATCGAGGACATTCACTCGCTGCGGAGAGAAATAGAGCTTTTATCATTACTCCTTCCAATGAGAGAAAACCTAACTAGTATTTCTATCCAATCCTGGCGCGTCGAGATCGAGTTTGGTTTACTCTGCGAGTTTACAAATCTTAAACACCTTCGCCTTTACACTATGATACGAGACATACTTAGAGCTAAGGATGAGAGCATTTCCAAAATGACAACAGATCCCCTTGCATTTCCTCGATCACTAGAGGCGCTTCACCTTGGTTTATGGGGTGCAGATCAAGGTTGGATTATCATCTGGCTGAGCCAAAGGCTGTCCACGTACCACAACCTAGTATATGTAAAATGCACCGAGGTCAATTATATGGACTCAATTCAGACTGCAAAGAATGGCAGATTCAGAGATTATGGCGTGTATGAAAACTTTGCAGGAGCAGGGGTATTGTTTGTGGCCGTGGAAAAGAAGATCGAATATTCTCCAATACGGGACCCTGGAGCGTTCAGTGGATTTTGGGCATAGATATAGACTATATCGTTGCTTTTGCTCAGTACGAATTTCCTCAGTACGAAAGGTGCTGCGCGTCGATGTAAAATTAACAGTCCAATGGGGACTATATATTAGATGAGACGAGGCTCAAATTAAGAACAGGACTTTCTGTAAAGTCCTTTCGAAAACAACAATATCCGTGAAGAAGATGGATGCTCATATCTATATCTAAAACTGATTAACTTCGCATTGGACGGGGTTTTCTTTAGGGGCCTTGAGAAGCTACCCAACCGCGATAGTGGTAATTCTTCAAATGGTCGCTCTACGTTCTTGACTTAATAGGATTAAAGTGAATGCACAACAGAGTTTGATAGAAAACTTGCACGAGAGCGTTGAAAATTTGCCGTTCCAATATTTCATCTGTCTTCTATCTACCTAATATACATCCTTAATCAGCCTCGCTCTCCGGGCACCAGCCATAATTTCCTCTTCTGTCTTAACCGGGATAATTGCATCGCAACTCTGGAGGCCAATAAACTTGCCCATCGTACGGCGCTTCTCCTCAAGCGACATGTTGGGACTCCAAATAATGCGACACGGGTATAGGTTGGTATACTTGTTGATCGTCTTCTGGTGGTAGAACTCAGCGAGAGACTCTAGTTGCTCGTCCGTTAGAAGCCAGAAATTGAGCACGGTCATTGGGAATGCCGGATGTACAGTGCCGTGATCTAACTCGACGAAGGTAGCTAGAGGTAGGGCCATCTGCTCCAGCTTACGTGCCAGACCGGGGTTCTTGGCTAGTCGCTGGTGGGCGAGGGACTGATGACTTCGCGAAGGGAACTCTTTTTTCATCATTTTAGAAATACCTCACAATTAAGCAAACAAATAGTCCGGCCACCAGCGCTGCCAGCCCCCTTGTATGATAATCGGTGAGAACTAGGGATTATAAACAGCCAGTCCAGGAGGGTTGTGGCCGAGCCCGTTCTTTTAACCAGCGTCATCGCGCAGCTGTTCTGCTGAAAACGGCCTATATATTGCTTGCTTAGGAGTTTTTCCGCCCAACTGAAAACGAAATAAAGGCGTCACCGGCGCAGTGTGGACTTTTTGTGCACTAAAGACAATACTGTACCATAGACCATGTAATTACCATTTCTGAGCAGGTAGACGCAGTATACAGTTATCAGCTCTCATCACGTAACCAAGAACTGTGTTCCCTCCAAGTATTTCCGGACAAGAAAGTGTATACATATTGCCCGCCCTGGTTGTGCGGCTTCGCAAACAATTTCTTTGATGCATAGCTATTGCCAAATGAGAGATTGGTTTCAGCATCATTATACGCAAGGTGGAAATTAAACGCACATAGACAGCCAACAGATAGCACTGAGCTAAACAAATTCAGATCCTAATGGACCACAGAGCTCAAAACCGAGCGCAATGCAAGGATACTCCAGTTCGGGTACAGTAGTAAATGCAGCGTGGGGTTCCCCAGGCAGAACTAGGCCTTAATTTCCCGCCATCATTATACGGCTTCCATGGTCTATTATCTAATATGTACATAGCTAACCTTAATTGTCTCAACATGATTTATGCTATTTCACTTACCTATTCCGTCCGAGAAGACCTCGGAGGAAGCGAGAATCACGTCTTCGGATTAACAGACATGTACATACCCGGACTCATCCTGGGCTTCGTCTCTCTCTTCAACAGAGCCGCTCACGCCACATACACACTCCAAACAACCTACGACGCTTCGAACTTCTTTACTTTATTCGATTTCTTTACCGAACAGGACCCAACTAAAGGTTTTGTAGAATATGTCGACGCTAGCACTGCCGACATGGACGGCCTAGCCGGCTACCAAAACGGCGCCATTTACATGGGCGTCGACACAAACACCATCAACCCAGCAAACGGGCGCAAATCCGTCCGCGTGACTTCTCAGCAATCGTTCACTCACGGCCTCTTCATAGCCGACATTGTTCACATGCCTGGCAGCATCTGTGGAGTTTGGCCCTCCATGTGGTTTTTCGGACCCGACTGGCCTACCTCGGGAGAGATTGATGTCCTCGAGGGGATAAACACTCGGACTCAAAATGCCATTACGCTTCATACGCGCCCCGGCTGCTACATTACAAACGAGGGCACTGTCCAGAGCACCACGCTTGCCAAGTCGAATTGCAACGCGGGCTGCGGCCAGATCACCAGCGACATCTGGAATTACGGTACTGGATTCAATGCCAACGGCGGCGGTGTCTATGCGACCCAGTGGACCTCGGACCACATCTCTGTTTGGTTCTTCCCGCGTAACCAGATTCCGTACGACATCACCAACGGGTGCCCCGATCCTTACACTTGGGGTCTCGCTTCCGCACGCTTCAACGGCGGCTCTGGCTGTGACATTGACACACACTTCAAGGACAACAATCTCGTCTTTGACACCACCTTCTGCGGCGAATGGGCTGGCGATCCAGAAATCTGGATGAACACTATCGCGTGCTCTGCTCTCGCACCCTCCTGCAATGACTACGTCGCTGCGAACCCGGCTGCCTTCACCGAGGCGTACTGGCTTATCAACTCTGTCAAGGTCTACCAATAGTACATAGCTAATGACGCTATCAAGCAAGGCATCGTCAATGACCCATCACTTGTTAGGCACTTTTTAGGCTTTGTTAGTATTAGGATAGGCTAGAAAGAGTTATCTACGGTAATCCACGTATTGGCCTGTGATTGGACAAAACAGGTGATACAGGAGTGGTGTTCCCGCTTGATGCATCTCGTATTCGCCCAATAATATCCGTATTTGCGTGAGGTTTCTCTGCCTTTCCAAACGGATCTCTAATCCGAACAAGGTGATACTAATGTGACATGTGTAATCAATGCTCACTGACTCAGGGAACTGAGTTCAGGGGACCCGAAAAACTTATAAATTCAACCCTCCTCCCTAATCTCGTCACCTTTCTTTATTTTCTCGTACCTTCCCTTCACATCTTCTACGCATGAAAATAATGTCTTCGCCAACCCTCGGCAGCGTCTCCTTCTCCAACGGCCACATTTCGCAAGAGACGGACCATCCTGTCGATGATTGGGAAGGCGCTATATCCGGCCTGGATTCAGTCGCTTCTGTCAGACGGAACAGACAAGGATGTCGCATCGCCGACTTCGGCAGTCAAAGGCATCCGATTTTATATGCTTTTTACGGACTGTTATTTTCCCAGACGGACTAATAGGCCTAACAGCTGATCTTGCTAGCAGCCCAACAGCTGATCCTGCTGTCAGTGGGCTGATCACGATCCCTGTCCTAAGACATCTATTGTATTCAAGTTCCTTTATAAAATACGGCCCTTCAGGCTGTCAGTTAGCTAGAAATCAAGATCTTCTATCGTCCTCAAGCTGTTCCCACCAATCCATCCTGTTTGATAGCTTCCAACAATAGCAATCAACTCTTTTTCAACCCCATACGAGAGGGTCATCCTCAGGCAGTCGGAGATCATCATCCTTCGTCTTATAGGAATACTCAAACCCAGACAGGATGGGACCCTAAGTTTTTCCCAGAAGGCAAAGTTCCTAGGAACTCAGGTCAATTGATCGTCCACATTCAGTCGGATGTGTGTCGAGCCTTCCAAGGGAATACTTGCGTAAACAATTCGACGGAAGATACTTAGCGTTTATCAAGCATAATCATATCGAACGAGTTGCTGAAAAACGCGCAAGAGTCGCTACACACTGAAGGTGGAGGAGAGAGGAACCAAAACCGACACATTGACTCCGATGGCCAACTCATCCTTCCAACCCTTAAAGAACTCATGGAAATGACAAGATCCGAATCCGAGATGAAGTGTTGGACCGAGGCGTTGAAGATCACTGCAGTTACTCCTACTACATGTACTGTACTGTACCAAAGACGATAAGGATATTGACTTTAGCTAGATGTAGATATAGCTTGACCATATCACAAGCGCTAAACCCTTATTTGACGCGTCCATTTCAAGATTGTCTTCGATCAATAACGTCACTCATCCTTTTTGGTTGTTCTCTTGCTAGGCAAGTTCCCGAACCAATCACTTACGCAGTTTCCTTTCTAAGCGATCTATACGGCCTAATTATGAATGGCTCGTCTCAACTTCGCTTTTGAATTCATCATTGTGCCGCTCGCTCATTGCTCTAGGTGTTTGGCTAACTGTCGGGTAAGCTCCGCTAACTAGATGGTGCAACGTCTGAGCACCCAAATCTATGCCCTTAATCAGTTTTAATAATGCTCCCCCGTACAAATTAACACCACGTTCAGCAACCCGGTGGGCCAATACCAAACCTGTATATAAGGTCCGCCTAATTATCGCTGTCCGCCATTGAACTCGTCTTCATGCCAAGACCCTGTCCGGACATTCTCGGGTGGTCCTGCCATAATCGGTTAAAGTTTAGCCCATAGTACTTCCGTGGCCCAACCACCTATGAATAGATATGTCATCTAAGTGACTATGGTGCTCTTTGTGCCGCTGACGGCTTCAGAGCTAGACGATACGTTGAAGGATATCCTAGCTCGAAACGATAAGTACAGCTCAGAAGCGTCTCCAACGGCGGTATGGAATACCCCAAACAGTGATTGAAAGGGTTGTACTGTGTGGTAGACAGGACGCAAAAGAATCAGTTGAACCAAGCAGCCCACCTTAAAGACAGCGTGGTAAAGACAGCGTGGTGAGACGGCGATGGTGATGCGCCTGCGAGGATGGAGAAAGCCAGGATTGGATAGGATGAAACAAGCCTCAGTATCATGGCTCTTCTTTCGCACTCTTCGTGGAAATTGATTTTGTTAGCCCCTAGTTACGTATAGGTAACATCTTTATAGCTAACGAGGGGATCCTTCTAAGTGCCACAGGGGTAGCTAAGGTGTTCTGTTGGGCTGTTCTGAATCAAATGAAATCTAGTGAAATTAAACCCTTCAACCAAGGTTCACTATTCGCCTACATCTCACCAGTCTGTATAATAAGCCAATGAACTTGCTTCAATGCGACAAACGGCGCACGAGGTGAGAATAGATGATTGGCTCTCTTTCGAAAGCCCCTTAACTATTTTTGCGAGCCTTTAACCTTGTCGCTGTACTCCTTTTAGCCTCGTATATCTGATTGCGCCTTTTTCTACACTTGACCCTAATTAATCGTCAACACTGAGCATGTGCAACGCGCATTCAACCTGAAGCATGTCCTATTATTCAGGGGTCCGTAATCTGTGTCCACTAAATCAACCCAGCCCTTTCCATCGTTGAATCTAGAGGGTGTTACAAACAACTACAAGCACCCCAGACCACAGCACAGGCATTGTCAATGTCCTACCTGTAATATTATATCATGCAAGCGTTGCGAGGCTTTGACGGCCACAAATCCCTATCACTCGATCAATCGTGTTCCATCACCCATCTCGAGATTCCCTCTTACGACTGCGGGCCTGCTGGGGCCATTTCATTTGTGACGTTGTAGTCGGGTCCCTCCTGAGGCCGAAAATGTCTCAGTAGCCGCTCAATCAGATGGACGTCGTAACCATCGCCGGCCGTTAGCTGGCCACGGCATGTAGGGTGGCTCCTCGCACAATTGGCCAGTGATATTGGATGCCTCCACCGACTCCAAGGTGACTTCCTGTTGTGTGATTGTAAGTCAAGTGAACTCTTTTTCCATTTATCCTGGCCCTTCGATAGCTAATGTAGAGGATTGTATGCGCTGAAGAGCTCTGTGGGATGTACTCAAATTTGGTCCCGGGCACCACCACCGTATTCATATCATGCGTGAATAAATGTAAGGCAGGACTGATTTCCATCTCGATCTACATTCACATACTTCTCCGCTCCAGAGAGGCTTCTCTCCAATGCCTTGCTCCTGGATACGATGGCATCAGCTACGAGTTGCCACTGTATTGGTCGAGAAATGACCAGACTAGAAATAAGATATATGGAACCTCCTTGGTATCTTTTGGCATGGCATGCTAATAAATCAGTACGATATTTCGATCCCTTGCGGCCAACCACCCTTGCGCATCGCGTATCGAGGTGGACGACCGGTTCGAAATTTCATTAGCTAGCCATCAGGTGACTTCCTCTACCGTCTCGGATCTGCTGGAAGTATAAATCTCTCCTTCGGCCCCTTTATTTCTGGATCTTTACATATCCAAACGCCCCTAGAACCTTTTTGGCTCGACTATTAAGCAGCAACGAGTAGCGGGATAATCATCGACGTCCGCGTCTTCGTCGTATGGTCCGAAGCCCATCCAAAAAGACATCTTCAATCTGGTCTACTAAGATCTGTATGTTCCGAGCCTCATCGTAGTGGCCAAAGAGGTCATACTACCGGATTCCTCAAAGAAACCGGTAACCTTCCTCTAGCAATAACGGGCGCCTCATCTGAGAGTGTTGGCGAGCGAGTGCGAGATACATCCCTTGATGGCGGACATGTTTGTTAGACCGTTTGGCTCATGCGACACTCATGCTAATTCGGGAACAGGCCCTGATTGACTACAGTTGTGCCGACAATTTTGAAACGAAGCCTTTGGTACATGTAAAACGGCCTCGACCGCAGGACAGGCAACGAGAAATCCCAATAGCACCCAATAATGACGGCGATGTTTGGACAGAACTCGACGCTTCCGTCGACGCCTCTCGCCCACCCTCGGCCAAGAGGCGAAAGGTTTCGCCACCAAAGGAGCGCATTACCGAATATCTGGATCTTACCAAACCCAACAGCGAATTCAGCCCGGAGGAATGTCGCCTGATGGAAAGACTCGTGATGGCCCTGCGCGAAAAAAAGAATATCGTTGTCATCGCTGGCGCCGGCATCTCCGTGTCAGCAGGCATCCCTGACTTCAGCTCGTCTACTGGCATATTTACGACCGTCAAAAGTGAGCACAAATTTAAGGGATCCGGCAAGCAGCTTTTCGATGCCTCCGTTTACCAGCACGATGCGTCGACGCAAGCTTTCCACGCCATGGTCAGAGAAATGGCTCAGACGAGCAAATCCGCAAAGCCTACTCCCTTCCATCACCTGCTCGCGTCACTGGCGGGGGAAGGCCGCCTACTGCGTCTTTACTTACAAAATATCGACTGCATTGATACATCCATGAAGCCTTTGGCCACAAATGTCTCCCTCAACCCCAAGGGCCCTGGCCAGCCACGATTCAGTTGCACGGCGGCCTCGAAAAGATGGTCTGCACCAAGTGCGGCCAACTCGAGCCTTTCGATGGCGAAGTTTTCGACGGGTCAGAGACACCGCTCTGTCGGACTTGCGAGGTGGATGACGGGTCCCGCATCAATCGTGGAAGACGCAGTCAAGGCATCGGCGGGCTGCGCCCGCGATTTGTGCTTTACAACGAGTACAACCCGGATGAAGAAGCAATTGGCAATGTCTCGGGCGCCGACCTCAAGACTCGCCCTGACGCTGCCGTGGTTGTAGGTACCACCTTGAAAGTCCCCGGAACACGCAGGCTGGCTAAAGAGATGTGTAACGCGGCACATGGTCGGAGGAATGGACTGACAGTCTGGATTAACGGTGATTCGGAGCCCAAGGGTGCCGACGTCAAGGATTGCTGGGACATTGTTGTGCGCTCCGAATGCGATCATGTCGCTCAAATAGTAGCTCTTCCCCCCTGGGACTGCACAATCGGCGAGGATTGCTCCATGTCACAAGAGGAGGATCGTGAGAGCCAGGGGCGCCGCAGCAACTCCACCTCCGATCTCACCAATTCCAACATCGAACCGCAAATCGCAGCGAAGCTCGGGCAAGTTGAACAAATTCAGGGCATTCCAACACCCAGCCCCAGTCCCGAGATCGTGAAGAGGCCCGGTTATACGAACCAGTGCAGCCCGGCACGGACAGAAAATCAAGACAATCGAGGTCGGGTACGCCAATCTAAGCAGCCTGCCAAGCTGAAGCCCAAACGCCTAGTTTATCAGATTGGCAAAATCCTAGAAGCTCAAATCCGCGACGAAGGATTGTCCATCCTGAAGCCTCACATCCTGCTCTCGCCGTGTAATTGCATCACCAACATGGCCTAAAGCTCTAGCCAGGTCAATCACCGAACCTCGATGTTGTTTATACTGGAAATATGTAACGAGCTCCCCGAATCACCCCCTCATCATCTCTTCCGTGAGACCTTTACGGTGTGCGAACGCGACAGAGAAGCCCATCTCATCACTTTTCGGACTTGCTCCGGGGTCACATTTCTCTATGGGGGAGGTTGGGATCCTCAATGATTGTTCCGCTCCATACCGGATGCGGAAAGGTCTATCCGAAGTCAAACGTGCGGTGCGGATGCGCCGGGACGACATCCGTTACTAACGCTGTTGGTCCGATCTCAATTGATAGCCAATTCACAAGCCACAGGGGTTAGCATAATTAGCCGGGTTCTTCGACATGACTTAGATGGTAAACACAAGAGTCAGCAACATGGTAGGCGTGACTGTAGACGGAGGCTAGTTCTGTTCTGTCGTCTAATAGTGCCGACTGGAACCTCTGTAGGCACATCTTTGTTATCCAGTCGGATTTCCTTCCTCGATGAGTGCGTGGGACAGCAATCTTTTGGGCAGTCGGCTTTTGTCTACAAGACCAGATTTTCGCGTGCTTACTCTAACGTAAAAACTTAGGGCCAATATGAAACCATCAGTCTAATCCTCCACGGCCGTTTACCCCTGAAAAGTCGAGAATAATTAATTAAAATGGTGCTGTGTCGCCTGTACTAGGATACACCTACCCCCATTTTAGTTTCTACACGAGCCCTTGTTGAATTCAGTTTCCCGAAAGCAATTACCCTTTACCGGACCATGAGCACTGTGAGGGAACGATTATGTGACTTTCATACTTTATGAATAGCCTCACTTTATGAAATTGTGTAAATAGCTTAAGTCAGAGCTTTCCTTAGGAATCTCTTTCTCTCCTTGTAAACAATCATTTTACCCAAGTCGCACCCGACCTCGTTCGTGCTCTTGTACCGTCACAAGCACCACACTTCGTTCGTTCATGCCACAGCCAAGGATTTATCCTCGCCCCCCCTAGCTCGATGGTAAAGGAAATATGGCACTGAGACGGAATCACAGATCCTGTAGCTTTGTGTTAGATGCCTGATCTCGGAGATTACTTCCCAGAACAGCAATTCATGGTCATGAGTTTCTCTATCCTGGACGGAGGGCGTGCTTCGCCTGATATCCAACTTACTCTACACATCTTGCAACCCTAGGAATCACTGCCGTTGGTAGATGCGGCAGGAGAGCCATCTTCTTCAAGAGTTACCCCCCTGTGGCAAACTTCCATGAGGGCAGTGGGGACAGTACAGCATCTAGAAAGCAGCCACAGGGAGCATGCCCAGGATGGAGACGATAAAATGTCCTCAGGTGTAAAAAGCCGCAGCGCATCAGTCTCCAGGATCCATTAGCATTGCATAAAAATCATCTTAGCTTCATCGACTAAAAGATAATTGCGTTGTCCTCACGCAGCCATACCTCGAATATGAGCTGCAGCAAACAGGTCTGTAAATTACGTGAAGGCCCTCAAGAATCGGACTGACACGTACTAAAGAACGAAGTCATAGGAATTGTTGCAGAGATGAAAACCTATAGAACTCTTTCTTAGTTAGATTAGCAGTATTCGATGCTCATCTCCCCTTTTTATCTAGTTACTATACAGGCTAGAGGGCGAGTTTAGGTTTTTATAACGAAGCTATCCGAAGACGGGAGGACAAGAAGCAACTACTAAGCTTTTATATTCCGTTGCCCGAGCGCTACTCTCCACATTACGTGCGAGTGGTATCATCGTGGCTTTGATCTATATTTGGTTCCGGTATGAGTCGTGTGCTTGGAATGTTGGCATATTGATGAGGGGGATGGGATGGACATGATCAACATTCCGACCAGCTTACGTTAAGCGAACCTTTGCCAATATCCACCGCTGGGCTTAGAACAAGCATGAATAACGAGTTGGTATCCACGCCTATGCCTGAAGTTTCCCCAATCGAACATATTCTGCTCGTATAATTATCAGAGCGACCCCCCAGGTCCCAGCATACTTTGTATAAGGCGCCACCCTGATGGAGAGGATATTGTCACCGATGGCGCAGGGATGGGAACGTCGCCTTGCGAGGGGGCTCACCCATCCTGTGGACAGGCTCTATTACGTTAACTCAAGCGGCATCACCAACCCTAGATCCTTTCCGTGTAGGGCAAACATCACCCGTTTGTATCTCTCGGTTACTAGCCCCAGCCTGATTTTGTAACCGAAGTCCGGCAGCTTTTTTCTGGGCTCCCAATGTCACATTCGTATGGCGAGCCATCTTCAGGTAGATTGCCCTGCCTAATTCAAAGGGTTGGTCCCATGGCCGTACTCGAGCAAAGAGCATAAATACATGCCTCCTCCTCGCTGCATCTAATCCTTCTCAACTATAGCTTCTACCTTATAATTCTCCAAACCATATCTTCTCTCATTCCCCGTGGCACCTGTTGTCTACATGACTGTTGCAGTGGGGAGGAAACCGACTTGAAACACTTGCCTCACAAAGAGCACGGTACCACTAATATTACTCCAGCTGATTCAAATCCAGCCCCTGGCGATAAATGCAGAAGAACTTGGTTTCCTAACAAGAATTTACTAAAAAAAAAGTGTTTGGCCGACAGTGTAGGTCATACGGCCAATATTGGGGGGCTTGAATATCATCATCGCGACGCACCCAGAACTCTGTCGGAAATAGACGGCTCCTCACGTTTAAAAGGGGTTAATTCGATCATCTACTCTGCTCGAAAGACGGAGACTGAGCCGCAAATTCGGTGCTACAGAGAAGAACTAGAGAAGTAAAGCGAGAAGCGGAAAATGAAGAGGCGGTTGATAGCGAGGCAGGAAAAGCCACAGCAAGACGGACTATATGTCTTGAGCGGAAGTTATAAAACCGGGGCTGACTGAACCTTGGTATCAGACGAGCAAAATATGTTCAAATTTACCACCATATTATTATTTTCAGGGTACTATACAAGCCGAATGATACCTTCCACTTTCAAGACCTCGCCGAGACCACAAGATATTGATCATTATGGATGTCGAGACTACAAAGCCTCGGTGCCGATATAACCAATACCTATAAGGCGACTAACTAACTCCTTCCATTAGCCTAACATACGCCCCACTAAGCAATGCTTTTACCACCTCGGCTTCGATCGTACTACATCCCCAGAGTACCATTGACGTAGTGTAGCTTCAGCCAGAACCGCACCCCCTGCTTCGACTCTCATACTCCCTGTAGGCAAGCCGAAAGGCATGGAGCGGGGTATACATAGCGCCAGAAATCGTTGATACTGTCCATCAGGATCATTGACCTTTGTGAAACTCGTGAAAGCATGACTATGGTCTAAGACATGCGACACCGGTTTCATTGAAGACAAATGATCCAACTGTCCCGGAAGCTGATATTGGAGCAACTCGTCCTTCCACAGTTTCTATGTCACACTGAACGGATAGGATCACAATGATGATGATGAAAGCTGTTGAATAGGAATGGGATAAATTATGGTTCAAAAGCATTGGAAGGGAGACAAGGTCCATCCATCAACTGATACCATGAGTCGGTACTTGGAGTCTCATGTCCTGTTTTTACATGCAACGCGAACTCAGTCGCAGGGCAATGCAAATAGCATATCCGAAGCTAAGCACTGGTTGCTACACATGGCCGTCTATCACGAACTGCCACGGCAAGGCGGCTCAGGATAGGGGAGACCCAGTAACGATGATCAACAGATCCCGCCTCGGATTCTGCCTCGACATGGGTAACTTACCATGCCTCCCAGGTGTAGGCACACCCCATATTAATACGTTGATGTGGTATTGTCCCCTGTGGGTTACTCCAAGGGTTAGGAGTAGGCGGATCCAGAATCTGACTGGTGGTGAGCATACGTCAGCCTCCGGTTCCTCGTCGTAGAAGTCCACATGGAGATACCACCGGAATTCCCTCAATGCAGAATGGACCTTAGGAGTCTTGTCTGTCGGTCCTGTAACAGGTATGGTATCAATTGTGTTACCACTGTGTCGTTCATTGTACTGTAAAGCTTTGATCTATCGGAGTAGATTGAACGAGGCGCCAAAATAAAACCCGAATATACAACTATCATGTCTCTACCTATTAACTAGGTAGTGCTATTAATTTCCTGCTCTTTCTTGGCCCTACCCTAGCTACGCCATCAAAAAAGAAAAATTCTAGATGTAACCACGGAGATGAGGAAAGGTAGTGCAACAACGCTCTCTAATCATTGCGTTTTTACCGAATAACTCTCTGTTTAGTGATAAACAGGAATTTTTATGATGGAAATTTCGCATCGACGAAAAAAGTCACGCAACTCAGCCCATGAAGACCCATTCCAGGGCTGAACATCTACGCACTCCTGGATGTCACCATTGCAAGCCAAAGACAAGGGAATGGCTTGTTTTCGTGGCACCAATGCCTTCTCCGAAAGACGTGTCCACTGAACAGACCTCGGAAGTGCAACAAAGAAGCGATAGACATATACATCGCTTACAGATGGACGAGAAATCCTTTCCACGCTCCCATACAAAGGCACGAGAGACCTCGAAATAGCTCTTGAAAGAAGAGGAAGCCAACTAGTGAGGCACTGGGAAAAGTCTGCCGGATTTCAGGTTCCTTAAACGTGTGCAAGGTGCAGTATAGAACATGAACTGTCCGCGCAATTCTTTTACCCACAAGGAGCATTCGCACTCCTTTTGGTGAGAGGTCCAAGTGGGGCGAAATGCAGGGTCCGACTCCTCCCGTACATCGCACGGCAAAGATCCAAAAGGATACAGTACTCCCTCTTGCCTTCACTCTGGTTATACTGAGGGATATCCTCGGCCACCTTTATCTAATCTTTCATAACGATGCAAGTGTCTTCCGATTGAGACACTCAAAGTGATAGTATTGACGTCACATATGCGAGTGCGGAATGAGCTAATTCCCGCCGACTTCGTTCGAAAAAGGGGGACCTACCTAACACGGACCAAGTGCACAATGGTGCAGGCTTGAAGTCGCAGAGGAAAGAGCAGTGAACCAGGTGTATGGATGAAAGAATAAAGAAAGCTCTCCATTGAGTCCACAATGCGACGCAACCACATTTAGTATCTCACCCAAGGTGCCGCTGTGCTCCAACAAGGAGGACTCAAAGTGGATAAGTACAGTACAATCCGTGCTCTTCTAAGATGACATATATACAGAATCAGCCACTAATCTCGCCACCCAAGTCGCAATATGGTCCGAATATGGGACTTAGATTACTAATTAGCGTTGGCGCCACCTTTATCGTCAACTCTATGCTGGATGCTTGATTTGGACTGTGAATTCAGCCCTATGCCGGCCAAATCTTAGCGAAATCCCCTTCGTCCTTTAGTGGGCTCTAAGGTAGGCCCAGCACACAACCGGAGCCCGTCTCCGCCTTGATAATGATCATCTCTCTCCTCCACGGCTATTCAATCCTTTTACTTCCTACTTCGTTTAAAAATAAGTACACTATTTTTGTACTGAAACCCTGCCTTGTCTACCGTGTTCACACCTCTCTCTGCGGCTCTACATCTAAGATCGACTCAGAGCAATCCCTCAACCCACATCCAATTATCGTAAAGCATCACCGCTTACTTTTCACTTAACATAAACCAAATCTATACTACAAGCATGATCACTTCCATTCCTATCCTCCTCAGTGCCGCTCTGGGCGTTTCCGCTCATCTCGGCGGCTATGCTCACTGGGCTGCCCACCACCCACGACGGTTCGCCGTTGCCAACGACCCCACCATCACCACTGCCACTACTACTATCACTCAGTACGTGACTCAGGTTTCCATTCCCGTCGCTAGATCTTCTAGTGTCGCAATTTCTACAGATGATTCTTCTGGCGACTCCGCCATGTACCACGGCTTCTGCACCGATGGTAAGTCAAGGCGCGCCACCGCGGACGAGATCGCTTACGAAGGCAATACCGGAACGGATGACGACTACGGCTGCAACATTATGGTGATCAACCAGACTGTAGCCTCCAAGTACAACTACACAGCCACCTTCACCAACGCCGTCAATCGGGATCAGGCCTGTGTCTGCTTCAACAAGATTGGCCCAAACAGGGCCGACACTGACGGTGGCATCGATGGCTCGTGGGAGGGCAACGAGGCCATCTCATTCACCCTTCCCGCCAGCGGCATCAAAGTTGTTGCCTTTGATGGCAACTCCCAGGGTGGTTGTGTCTGTAGTGTGGGCAATAAAGTCGCCACCACCTCTCTCAGCCAGTTTGCAGGCACCTGGCTTGAGTTCGACTTCGGCAACGAGTCTAACGATAATTGGTCTGGTGCCGATGCCTCCTGCTTGGTGGCTGCCGCCAACGGCCTTGAAACCCCAGCCCTCAAGGTCTGCGGGTCTGGCATTTGTTCTACCATCAACGCCGATGGTACTGGTGAGAACGCCTACGTGAAAGGAATGGAGGCTGAAGATGGTGTAGGCCTGAACCTTCCTCCTGGAAAAGTCCGCCTTGCTGTCACTGTTGGAGAGTGACCTTATTTTATCGTCTGAATGCGTGTCTAATATTCGAGATGCCTATATATCGCCCATGATGTAGTTAGACGTGGCTTTCCGTGGGCCACAGCTGAACTTTAGGATAACACAAGATCTACATAGCAAAAATAGATAATACACCATGTAATACGAATTTTATGAATAGGGGAATATTAAGCTTTGGCTTACAATCGAACACATTGACATCGACACACAGCATCTGAGATGGATGTGATCAAGAGAACGCACTCGCACGCCAAGTGCCGAACCAACTCACAAGTGTCCTTTACCATCGCTCAATCAAGCCCAATAGAGCCGGCTCGGTACGGGTCGTGCCCACCAGCTCTCTCCCCGTATCTTCGCTAGTGAATGAAGATTCACATTAGCTTATCAATAGTTAGGGCTGCCTAGCGATGGAGGAATGTGATAAACAAATAGGGCTGCTTCATTTCTTGCGGTGGGTGTTGTATGCCAAGAAGTGATTGACTTGTTGTCGCCCCCTTTGGCGTTAAATACACTACTGCTACTACTACTACTTTTCCTTCGTTCACAAAGTCTTAAGCCCGTAGCAGACCGGGGCCTTACTAGGCTGGTTAGCCACTGACTTAGCTGCCTGTGTAACTCACGAAGTTGAGCACGCTCTAGAGCTGCGAGACACAGCAACGATGATGACGCTAGACGTCAAAGGTCAATCGGCGAGGAGCATCGAAAAGCTAGTGAAGTCCTTCCTTTATCTTATCGTTTATGCTGCTGAAGCTTGTTCACAAAAATTGGACGTAGGATGGAAAAACCATCAAGCGGATGAGAGGCCTGATATAAGTTCTTGGCCTCCAGAACTTGTATTTGGGAGAGGGTCGACGCTGTCGGGTAGCTATTTCGATCCTGTTAGGCAGGTCATCCGCCTCTGACGAGTAATTTAGTCAGGGGGCCGCCTTATTTACCGTGGCGACCAACAAACATGCCGCGGCTGAAGCCCTGTTGACTGAGTGTGCAAGGGGGGGGGGGGATCTCCAGGCGGTCGACAACGCCTGGGTAGAGTGCCTTCCCATTGGTGTTTTTCCACATCCAAGATTTAGACGCCATCCGGCCTTAATTACGGCCATAGCGTACGGAGATATCCATCTCTCATATATGACGGAATCCGGGAATGGATTTTCCGGCCCCCGGACATTCGCTTGTATATTATGGTGAACGGTGAGGCTTACTCATGCAGTATTACGACGTTTTAGGCATCTACGTTTGGGAAAGTACCCGCTGGTGGTTTGACCTCCCATACCGTAGATCTGCGAGGTGTATTGCGAGGGACAAGCTGGATGCTGAATGGAGAATTGAGGCAAGGGTCACGTAAATTAGAGAAGATCCCTGGGATTGGGTGTCGTTGGTGCTAAGGTTGCATTGAGCAGTGTCGTGGGGGAACTTGCTATCGGCAGTCTCCGTCTGAGAGCGTTCGTCAACCAAGGTACGGACGTAGCACACCATACACAGAGTTGGGCTGCCCAATCAAGCCGTCCGAGCCCAGGAACAATCAAATCACCAGAAATTACCGACCAAACAGGTCCAGAGACTGAATCGCTACAGAGTATTCCCCGTTGCAAATGATTGGATGGGAGGATTGACGTATCCTTTCCTAAATTGGGCCCTGGTTGGCCAACATCCGGGCGGCCATATCGTGGCCAAACCGACACTACGATCTCCAGAGTACGTAAAAGAGCTAAGTTAAGATGTTTACAAAGCCTTCAATTACGTGTTCTACAAAGACAAGCCCCGCCGACAGCAAATTGAATTGCGCGATATGCTCTCCGCGGCGAAGGAGGACTCCAATTCCCAGAGTGGGAATTAGGACGAATTCATAGAGTACACCAGAGCAGATGTCTAAGACCACTAATGGGCGAATATGGACAGACATGTGAACTTTCAATGTTAAAAGCAAAGGATTCGCCAGTCAAAGAGCAAGAATTTTTACACGCACGGTTCGTCCTGGAAACCCGATTGGCTTTGACATTGTCGCGAATGGCTAGGCGCTTTGGGCCTTGTTCGTCTTCTAGGCCACCCCGATGTCCGACCCGCCCCTATTTAGCCTCTACGCATTGCCCAAATTTCCCACACCACCGAAGAACATTTTCAACCCTTACTCATGTTATCTGTGCGAATCGCCAACATCATTTCCTCGCATCTTTACCCGTTCCAAAGACACGCCACTAAATATGGCGGACTCTTACCTGCGCGACAGCTTCTTCTTTCGGTCTGAAGAGCCCGACGGGTCCAACTACTCACGGATGAACCCTCGCGAAGCCACAAAGTCCCTTGCCCGCAACCGCGAAGATATCTTCGCGGATGAGCTCTCTCGGTTAACAGACGATGAGTACATCGAGGATATTATGCGGCACATCAAGCGAATGGAGGCATGTTCAGATGATCCCGTATACCTACCTAAATGCTAACCAGTCAACAGGATAAAACTCTTCCTGATGTCACACTCATCGATATGCAGAGCGAAATAGAGTGGTCCATGAGGCCCTACCTCATTGACTTCCTCTTCAAGGCTCACGCTGCCTTCGCCCTCCAACCTGAGACCCTCTTTCTCACGATCAATCTTTTAGACCGTTACTGCTCGAAGCGAGTCGTTTACAAGAAACACTACCAATTGTTAGGTTGTGCTACCTTGCTCATCGCCGCGAAGTACGGCGACAAAAAAATGCGCGTTCCCCAAATGCACGAACTCAAATATATATGTTGTGGACTGTACGAGGCCGACGCGTTCGCTCAGATGGAAATACACGTCCTCAACACGCTCGAGTGGTCCATCGGCCACCCTACCGTCTATTTCTTTTCTCAACTAATTATTGCGGAGAGGGGCGACGACCAGGAAGTTCAGAACATGGCCGCCTATATCTGCGAGGTTGCTCTATACCATCGGGACTTCGTCTCTACCAAGCCTTCCACGATCGCCCGATCATCTCTCGCCCTGGCTCGCGCTATCCTCGGCCGCGCTGAAGTCAACGATGGAGAGTGGGATGACACTAACAACCTCACCATGTCTATCCTCTGCCATCATCTCCACCAACCTTCACCCACACTAGGACTCCAGTACAAAAGCTAGCGGGCGTTATGGCTAGTGATCTTCTCTCGCCCCTCGTTGAGCCTACTACCAATAATTAGTCTCAGAGCCGACGACCTGAACATCCGTGATCGCTATCCGACCCCTGGGACCACTCCTGAGGTGTCAAGCTAGCAAGTGTCGCGTAGCACAAATGCCGATGAACAGTTAGACATCGTTTCACATTATTTGTCGATTGAACCTTTCACATCTAGGTAGAAATGAGCAAAGTTCGACATTGCATATAGAATAGAGGGGTTCTAAATTGTGTTCCCTCAGCTTCAGTTGACTGACTTTGGTACAAACGCAATGGAGTAGTGGCACAACCATTTTAATTATTCCAATCAAAGCACATCACTGAATATTGAAGAAATGATTGTCTTATTTCTAAGAATTGGTCACCTTCAGTACCATTTTGTTGGTGGAAGCGGCCTTTAGTGCAGACCACACCCGTCCGTAGGGTAGGAGCTGAAGATGGCAGGAAGACAAGGGAAAGCAACAATCTGGCCGTCACCTAGGGGTTGGGATGTAGGAAGCAGTGGTTACACTGCTTTTTGACGTCTCCAAAGGGAAAAAAAAGATAAATATCGATAAGAACTGCTGCGACAGCTATAGTGTAATGAGTGCAATGCGACAAAAGGCGTAGTTAAGTGTAAAAGAAGAAAAAAGCGTGTCGTTCAATTTTCTAGCATACTTGACGCCTTAAGTAGGGCCATAATGAAGCTAGCCAGGCTTTCTATCCATATTCCATGCTCCATACAGGCCCGTATGGAATATGGAATATGGAATGCACCTCGTATGGAATACAAAAAATGACGTCATCTCTCACACTGCCACTTATCGTAAAGAATCAGGTTTGGGAGCTCTGCAATTCAGTAATTGTACAGCGATTTGCCTGCTGTCGGCTGCAGACAGAGCTGATATTGAAGTATGAAACAGCATAAACGATGGGTTTGGGATCACTCGGAAACAGACTGCAATAGCGGGGATAATATTTTCCGGAATAATCCATTATTCCATACGTATGGAATACGGACGGCCTGTATGGAATATGGAGTATGGAGTATGGAACATTCCATACTCCATCACTTATTCCATACGCGTATGGATAGAAAGCCTGAAGCTAGCTAATGGTCCCTGCTGTATTAAAACTCCGGTAGACCGTTGGCCCCTGACACACTATATGCCACAAGAACAAGTCATGCTTCACTAGCACAGATGAAGTGATCTTGTACCAATAAAGAAATGTGGCAAAGTTGGACTCACGACGAATTTGCCCATCAGTAGTCAACGACCCAGTTGTTTAATACCAACTGCTAACTCATCATATGCCTCTTCTTTAGTGTTGTATTTAGTTGATATTCGTCATCAAATTGAACACTCTCGTGTTTTGTGGCCTCTTACAGACAATACAAAGAACCAGTTTACCTCGATCCAGCTTCATCCGCGCGCAGAATGTGTAGGGAGGCCATCCCAAATTCTTTAGCCACATCATCCCGCCAGGTTCGATTGCTCGGTCTAACCCATATCGTAAGAACCGATGCGTATCCATGATGTCAATTTTCCCAGACCCAGTTATAGACAGAAAGCATATGCGATGAATATCTTCACAATCCATTGTTACTGAACATTGACGGATGGTGTGGCGGCAACCCGCAATATCAATAGGATCTCCAGAAGCTAATAGAAACTACGCCACTAATGGACTGTGTTCGGCAGATTCTGCCTCATCAATAGCATGGACAGCAGTGGAAACAACAGCTTGAAACTTGTCATACGCACGCCTGAAATGCGCATGCTGTCGTAATCTGTTGGCGCTATGCCCTGTCATTAAGGCAATAATTGGAATACATAAGCTGGCTATACTAGCCCCATGGGTCGTCCCTCCTTTAAATGCTAGCCATTCATACCGTTATAATGCATTGCAAAAAAACCACGTTGCCTTAATACAACATCACGCAAAGCCGCACATCATTTGAACCATATTGTACATCAAGCCCAAAAGATCGACACCCATGGATCAAAATTCCAGAACAATCCTATTAATTCTTATGGGACTCATTGTTTTCCTTATCCCCACAATCGCCTTCGCCCGGATTTTCGTTCACGCAGCAACGGAGAAGTGGCCATGGATCGAATCCGACGGCGGCCTAAAGTTTCTGTGCGTTATATCGTGCTTCATTCTTGCGCTCGCTTGGCCAATCGTTATAGTACTAGGCTTTTCAGTAATTACTGGCGCCTATATTAGAAAATCATTTTTCCAATATTGTTTTGAGGAGGACAAGACATGTTGTGGCATAGAAGCCTGCTTTACATCAGTTGCGCCGAGCAAAGGAAAGGGCAATAAGCATGATATCGAAAGCCAGAATGTCAATGTCAACATGACAAATTCACCACCAACAAATCAACCGCCCTCATATATTCGCAATAGCTCCAATAGGGTCGCTCCCTGCGGTTCACATATACTACGATCCCATCTTGATTACCATGATCCAGATGTTCAGTCAGCCCAGCCAAGTAGAATTGTGGACATCTCCATCAACAACGATAGCGTATTGGCCGATCCACCACCTGCCTATTCCAGCAAGACAACCTAGTTCATCCATCCCTATTCTTAGCTATGCCTTGAGACCCACGGGCGGGCTATTAAGTAAGCCGACGATAAATCAACACCTGCCGTCCAAATGTGGACAGTATCGCCTTCTGGATGACAAAGGATTGAACAGCACTATGGAAATAAAGGGCTAGCTTGGAACTAAACCGTAGTATTGATAATTTCGGTATGCGGTGAATGCAGCAAGTTTCTAAATAGCGATAAGGAAGACCCATTTAGTGTTCACTATCTGCACCGAGGTCCCATACCGTGTCAAGTTCAGTCAAACTCTATTTGTCCCTTGCGTCATGCGATTTAGTTGGTACCATCCTTACATATTCGAGTCACTGGTCCTTGCTTTAACAATTTTGTATATCTTTTGGACTGTACAGGTAGCTTCGGGCCGTCGAATTTGCCTTTTTTCTCTGCCACATATGTCGTACGTGCCATAAAAAGCACATATTGTCCTTGCCACTGATTAGCTCGCACGGGACAAGAGCTAATTTACCTAAGTCCCATGGTCAATCTAGACTATTCATAGACGATGCTATAAAATATATCCCATAGGAAAGACACAGTGGTACATTTCCGGCTGTCCCAGATACACTTTGGTTTTGTGGTAGATACCCTGTAGTTCTATATAGAGCAAGCTATATCCCATTTGAACAATAATCAAGCATCCAAAGCTTCCCAGGTTTCCAAGATGAGTGCTAGAGTGCATGCCACAGATGACAAGTCAGAAAATATACGCCAAAAGTCTATGTTTCGGGCTGCCATAAACGGCGACGACATCACTGTCACATATTTAATAGCCACTGGAGAAACGGGAGTCAATCAGACCGACCATGACGGTAGAACGCCGCTGTGGTGGGCTGCAAGCTGCGGTCATGATTCGGTTGTTAATGTGCTTTTGCAAGCACGTACAATCGATGTGAATCGAAGCGACAAATACGGCACTTCTCCACTCATGACAGCGAGTATGTATTACCACATTAATGTTGTCGGACTGCTTATACATAAAGGCAACGCCGATGTGAATCAAACTGACGGAAAGGACGGGAAAGGATTTTCAGCGTTGGATTATGCTAACAGTGAAGGCATTGCGAAGATACTAATAAGCACTGGCAAAATAGAGGTGTTTGATAATATAACATTTGATTATTCGGAGAGTGTAACGCCCCTCTTTTGGGCCGCCCAGCGCGGATATTCCAACATCATTCAAATGCTCTTAGATGAGGATCAGGTCGATTATAACTGGGCCGACTCGTCTGGGCGCACAACGCTTTTATTAGCTATTGAATACGGCTATTTCCGCATTGTTGAACAACTAGTAAAAGTGGATGAGGTAGACGTTAATTACAAGAACGCCGATGGCCACACGGCGCTTTGGATAGCTTGTCGGGCGGGACGAGAGGACATCGTGCAGTGTTTATTGAGCACAGGGAGGGTCGACACTTCACTACAGGTTGAAGGACTTTCGTTTCATGAGGAAAATCTCACTCGTCGAGCATCGAGACCGCGACGCAGTCCCTGGTCCCACTTGTACTCATGGTCAACTAGAGGTTAATATGGATCAAGTGATTTGGAGTGCGTCCGCCCAATCGGTGTTTCTGTATTTCTGTTCCTCTCAATTTGCGGTCTATATAGGAGAGCATCCTCAATCACATACACACACACACAATTTATTACGCCCGGTGGCTTACAGCCAATAGGGCACTAGTTGTTATCGTACATATCCGTTTCCCAAGCTTTGCCATAATCTCGTAAAAGCCCATGCAGCGTCCAATTTCTGCTTTTGCCTCTTCATTTTCCATCACTCCGCCGGTCTCGTGGGGTTTATATTATTAGCAAGCCTACTTGAAGGCTATTCTCCAAGTGTTCAGAGTCCTATCTACGGCGGCTGAAGCGGTGCCTGCTGTCCATGGCACGAGGTGTTTGGTGGTGGGTGGATGTAGGTTAGGTTAGTAAGAAAGTGAGTGGGGTTTTGCAATCTAGTTTCACTACTGCGTATTGTCCAGTCGACCTGTGGCTATCGCAAACCGGATCGTCGCATGGACTGCGTCCATATTTGGCGTCCATTTTGTGTCGCCTGACGGTGATTTGCCTCCTAGGAAGAACGAGAGATTTCCTCTTTGTGTCTCGGTGCACTGCAACATTTCGGCTCGCTGTGCTATCCATTTCCTGCACCAGAAGAAGAAATGCTCAGCCGTGTCTGTCGCTTGTCCACATGCGCATTGTGCTGATGCTGCTGCTGTGATCCGAAAGAGGTATGCATTCAGTCTGGCCATACCTGTCCTGAGCTGCGCCAGCACGCTGGCTTCTCTCCATGATAAGCTATCGTATAGTTGTCGAGTGTGCTTACCTGGTAGTGCAGCATCGACTCTCTTCGAAAACTTGCCGACGTTGTCTGGTAGGTGTTTACTAGTAGCCTAGCTCAATCTAGCCATATTAAGGGTCGTCGATCGCATTCTGGGAAACTTCAGAGCTGGGATGGCACCGTCCAGGGTTGCATCTCGCGCTTCTCTTTTAGCAGTCTTCAAAAGTTTGTGTTCCGCACTGGTGGGCATCCATATGACAGCCACCGCACTTCCATTGATCTTCAACGCATCAATGGAGTCATATATGCATCCAACATACTCTTCACCGGATTGTTGGCGGGGATTTCGGATTGTGAGCACGGCAGCTTTGTTGCTCGTCAACAGTGCCACGCTTCGGTATTTCAGGTCAGGTAAGTGCCTCAATGCGTATGCCATCGCCGCCAGCTCCGCAGAAAACGGGTTCTGTTCCGTTCTCATACCAAGTGTGAAGGAAAACCGCTCACACCTCGGCCCTCCTCGCACCGATACAGGAATATCAATGACCCCGCCGACACCTACTACACCGTTCCGTGCTGAACTGCTCACTACAACCCGTATTGCCTAGCCCAGGTCTGTTTGCCTCGTCTCCGTCTCGTTATTGTCAACCACGATAGTTTGTACCCGTTCTGTACAGGGGTGCTAGTGTAAATGGATTAACTGTCTCCAGCTCATCCATCGGTATTTCATTGAGTGCCACTGCCATCTCGTAAAATGGCGAGCGGTGGTATGGCCTGAACTTTCGGATACGGGATGTAGCGTTGCGGAGTGGGTTGGTAGTTGGCAGAGTATGGAGGGTAGTCCACATCTTGATTGCCCTCCTCCAAAAACGGTCCTGTGCGCTGGCGATATGTGCCTCTGCTTCTGCTCTGCTTGTTGCTACTGTGAGAAACGTTCCCACAATTGTTTGTGCCCCAATCCTTTGAACTCGGTTGATGGGGCTGGCTTTTCTATACTTGCACGCGTGCATCCAGACGTTTGAGGCATAATCCACCACCGGGGCCACCATGGCTGTAAACAGTTGCCTTGCTGTCGCTGGGGTAAGACCCCTGAGTCGCTGTAGCTCCATGGCCGCTTCCAAGCCCTTGATCGCTACCGGTGCGATGTGTTCTTTGTATTTCAGACCAGAGTTCATGATCATTCCGAGAACCTTGACTTTGGTTTTGGGTCGGACAAGCTGTCCCTTGATTATAAAGGGCTCTGAGTCGGACTTGTACGCCTTTCGGGTGAAGTGTATGATCGCCGTCTTTTCCGCCTCAAAGGTTGCGCCACTTCTCCTCCCCCCGTCCAGCGCCTTCTCGATGATCGCTTCAATCCCATCGCGATTGCTCTCTGCCATTGGGCCTGTGGTCCACGCTGTAAAGTCGTCCACGAAGGCTATCGCTCCTCCGTAACAATCAATTCGCTACTGTACGAGGTCTGCGTTGAAGAACAGGAACAGAATCGGAGACAGAGGGGACCCTTGCGGCAGACCAGCCTGTGGCAAGCTTCGCACCTCCGATGCCTGTCCGTTGACCCGAATGGTCGCCGTGCGATTCGAGCAAAAGGCCTCAATCCAACGAAGCAGCTCTTCCGAAATGCCCCTTGCTCTTAATCGTTGGATGAGTCTGTCTTTGCACACTCCATTGTACGCCCCTTTGACGTCGAAACTCACGAGGCTAAGGATCCGTCGGCCTCGCCCGGCAGCGTAGATTTGCTCTTGCAGCAGCATCAGCGCCTGCTCAGCGGACCGCTGTTTACGGGCTCCAAAGTGGTTCGTTGGTAACAGCCCATACGTCTAGACGGCATGTGAGATCCTTTCTGCGATGACCGACTCCAATACTTTGCCTAGTGTAGACAGAAGCGATATAGGTCTCCACGCCCTCACAATTGAATAGTCTCCTTTGTCTGGTTTCTTGAGAGGAATAATATTGGCACGCCTCCATTGGTCAGGCAGTGCTCCGTCTTTCAGCGACGCCGAAATAATGATAAGACTCGCTGCTTAACAACTGGCCAAGCCTGTTTCCAGACCATGGCGGGTAGTCCATCTTCACCGGGTACCTTCCACGACTTTGTCGTGAAGAGCTGTCGTTCCACCTCTTCCATAGTGATGTCCGGCATGGTGATGGCAGCTCCACGTTGTGGTCGAATTTTAAAGAGATTGGGCTTAAATTGAGGCAACTGGCTTATACAGAGTCTGAAAAAGTCGGTTACGAATGCGACACGGTTACGGGCAATGTTGCCCCCTCTCCAAGGGAGAGGAGGGAGCCTTTAGCTCCCAGTGGAGCCTGCGATAACGTGTGCTAAAGTCGGTCCCCCGGGTATACGCTGCTGTTACAGGATAATATAACGCATACTGTTGGATCCGTTACGGTCAATTTGATCAAATAGATAGTGTTCAAAGCAGTGATAATAATGTTAATAATTGCTTGTGCCAGTCATCCAGACCGGCTAGAAGAGGGGTTATTAGACGCCCCTTCTGACTAAGGTCAGGATATCAATCTATCAGAGGTTTCGTAATACAGGGTCATCTTCCAACACATCCTAGAAACCGAAGGAATGCATGTTGGCGTGCGTCGTTGGTGGCTGAGGGCTAGTCATCTTGTGGGGGCAGCTGACTCGCGTGCGCCTCTCTTGACCATCGAGTACCGTAAGGTGTTGAACGGCCTACTGGATATCCTCAGCCAGTAACCCTTTCATCCACTCCTTCATTTCCTGCATGCATTCGCCATTACTTTCTGCCAAACCTTCTAGTAGTATGAAATCATGGGCCATCTGATCCTGAATATCGAACCGCACACTCATCTTCGGATTCAAGAGGCGTACTTCGTTGACGAATCGAATACATTGCTCCCGAAAAACTTCGTAATATCCAGCAGTGACAAACATCTGTGTTGTAACGGTGTTAAATCTGTCGAAACAAGGAAATTCCAGGTCCAGAGGAAAAGCGAGACAGGGATGCTCTTTATCCATGCCGGTGTATTCGAATAGATCAGTGGTAAATCTATTTACTGTTGCGGCTGACAGCATGTCGATTGAGCTATTTTCGGCAAATGACTGATCGACGGTGTATCGAGTAAGCCAAGGTGAAACAAGGAACACTCCAGCGAGTGGTTTGGTAAGTAGAATTGGTGCGGCTTCAGGGTAGGGCTGCACCAAATGGCAGAGCAATTGGCTCGCCAACCCTCCACCGGCGGAGTCTCCACCAATAATTATGTTTTGTGGCTGAAACCCAGAAGCCAAGAGGTGCGATAGGGCAGTGGAAGCCTGGCATAATTGAGCGGGATACTTTGCATCAGGGTAGAGGGTGTATTCAAGTGCCGCAACCGCAACTTCAGTGCGCATCTCAATTCCGGCAGTAACATAGGCTCGCCAGCACCACTCCAAATGACCTGGAAGCATGGGAGCAATGTAACCGCCTCCGTGAAAGAATAGAATCACTTTCCTTGCATTCCGGCGGTCCCCAACCCAAAGGAGCGAAGACTTGCCATCTGCAAGAGCTTCGACATCGTGGCTCAATCGGTCGTCTGGGCGATCAACACCTCCTGCTTTTACCCTCTTGCGGCAGATCCACTTTGTATAGGTATCTCTTGTCGACCTACATAAATACTGAATCTCACGTACTTTGAGATTTCTCATGACCACATTGAGTAAGGCACAAATGACGTATACTTGAAGAGGAAGGCCATGAGTCAACGCAATGAAGGTTGTGCGCAAGACCGCGACTAGGACTAGCAACGGAGCTGACAAAGACTATTAATACAAAAGCACATGAAGTGTAGACTCTCAAAAGATGAACATACTGAAGCAAGCTAGGCGAAGTACAAAATAAAACTTTTCCGGTTTGGACAGAGGAGGCGCCATTGCAGATATGGGGCAGGTTTGAGGGCTTGGGATGAGATGATCGAGAAGTCAGAATAATGGAATAAAAAAGGAACAAAAGAGATCGATGAGCTCGATGGGTTTACCAATAAAGAGCCTTGGAAACTCCTTTCCCTTAATTTTATGTTTTTTTACTTGAACGCGGATGCCGGCTTGGGCCGGCTGAATTGGCAATGAGGCAGATTCGGCCTGCCATTCTGCCATTTTCAGACGCGAACAGTAGCTAAAAAGATGTGACACCGAAAGAAAGCTGTTTTCGGATGTACCCACCGGTATATATCGTAGATATTCACATAGCCATGCTCAATTGCGCCTCGGGTTACTTCTAAGACTACTTCTTGAGGAATTTCAGACACCTGCAAAACTTAAGTATATCCAATTGGAATGTTAGCAGTTACGCACTGATGTCTTTTACAATACCCCCCTCAAGTCCGCAGACATTTGAAGCTCCAAGAATGAGAGTTGCTGTAATCGGTGGAGGCCCATCGGGCATCGCCACTTTGAAATACTTGGCTAAGGCGCATCAGAATTTGCCCTGTGAGCCTGTAGATGCCCGGCTTTTTGAGTACCAGCCCCAAGTCGGTGGCACATTCGCTGCCCGAACATATGAGGATGCCGAGGTTAGTTTCAGCCTCAGCGACACCATATGGATATTTCTGACCTCACCGTCAGCTTGTATCTTCGAAACAACTGACAACCTTCTCGGATTTTAGATGTCTCGGTAACGAAGACTTCCTCAGTACAGAACGATATGTCCAATATCTTCAGGACTATTGTACAAATTTCAACTTGTGGCCTTATATAGCACTCTCCACACGAGTTTTGACTGTGGCTCGGAGACCTGGTGGTGGTCATGTTATCATATACATAACCAAGGGCAGTCAAAATCCGCTTGAATGGGAATGTGACGCTGTTGCGATATGCTCAGGCCTACATGTGGAACCGAATATACCTACCATCAGAGGGATGAAAAACGTACCTCTCGTCATGCACTCTTCTGAATTCAAAGCACGCAAGCAATTTGGAGTTGACAAAACCGTTATCATTGTTGGCAGCGGCGAGACTGGGGCCGATATCGCATATCTAGCAGTCACATCGACCACAAGACGAGTGTTGATGTGCCATAGGGATGGGTTCCATCTCGCCCCTAAGGTATGAATTCTGCGGCTAGCATTAGGATGAAGCAAAACTGATGAGTCACCAAAGAGAAATCCTGGCCCTGTTTTGCTTCCAATTCTTGGCAGGAAGCCAGACCCCACCGAGCCAGGGATACCAATCGATGTCAGTCGAGCGAATCTCTTCGACACCACCTATGTCCACCGTATTCTTCGCAATAGTATGCTTCTTTGGAATTACTACCACTATTATATCAAATTCCTCCTTTGGATCTCGTCAGGTACCACTGCGGGGATGGATCAATGGATCGGCGAAATAAGCCGCGAACGTCACCATCCATCCAAGAGTAAGTCATACCCTCGCAAGCTTTAATTACGAGGCAAGCAACTAATCGAAGGAAGTCTTCTTCAACAAGTCTATGAAGGTTGGTCCTTTCATTAACCTGCCATATCGCCAAAAAATACACGGATACAGCCTATGGCTATACACTCTAAGATCTGCACTTGTACAAATACCCGTTCCCAAAACCAATGGTAAGCAGGTGGACTTAGCACCATGGCCTAAGAAAATAGACTCAGAGGGTGTCGTCCATTTCATAAGGAATGGAAGGCCTGAGTTTGACCGAATGAGAGACGAAAGAATAAAGCCTGACATCATCATCCTCTGTACTGGATACGAGCAGAGTTTCCCTTTCTTTCGCCCCAATAAAGTCGAACCTGTCCAAGAATATCCGAAACCGACTCTAGCCGATGTGCGCGGCATCTGGAAAAGCGATGATTCCACAATAGGCTTCATTGGCTTTGTCAGACCATCGCTGGGTGCCATTCCACCTCTGGCTGAAATGCAAGCTCAACTATGGATTCTCAACCTCCTCGCACCTCGCAAAATATTACGAGATCTACTGCCCAGAGATGAGGCACATTACCGCTTGGTGTGTCCCCCTGGTGCCCGGATAAACTATGGAGTAGACCACGAAAGTTACGCGTATCAGCTTGCATTAGATATAGGCTCAGCGCCAGGGCTTTTAGACATTCTAAGGCTTATTCTGTGGAAGCCAGGGCCCAGAGCCTGGCGCCTGCTAATAATTTGGGCATTTGGTGCACATTTTAACACAAAGTTTAGGCTTAAAGGTCCTTGGAAATGGGATGGAGCACATGATCTGCTTGTGTCAGACGAGTTTTGGCAAACAATCACACGGCGGCCTCTGCTCTTTGGTAAGGCACATGTGTATACAGTATGAATCTCGATCATATAATTTCTAACAAATTCTAGGCCATTTTGCAGTTTCATTTGTTCCTATTATGATATTTGGGCCGCTGAGCATGATGATATTCCTACATGCTAGTATCTTAGATTTTAGTCAGCGAGCGCTTTGGTACTTTTGGATCCCAGGATTATTCCCGACATGAAGCTCAAGGTGCGAAATTAAGTACGTTTAGATCTTTAGCAATGCAGTCTGCCACCACTACTCAGCAGTGCCCAGAGGGCGAAATCATAGTTGTTGGTGGCTGTCAGGGGCCGGAATGTAATGATGACCAACGGAGTGCAATCGCCGGATCCGAAGCTCCCTGATCGCCGGATTCAGCACAGCCTGTAGCCAGTATACCTAAGCAGCCAAAGGGCGGCTGCGACCACGCTGGAAGCAGCCAATCTATCGGCCGCTGTATTACCGATGAGGAAGCATAAATAGCTGTCTACGCCTGCAGATATGGTAGAGGCCAGAGATCAATAATTACAGCCACAACCCCATCACTACCTTCTAGTTGCTATCTAGTAGCGTGTCTGCCCTCTTCACTCCCTATTGTGTATTCAGGCCCTGACAGTGGCTATTTTGTTGGTGGGAGCGACTTTTGATTGATTTGATTGATTCATTTCCGTCCTGAGGGCAAGGTACATAAGCCCACTAGCCCTCACCATGGAGTAAAAGGACGTGCTAGGCTAGCTCAACATGATTTCCACCCACAGCTTCCATCATCCTTAGCTATCTAGCAATTCAGCGGCTCAAGGCCTGTGATAGTTCGAGCCCGGCCCCCGTCAGCGGGGGCTAGGGGCGGCGGTATCCCTCTGTGCTGGCTATACCACATGCCCGCAACAGTACCGCAATTCAGATAAAACCAGCCGGAATTCTCCTGCATCCGCATACCAGCCAGGGACCTAGAAGGACCTTCCTCTTATTTGCCGAAGGGTTGGTCGTCTAGCCTTCCGATCCCCCAGTAACCGAGGAGTCATACATGTAGATCGCAACAGCGGGAAAAACCACGAGGGGAGAAAAACCGGTATAGCTGGCTGCCATTGATCAGGTTACATCTCGCGAGTCCTGATGCCCTTGATAGCTTGGTTCTGAAGCCATCTTGGGCCTGGCATGAGCAACACAAGGTGAGGCCAACTCTCTTAATTCCTCAGATTGTGTGCCTGTTAGTGCCCAGATAGGCGCTAAAGGCTGTTGCAAGTAAAAGTGGCCTGTGCAAACCCCGCACCTTAGCAATGCACTAAATTAACAGTGGCTGCCAAGAAAAGATTTTTACAGGAGAGAGTTGGGGAGCGACTTTTGGTGCAGACCACACCCGTCCGTAGGGTAGGAGAAGGAGAAGACGGAAAAACAAGGGAGGGTAATGAATTGGTCGTTTCCTGGGGATTGAGATGTAGAAAGCAATGGCTACACTGCTTTCTGATATCTCTAAAGAGAAATAAGAGATAATTGTCAACAAGAGCTGCTGCGACAGCTGTATTGTAACGAGTGCGAAGCGACAACAAGTGTAGTCCAAATT
Source organism: Ilyonectria destructans (assembly GCA_020740775.1). Lineage (NCBI taxonomy): Eukaryota > Fungi > Ascomycota > Sordariomycetes > Hypocreales > Nectriaceae > Ilyonectria > Ilyonectria destructans. Next base: position 981,122 of record JAHEWK010000021.1, read on the forward strand.
AAAGAAAGGGAAAAGCGTCTCGTTCAATTTCTCGGGCAGACTAGACGCCTTAAGTAGGGCCATAATGAGCTAGCTACTGGCCTCTACTGCATTAAAACTCCAGAGGAACTGTTGGCGCCATCACAGTATGAGCTTTGTAGTCCCATTGCTTGTAGAAAGACGAGACAGCTAGAGATGGATAAAGGATTCCTGGACTGATCATTCGCGAAGCTCTTGAGTGTATTCCGCTCTCACGGCTTAACTGGAATTAAAATAAATTCCTTGGTTACTATTGACATCCTCTCGGCGTTCATAAAGTTGTAGTTTATTGTACTCAAAATCGGTAATAACAGTTAATCGCAAATGCAATACATAACATATTGTGAAGCAACAGTAGTGTAATAGTCTGGCCTAAGTCTTTGAGCTACTGAAAGTACAGAAATTGTGTTTGAAACGCTGAAACACTGCAAATGACTGAAGGACGCAAAACTATTTTTTGTGCTAGTAAGGACTCCGGGTTGTAGACGAGATGAAGCACAAATGCAGGTGTTCAATCAGTTCAATCGTATAAATGATCTCCGTGGAACCCAAAATGCGATATGAATAATTGAACACTCGAAAGAAATAAGCGCAGCAATGCTCAAGACTGCACTCAGATGTAGGGCTTTGCGGTTCCACTTGCGTCAGGACTGCCCGTAAAGTGAGATGCGTTTCCCGCGTTCCTGCCATCTCGCATTTTCTCCAAGAAGTGTTGCTGCTGTTGTTGGAGTTCCCGGAGAAAGCAGCCCAGCGTTTCCTGTTGCTGGCATCGGAGACGCCATTCCAGTTGTTGTTGTTGCCGTAGGATCTCGGATGGAAGTTGTTGGAGGGTTTGATACAAGCATAACTGGAGGCTCTGATCTAGACTCTCAACGGCGTTTAGCTTGAATGGCGGTTGAAGCGGGAGTTGTTGCTGAAACGAAGGGGGACATGGAGGCGGACCCGAATGTCGAAGTGGAGCCTGTCGCTGGAATTGCTGAGGCTGCGATTGCTGCAACGAAAAGGGTCGATCGTGAGATTGTCGTTGGAATTGATGTTTGAGCAACACTTGCACCTCTGATGAAAGTCTGTGAAGCAAATGCTGCTGTTCGATCTGCGCGTGTTGTAGCTGCTGCACCTGCAATTGGAGGGGTGTTGACTGAGCCATGGTCGGTTGCTGAAGTTGATGCTGGAGGTGCCATCTATCGGTCAGGCCTATTAATATGGACTGCCAAATATAATTGGCAATTGAACTTTTGCGACGTCGATAAATGGCCTGGGAGTCCGGTACCGGTTTCGGGGCCTGTTTTGGCTTATGTGTGACCTGCTATCCCTACAGGGCTCCTAACAGCCGAAAGCGTGCTGCGAAAGATGAATGAGTACGTCCGGACATATACAGTGCTGTTACAGTTTAAGCGGGATGCACATACGTACTCTAGGAATACACGTAGGTGTACCTAATAGCATATCTCGCTTGGTTTACAGGAACATTATATCTAGGATTAGTGAAGCGATAAACTACATCGGGGCGATCGTCCCAGCGAGCATCGGTATTTTACGAGGAGTTGATAATAACTACCAGAATAGACTCTCCTTATTACTTAAAAGCAGATGGGTGGAGGGGAGGACAGATACGGGATTTCAACTAACTAGCCGTGGGTACTGGGTACGCCATATTTGCACGAAGATACATATATAGCATAAACGGAAGTGAAAAGTCCACTTTCTTATCCTCTTCCTATCTCTTAATGCATCTGAAGGAATAATTGGATGCTAAGATTTACATGTGTATCATAGTAAAATCAGCCATTAGTGGATCTGGTATTGCAAACCCCCTATATATAAACCGCCCTCGCCATTCATATTGACACAGTGGATAGCAAGAACACATCAAACTAAATCATGAGCTCAGGACAGTTACCTCCCAATCAACCCACCGAGGATAAGCCCAACCAAAGTAACGAGGTAAGTTCGTTCATCTTAAAAACAAGACCCGAGTGTTAAACAGCAGTAGGATGTGGATATGTCAGGAGGACGTGAGGGGCCGATAACACTCGAGCAGGTACCTCCCCAGGAGACACCTCCCCAAGAGACAATTTTCCAGCAGACAACTTTCCAGCAGACACCTCCCCAGGAGACACCTCCCCAGGAGACAATTTTCCAGCAGGTACCTCCCCAGGAGACAATTTTCCAGCAGACAACTTTCCAGCAGACACCTCCCCAGGAGACACCTCCCCAGGAGATACCTCCCCAGGAGACAACTTTCCAGCAGACACCTCCCCAGGAGACACCTCCCCAGGAGACAATTTTCCAGCAGGCAACTCCTCAACAGACACCTCCCCAGCAGCCAAATTTCCAGCAGGCGGGTTTTAATGGACACCCTTCATTTGCCCGCTTTGATCCAGAAGCCATAGCCAAGAGAAAAAGAGAAAGATCGCCAGTTTTACCTAGTATCGAAGACGGTGATGACAATCGAAGTTTCAACACCACAAAGAGAACCAGATTTTATTCTCCAATTCATGACGATGGGTCGATGGAGAAGGGTTATATGAATATATTACACCCCCAAATTGCGTCAGACATGAAGACGTGTGGATGGTTGATCTCCAATCATAAAACGGCATATTTAAACCGGTATGGACCTGACGACGCACCATGCTTCTGCATTGAGAATTTTTCAGACGAAGCATCTCGCGGCATCAGCAGGAACGAGATCATGTGTATATCTAAACCTTCCAATCAATTTAGTATTAAAAAGGGATACGGACTTGACGACGTGAAAGATATCCTCGGGGTTGCGTGGCCAAAAGACCTTAGACTAGATACGCCTCTTTCCGGTCTCCGACTCATTGATCCTCGATCTGCACATTTTGCGAACCCATGCTCGGTATACATCGTCGTTCAATGGAAACACAAGGTAGACCCCTCTGACCCTGATTCCGCCTTCGAAGTCTCCTATGAGCCGCGTGCGTGGGGCCGTAAAGTGATCCAGGAGACTCCTAGGGACCGTGCCCGCCGAGGCAAACGAGTGTACTACTACCCAAGTGAAGATGGTGAAGAAGCAGAGATCAATCGAAATGGATTTGCCGACAATGAACTTTATAAGATTGCGGTCATAAAAGAAAAGGCTTACTGTGCTGCCACGGGCAGAGCCTTCTTTGCCGAGAGAGAGCCATCTCCCATGGAGGCAGAAATCGGCCAGGTACGCCAGGTATCAGAATCCCGAGACGACACCTCAGAAGTAGCCTGGGAAGATATTGAAGAAGTAGCTCGAGAAAATACTCCGCAAAACGCTCCAGAGACAGGCCGACAAAATACGCCGGAGAGACGCCGGCAAGGCACTCCAGATAGACACCGACAAGATAATCTAGAAGCAGCTCGGCAATACGGTCGGCAATATACTCCCCGGGCTAATTCCACACAGTATATGACGCCTCCGCCTGAGAAGCAGCGCACGCCGGAACGTGAGCAGACACGAAGGAAACCGAATAGACGTCAACGGCGTCGGACCTCTGCCAAACCTTCATATGCCGATGATGAGGATGAAGGATACGAGTCCGACCATCGCCGAATGCCGATGATGGACCCGCGACATATGGCGGTAATAGTCAGTATGGTTCAGGCGTATTTAGAACAGCAGCGCAATGAGCCACATAGGGTATCCGACCACCAGAGAACCCGGTCCCAGGCTAAGGCCTACTGATTGCCCTCATTCGGGACTCCAAATCTAGGTTAGTAATAGGGAAAGAATTTGTGGTTATATGTCTGTTTGTCTTTGCGAGTGGGGATGCCTTTCCCATTTATTTTTATTCTCTCTTGTCTTTCACTTGGCCCCCTGTTGATGAGCTCTTATATCCATGATTAATGAGTTGCAAGAAAGAAATGGTTCGAGTTGGATTTAGGTTTAGGCTGGTCCTGCCTTTCTATTTTATGTTTATAGTCTTGCTGTAACTTGATTTACGAACTAGTTTCTTGTTTTCGCTAGAAAGGAATATTGTGCGAGCGATGTTGTGGCGCTATAGGTTTATACGTTTCTTAGGTAGTATAGTGAATATACATATACATGTCGGTGCTCTAACTCTCTCCCCATTTCCCCGCGGCTGCCCTGTCGATGGTAGAGGCATGCCCATATACATCAATACATCAACGCATCCCTTTATGGAAGTGGAGAGTCAGGCCACTGCATGGTTCATGTGAAAGACTAATGGCTGATGGGCGATTACGTCTGTGCCATAAAAGGACTTCCATCTACGCCAATTTCCAAGAATAATGCTCGGATACTCTGCCTGGACCCAAGGATAACCTAGCTAAGATTTCATGATAAAACGCTGTTGTGTCAATCTGATTGGATATTGGCTCGCCTACGATTCATCTCTTTTCATCTCTTTTCACCATCTTTCAATCTGACCAGAGGAACTGGGCTCGGCAATGATTGTAAGCCTTCCGAACGAAATGATACGCTTGATTACGGAGCTTTGTTCGCCGAAGAGACAAGCTTCTCTTGCGGGTTCGTGCCATCGACTCTACGACATATGTAACCCAATTTTGTACAAGAACGATTTCGAATACCACGGTTCTTCCGCCGTGTTTGACGCCATTGTCAGGTGTTCCGACCTGGCCATTTCCCTGGGGACTCTCAGAGCAGCCAAGACCGGCGGAGCAGACTTTAAACAGTGCCAGGACTTTCGCGATCGAATTCGTTCCATGCCCTCACCCGGCGGCCACATGGTCGTCTATTCGCCGATAAACTTGGCGGCGCGAAGGGGCCTCCAACCTATCGTATCTTTTCTCCTCGACAACGGAATCTCCCCCGACGGCCCCCCAGGAGTGACTTCAACCCCTCTTTTCGAGTCTATCCAAAATAGGAAAGAATCGACGGCCATATTTCTACTGCATCGAGGCGCATCGTTGGATTCGGGGCCGCCGAGTATTGGTGCCATACTGTACCGCGCTGTTCAGGACGGTCTGCCGAGACTGACAGAACTCCTTGTCAAAGCGAACAGTGTGGACATCAACGCACCAGTTGGAGCTGGATACACTCTATTCACCCTGGCCATTCGTTATAGAAGAAAGGAGATGATTCCGCATCTCATCCACCTAGGTGCTGGTGTCTACGCACCTCTCTGGGACTTTTGCCGAAACCATGCCTTTGCGCCTCTTTTGTGGACTTTGGAGGCTGGGAACTCGGCTTTGAAAAGCGTGCTCCAAATAGAGGAATATTATGAACTCATCAGCTTTGTTGCCATGCAGAAGGTCATACCAGCCCAGAGACATCACCAAGAAGAGGCCCTTGATCGGTTATTGAGCCTGTGCATGCCTGCCCAGTCGGAGCAGCGGCAGGATGGTGGTCTGGATACCGGTGTAGAAGTGGGAATGTTCCTCGACAGCCTCTTGCAGCACATGCTATCGATTGATCACGCGGGGCTTAATTTGGCGTCGCTTCTGGTTCGACATGGGGCCAAGTTTCAGGCAGGGGTCTTCATCGGTCTCTTAGGGGTCCTTCGCAGCCCGGAATTTGATCAGGACAGAATTCGCGTCCTACGGCGACACCGAAAGCTTTTACAAAGGCTCGAATTTGTCCTTGTACACTGCTCCGATATAGACACATCAACACACGGAGTGGGATTTAGCTGGTTTATGAAGAGAGTTCCCGACGAGGTGATGTCTCTCCTGGCCGAGCTCAAGATGCAGGGCTTGCCTCTGACCGCACGAGGGCTCGAGAAAATGAAGATTGCGGGGTCAACTTCCAATGGGCTCCCCGACAAGGACACAGCCAGTGGTTTTCTTCGGTGAGCTTCTAGATGGGACAGACGGGTGCGGTTACTTTTGTTGATTCTTGATTGCTTCTCCCGTCACGCCCTCAGTATTAGTCCATACCAAGACCAATGAATCCTCCCACTCGGTCCCAAAGATGTTACCGGTGTCAATTTCGCGGAAGGAGTGCATCCGGTATTGATACGGCGATGGAATGAACGTATTACGGCTAATACAAGAGCATGACAGGAGCATGGCAGCATCTATTTCTCGGGCTGAAGTAGACTACTATGGAGATCGGCTATATCTATCTAGTCCACCAACCCAATTCATTCATCCAAGAGTCGCTCTGGCCAACAAAATAATAACGGACGATTGAACCCTCGTCGTCTTGATGTACTTCTTCAACCATACTCTACGCTGCCTTTGAGTGGCTGCTTCTAAGAGGAATAAATGCCACCTAGAGTTTGGTCGGAGATGTTATGGATGTGATTTTCTGCATCTCAACATCTTGAACAGCAGCAGGTCTGGTCGATGAAAGTTTGGTCGATGAAGGTTTGGTCGATGAATGTTTGGTATCCAGAGCGGGCAGTACTGGAGTGCTTTGCGCATCTCCAGGGGAGGACACTTGGCATTTATCGGTCGCCCAGGTCGTCTCGAGCCCTAATGTAGGACCAGTAGTCAAGCCTTCAGTCTGTTGAGGAACTTGACTTTGCGGGCATAATCGAAGTGCCCGCTCGTCACGGCAACATGGCGTTCGTGGCTTCTGGTAATTCTTAGCTACCCAGTGAAGCGGCTGCCTAAAAGTAACGGGACGCGTTCCATCACGACTTCGAAGAATCATTGGCCGCCGTCGGAGTGCTTGGCCGCCGCTGAAGGAATCTTGATAATAGCACCGCTCATCATCTCCTTCCATCTTGCT